>BSBK01005423.1:0-600000 GCA_027943335.1 Chamaecyparis obtusa | reverse complement strand
TAACAAATTAGATCTAGAAAAGAGGAAAGAGTTGTTGTGACAGCAAATCTAACTTCCCACTCTCTCCTATATTTCCTTAGAGAATTCATCACGTTGTCTTAGTCTTTGCTTGACGATTGCCACCTTGATCATCCAGAAACCTCTAGTTGGTGTTGCTTTAATGTTTCTCTGTTGAAGTCTGAGGAAAGACCAAGTTGAGAATCCAGTATATGAGTGCGCTTCACCTGGTCAAGACAGTGGTTGCTATATTGATGCGTTGCACTTTAGATGTTAGGATAAAGACATTAATGGTAATAAACATCAAAATACACATGCATTATTTATGTTCAAACAACTATTTTACTTATAAAAACATAATTATAACTTCAAAGTAAGTAATATAGTATATTCATCCAAGTGTAGCATATTAAATATGTTTAAACCATGGTAGCAGTCTAGTGGCAGCATGTCACATAATAACAGAATTGAGTATAAAAGTATTTGAGCAAATATAACAAAACAAGGAAAAAAACCTAGCAAAGACTGTCCTAGGGTGTCTAAAGTATGGCATTAATATACCTCATCATTGCCCCCTACGAAGACTAGTGCCAGTCCTCGGGCATTGAAAAATTTATGATCTTCGTAAACACTCTGAGATCTCCTTCCCGAGTCTCACCAGTCATGGAACTACCCACTCACTAGTAGATTCCATTTGTTTGTTCTATCTTAATGCATCGACTCGTCTCCAATTGTTCATCTATCTCATTATCCACATAGTTGTATAGTGGCCATAAAAGCAGAGAAGGCTGGAAGGTGAGGGTTAACCACCTCTCTAGTCGTGGTTGTCATCCCAATTGTATATAGAATTGAACCTGCTGCATTACAACTCAAAAGTTAATGAGACTATGGGGTTCTTCCTTCTTTAAGGTTATTGTTAATCTAGCTCATCTTTGTTGTAATCCTCCTGCTACCCTGTGCCCTTCTGCTAATGATAGTCTTTCAAATTTTGCAAAGACTTGTTCCCAGTTATCCATAATTCTTCTTCTATGTTTTGAGTCATTGAATCCATAAACTATTTCCAGCCAATTACAATATAACCTTTAGGGTGAGTTGCTTTCTAGTCACAGGAGAAGTGTGATTGATCGTTCAATTTCCCTATATTTGTTCAGTTGTTCCCCATAGTTAATCTCATTTCTTTCCCAAAAGAGTAGAGAAGATAGTTGAATATCACCAACAAATGCTAAAGGGTTCTAGTCAATATTAGAGGGAACGACATGATTATGCAAGTAGAGTTCACACAGAAGATTCCTAATACAATCTGGTGATGCTTCATATGTAGCCACAAATTTTTTAGGTGAGCTTATGTCTGTGTTTAAATCTCTAAGAACCCTCATTAATTTGAACATTAAAAATTGCTCCTTTAAACATAGGGCATCAACCCTAGGAGGTGGCCTACATTCAATTAACTTAGGAATTAACTATGTGACTAAATCCAACTTTTCTTGTAAAAATTGAATTTCTTGTTATTTTATTCCAATTTCCTTTTTCAATTTATCTCTTTCCAACTCCCACATTGATTTTTCAGATTGCATTTGTGGAAAGTAGTCAATAGATAGGGAGTGGACTGTTACCTTTCCTTGGTTTCTTGGTGGAACTGGGTTTGTTGCTATTTCTTCTCAATTTTCCTGTTGAACTTGTTTTGGTACTATTTCTTCCTACTTTTCTAGTGGAACTAGTGCAAATGTTGCCAAAATAGCATCCTCTTAAATGTTTCCTATATGAGAAGAAGACACATTAGAGATTTCTTTTTGTTATGTTTTCTTATCTGAAATAGTGGCTATAGGATCTTCCTCCATCATATCATGACACCCTGTGAGTGAACTACCTGCTTGTGGTTGTTCTTCCATGGGTTCCTCAATATGAACATCAGGGGTAGAACCAGTAATTGTAGTTGAGTCCCTCTCTATCTGTTTTGTGTTCAAACGAACATTGCGTCATAGTGGGGTGTCGACTGATGTTGCAGGACATTTTTGCGGGGTATTTTTCTTTGTAGAAGGCATGGCTGCAGGAGGAACAAGGGTGTCATCCATAACATATTCAGACATTTTTACTTTGCCCTTTTCTTTATTCTGGGCATTATGTTCTACCTATGGATTATGAGAATTTGTAGGAACCTCAGTTTTACCGCCCTCCAAGTTAGGGTTTGGATTATCTGTTGCCACATTTTCTTTGTCAATTCTTGAAGTAGAAGGGTTTTCTTGAGCCTTTTATGGAATAGAGGACTTCACATTTTCAGGAATGACCTCATCAGGGATATTTTCCTACTCTTCTTGATTTTTGGGTTGTGGCCCTTCACCATGCAACTACACATGAGGTGTTGTGATAAACTTGTCCTAGGTCATGGGAGAGGTATCATGTAGAGACCTTCCCACTAGGACTTTTATCAAACCATGGTGGGTGACGGTATTTTGCCTTCCCTTCGTAACTTCTTCATAACTAGAATTCAATAGAGAGTATAGAAAATTGGGGACATTTACCAGGTGGTCATGCCGCAAATGACTCAAAAGTGTAAAATAAGTGGTATGCAAGAAAGAAAACTGCCCCTCATAGTTAATGTACCTTATGATATGAACTGCTAGCTTAGGGTACTCGCTAAGAAGAGATGCTCTTTTGGCACCTTGCTTGCTACATTCCAATCTAGTGTCTGCTGGCAATGAAAATGCATCTCGGGCTATTTGTGCATCATGGCCATGTAGAAAGGCTTCTCCTGTGGTAGAAAGTCTGGAAACTTCTGCAATTTGTGCCTCTAAAGCCTTTAATCTCAATCCTTTTACATAAGCAACCACATTGCTATATGTCCACAAAAATTCCAATGTTATGGCCTCGTCATAACCACTTAACCTTACAAAATATGTGATCCAACCTACCCAATTAAAAACTTGAACGCTGGCTTGATCTTGCAACAAGGATGCATGATTAGTCAGCTCATGTTGTATTGGATGTCCACCCATTCTACTTGCTAAGAGCTTCTACAACTTTAATCCCTTTAATTCCATCAGTCTCCCTAACAATTTCGCCTGCCCTCCGTTCTACTCAGTATTCTACTGAACTAGGGCTTGATGATCAACTAGAAAAGACTATCCTAGCTCATTTAATGGGTAGTTTAGTCGAATGGCAAAGGAATTCTAAATTTTTTGAAAAATTGGAGCTGGAATTTTGGATTTTAAAACACAAATCTATAGGAAATTTTGTATGCAGGGGTTGTCAAATCAATGACTGCATAGTACATCCTTGCAAATTAATAATGGTAAACTTAAGAAAGGATATTTATTATAACATACAACTAAACTGATTTCTCCCTATGAAGAATGAGGCAGGTGTCCTCACATGCCTGGTTTAAAAGTACAATAGTACTTAGATAAATTAATAAATTAATTACAATGTGAGTGATAATAATTTCAAATTAAGTAAAGAGCATTTTAAATAATAATGAATGTGTATCTGGAATAGAATAACTATTAAATGCCCAAATCTGGAAAGATCGAGTGACGTGTGCAAACAAAAAGTAATACATGGCGTAATGATGGATGTGACAGGTGAATGAATATGGTAGATAAAGTTGATGGGATGTGATGTGATGGTTACTTTATTATGGAAAAAGATATTTTCTTGAGAAACAATTTTTTTAATTATGACTGCATGCATGCAGAGTCAAAGCAATGACTGGAGGAAGTTGTTGGCTGCAGGAGAGTCTTCAACTGGAGGAGGTCCATCGACTGCTGGAAAATCTTCAAATAAAGAAGGTCCATTAGCTACAAGATCTATATTAGCTGCAGGTGGTTCAGTTGCGACAGGAGAAATCCCGAACTGCCATAGGAAGTCTACATTTATTTTTGGCTTATGGTATAGACGAAGTCTATGTCTATTTACTAGCAACTTGAAATGTACAAGGTCGATTGTGGATACATGAACTGTACCATTAGCATACACGTGTTCAATTTCATAGGGGCCAAGCTATCTTGTAGTGAGCTTACATTGTGTCTCCTAAAATCTGGAGTCATACAATAGAGCCTAGTCACTAGGAATAAACCGTTTGTTGAGGATATGTGAATCATGCCACTTTTTGTGTTATATCTAGACCATCTCAGTTTGCTGCAGGGTTTCCTTTCTCATTTCATCTAGGTGGTTGAACTACAGGATCCTATTGTGTTGCGCTATTGGAAGATCAATATTCAGTTGTAATGCGGTTCGTAGGGTTTTGTGCTCAAATTCTATAGGCATTACAATATTCTTTCCATAAACCAATTCAAAAGGAGTGAAACCAATTGTTGTCTTCCATGTCATCTTATATGCCCATACTTCTTCTTGCAATCTTGTGCTCCAGTCCTTTTTATGTATCTGCACTATTTTTGTCAAGATTGCTTCTATCTCCCTATTTGTAATTTATGCTTGACCATTCACGTGTGGATGATATGGACTTGATTTTCTATGGTGAATATTGTATTCATTCATTAGGGCAGTGATCAATGTTGATGTAAATTAAGCACCTTGATCAGTGAACAATTCTCTGGGTACAACATATCATGTAAAGATTTCCTCATATAGAAACTCAGCTACCTTGTTATCCCAAGCATGTTTCATAGCTCGCACCTCCACCCACTTTGTCACATAGTCTATGCACACAAGAATATATGAATTGTCGTTGGATGAAGGACTAATGGGTCCAACAAAATTAAGCCCCCATTTATCAAATGGAGTGACTACCACTTGAGGAAAGAGAAGCGTTTCGTCAGACTTTGTTGGTCACCCCATCCATTGACATCTATCACATTTCCTTGTGTAATTGACCACATCTTTATGTAGGGTTGGCCAGTAATATTTAGTGTTCAGTATCTTCATTGTTGTTCTTTTGGCTACAAAATGCCCTCCACAAGGCTCATCATGGTAGGCATGGAGGATGTCATAAGTCTCATCTTCCCTAACACATCTCCTCAATATTTGATCAGGGCTAGTGTAGAATAGACAATCAACAATCCATGAAAAGTTTAAAGTCTTTTCTATTATGAGTCTCTTTTCTTTTGAGGAGAAATATGGAGGTACCTTTTGAGAAACTAAATAATTTGCAATATCGACATACCAGGGTGTTTTAGCAGAAATGAAGAATAGGTGATCATCAGGGAAGTTGTCATCAATTATATGTGGTTCATCCACATTCTACAATCTTAAGAGGAAGTTGGCAACCATGTTTGACTTTTCGAGCTTATCCACTATTGTAATATCAAATTCCTGCAACAGTAGAAGCCATCAAGCCAACCTTCTTGTGATAGCAAGTTTGTTAGCTAGATATTTTATAGTTTCATGATCAGTATGCACAAATATTTGGTATTTTGTGATGTAGTGGCAAAATTTGTTTAGAGCATAAATAACAGCCAGGAGTTCCTTCTCTATGACTGTGTAATTCAACTTCGCTCCTTGTAGGTTTTTGCTAATAAAGTATATTCCATGTTCTACCATACCTTCTTTTTGTCTGAGTATAGCTCCTACTGGACGATTAGAGGCATCTGTATGAATGTGGAATGACAGTGCCCAATTAGGACCCATAGAACAAGAGCCTAAGTAAGCTGCAGGAAGGCTTTATTGTAGCTTAGTGTCCATAGAAATTATGAATCCTTGGTTAGTAGAGAATGCATGGGACTGGCCATTTTGCTGAAGTCTTTAATGAATCTTCTATAGTGGCCAACATGTCCAAGAAAGCTTCTAATGTCTTTTTGCTTGGTTGGTGTGGGTAGATTTTGAAAGACTTCAATTTTGGCAGGGTCCACCTGGATTCCAACAACAGATATATAGTGACCCAGCACTACCCCCTCTTGCATCATCATGAAGCACTTTTCGCTATTCAGAGATAGGTTTTATTCGTCACACCTTTTAAGGACTTTGCTAAAGTTTGTCAAGGCCTCCTCATAAGTTTCTCCATATGTTGTAAATTCATCCATATAGATTTCCATACAATCATGAGAGATATTAACAAAAATACTGATAATTGCCCTTGGAATGTTGTTGGACCATTACAAAGGCTAAAAGGAAAAACTAAATAGGAAAAGGCTCCCCATGGGCAGGTGAATGTAGTAGTTTCTTGATCCCTAGGAAAAAATCTGATTTTGTTGTATCCATTGTACCCATCTAGGAAGGAAAAATGCTTTTTGCTTGCTAAGGAGTCTAAGACTTGGTCAATGAATGGAAGGGGGAAGTGATCCTTCTTTGTGGCATTGTTAAGTTCTCTATAGTCAACACACACCTTCCATTTACCTCCTTTTTTGGGAACTATTACTAATGGAGAAACCCACTGGCTATCTAATATTGGATATATAAATCCAGCATTGAGCAGCTTTTGCAGTTTGATCTTCACTATTTCTCTTAATGCAGGGTTAACTCGCCTTTGAAACTACCTAATAGGGGGTTTGTCTTCTTTGAGATATATCCTATGGGTACACAGCTCTGGGTCTAGGACCTTCATGTGGGCATAATCCCATGCAAATGTTGCAGCATGGTCTTTCAGTAATGTTGAGGAGTTAGCTGGCTATTAATATTCAAGTAGCCGCCAAGAGATATCTTTAGTTGCTTAGTTAGTTCTATCATAGATGCATATGTTAATGGGGGCACTTGTATATCATGAGGAAGCAATTGGTGGTAGAGTCATTTGGCTGCAAGAGAAGCCCATTGGTAATCAAGGTTTAAAGCCTACAGGGAGCAGTTATTGGAGGAACAATCTAGGGAATCTGAGTTTGATCCATACCGATTATGTAGGATGTTGGTGACTACTTTGTCTTCTTCCTGGAGCTACAGGAAAGGATCTCTTTTTAACATCATTAACTGGGACACTGAGTTTATAACTTTGGCTTCTTCTCCTATATTAGGCCATATTGGTGAGGCTAATTCCATATGAGGTTGGACATGAGGATACAAGATTAAAGTCTTGGTATGCTGACCATCAGAGATGGTCATATCCCTTGAATGACATCCTATGTAAGCATCATCAGTTGCTAGCCAAGGCCTGCCAAGAATAATTAGATAACCCCCTAGTGTAGCTTTGGGTGATAGGATCATGAAATCAACAGGGTAAGACCAAGATTCAAGGTCAACAACTATGTCTTCAACCATCCCATTAGGCTTCACAGTCAAGCTATTTGCAAGCTGTAGGACAATAGGTGTAGTTTTGAGGTTGGTGATACCGAGTTGCTACATTATATCCCTAGTCATAACATTTATAGTGGCTCTAAGATCTATCAAAACATTTTTAATAATTGTCCCATTGATAATGACCTCAACAATAGAGCTCCCAGGGTTAGAATATTTTGGGATGGTAAGATTTCCTAGCATGATGTTGACCAGTTTACCCAAAACATAGATAGTCTGGGGATCTTTTTTTCTTGCGGCCAAGCTTCTTGAAACAAACTTCTTTGATGGATTTTCCATATGTGGGGACATCCTTGATTGCCTGAAATAGGGGTATTTGAACATTAATGTTCTTTAGTTGATCAAGGATGTTAAAGGCTGCTTCTTCAATAGGTTTTGGATTGGTATGTTGTAGTCTTTGTGGAAAAGGAGGTCCACTATACTAGTTGGTATCAGTTGTTGACTTGGGGACTGCTGGAGGAGGAGATTTTTTGGCATGGTTAGATTCCTTAGAGGGTACTTCAACGATAATTGGAGGTTCAGGACCAGGCAGAGTAGTACTAGACCGTAGGTGAATATCATCAAGAGTGATGGCATAAGTAGGATATTACATGCGGTAATGCATTGGGTCAGTAGCATATACATTTTGCTGAGGTGTAGGAGGTCTATTGTTTGGGTTTGGCTACGGCTATGCAGGTAGTTGTGTAGGCTTAGGAGGTGGATTATTTTTTGTTGGAGGTGGAAAAAGTGCTTGTTGTTGTGGAGGTTGAGGAGGTGGTGGCAGAAATAATGTGGCTGATTTGGCCATTGCTGACCACCTTGCCATTGCGGGTTTTCCTGCCAATTACCCTATGGTGGTTGCCATGCCCCTTGGGGTTGTTGCCAATTCCCTTGAGGAATTTTCCACTGTGGACTAGGGTAATTCTGGAAATTATTCTAGGCATGAGTTTGATAATTTATTGGGGGTTTCCATTGATTATTATAAATTGGACTACTGAATATAAGTGGGTCCTGGGGCATACCTTGTCTTTGCACCCATGATCATCGCTGAGCGATGAAAAATAATTTCTTTTCTGCTAGTTCAATTGGTTTGTAATCAGTTGGCATATGTGTAGTCTCTATGTTAGCAACCAGTTTGCACCGAAAATCTCTCTTCTTCTATCTACAGTGGGGAAAAAATTCAACCAACATGGCCTCTACTTCGTCGTGCTTCTTCTTAGCCTACATGGTATCCAACTATGTGGCCATGTTGTTGATGATGTCTTGCTTGAAGTCAGAAAAGAGATGCGTTATCTCTGTCTTGAAAGTGCTTGCACTATTTGACTTTCCCAAGGTGGACCTATATCCCCTTCCTTCCTTTTTGGTGGCTCTGGAGTACTTAAGACATATCTTCCTGATATCATCCCATGTAGCTTGAGTGATATTGCCTCTAGCCATCAAGTCCAACGCTTATGTGCATCCGTCATGTATGCCTCACAAAAATAGTAACTTTTAGGACTCCTCATTAAGTGCATGTTGTGTATTCTTTTGTAAGCTGAACATGAACCGTGAGACATAATCTTCAAGACTCTCATCCTCTTTCTATGTCATCTTAAAGATGTCATCCCCTTGCATATCATTTCCTCTACAATACTCTTTATATTTCAGCAAGAAATCAGCCTTCATTTTATCCCAATTGTGAACAACATCTTGCCCTAAGCCCATGAACCAACGTAATGCAGACTCCTTAAGAGTCACGGGAGAGAGTTTAAGCATGTGGGCATCAGTGGTGTAGTCACAGCTCCTGCAAAGGATATCAAACTCGAAGAGAAAGGTATTCGGGTCTTCTGTCACAAGACCATAGAATTTTGGAAGGATGGAAGAAGGTATGTTCTTGAGGTTGTTATTGTCATGCTGGTCGGTGATGGGAAAATAAAATGTGGTGGGATTTTCCATTCTTGGTGGATTTCTAGGATGAGGCAGAGGTGGATGATGAGGGTGACAGATGACCAATTGTAAAGGGTTTTCTTGTTTGAAATGATTTTTAGGAAAATGGGATATTAGATTAGCAAAGGCCTCTACAAATAGATTAATTTCAGGTTGCTCCTCGGAGGAAACATGGAGTTCTTCAGAAGATGAGGATGATGATGTGATTTCAAGAAGTTCAACAATAGCGTCAATAAATGGGCCTTCTTCTTCGAATGGATGATTGGATTGATTTGGCAAGTACCTTCCTCGAGCATCTCTTCTTCTATTATGCATGCAACTAGTATAAAGTGATGCAAATTGCTGCGATTGCCAAGATGAAATTTATTCTACTCAAAGCGGGAAATGAAAACATAAATGAAAGAAAATCCTAAGAATGGATTAGTGATAACTAGGTTCGGCACTATCCCCGACAATGATGCCAAAAATGATCACTTTTTTATAAAGGCTCAGAAACTAGGCATAATCCAGAACTCAAGGATTGGACATCCGACTGAGCAGTTTATCCTCCTTATACAAATTCATTAAATATGTCAACCTAGGGACATGTTACTTGAAACAGGCCAACAAGATATATGTACCAAATACCACTCATCCACACATTGTACAATTGTTGCAAGAAATAAATGCTTGGAAGGAAACTATTTTATGACTGCATGAAGCAAATACTAGAATGAAAATTAAAATATAGTTGCAGAACATCAAGTACTGGAATGGAAATTAAACTATAGCTATAGAAAAGCAAGTACTAGAATAGAAATTTTAGAAGTGACGGTGATAACAAAACATGAAGACTCTTGCAAACTAGGCTATAATGCTTTAGCTGCTCTACCGCTTTGGCTGCAGGAAGCATTAGCTAGCCTGTAGCTTTAGCTGTAGGAATAATTTAACACTTAATGCCGAAATAACATAAATGCAAGAAAACAAGTTTAACTAGAATGAATCTAACTAACTATGGATTTATCACCAAGTGGGTCCCCTTGGATGAGTATCCCTAATATACAATTACGCAAAGTTAAATCTCAATACTTCATTTGCTCATTGATTGAATAACTAAGTACAGAGATGTATACAAACTAGAAAAATCAAAATGAAACTATATTGAAACTAAACTGATAATGCCCTCCTTCTCACATAGTGGCAGGGCTTTATTTAAAAGGAAATCTTCTAACAACTAACTAATCATGCCACAGAAATAGGCGAAACTTTTATTACAACACTACTAGCAGAAAAGAAGAAAGCTATAAAATTGGTAACATAATAGATCTAGAAAAGAAGAAAGAGTTGCTATGACAACAAACCTAACTTCCCACTCTCTCCTAGATTTCCTCAGAGAATTCATCACGTTATCTTAGTCTTTGCTTGATGACTACCACCTTGATCATCCAGAAACCTCTAGCCGGTGCTGCTTTAATGTTTCTCTATTGAAGTCTGCTGAAATACTGGGTTGAGCATCCAATATATGAGTGCGCTTCACCTGGTCAAGACAACGATTGCTATATTGATGTACTGCACTTAAGATGTTAGGATAAAGACATTCATGATAATAAACACCAAAATACACATGCATTATTTATGTTCAAATAACTATTTTACCAATAAAAACATAATTATAACTTCAAAGTAAGTAATATAGTATATTCATCCAAGTGTAGCATATTATATATGTTTAAACCATGGTAGCAGTCTAGTGGCAACATGCCACATAATAACATAACTGAGTATAAAAGTCTTTGAGAAAATATAACAGAACAAGGAAAAAGACCTAGCAAAGACTATCGTAGGGTGTCTAAAGTATGGCATTAATATGCCTCATCAAGCCTTATGTTTTGATTACATAAAAGCAGGTTTTGAAAGGACCCGAAACCTTTTACATCAAGATTACAAAATAAGCATTAAAGTTCCATCGAAAATAGTGCTACAGTACCAAAAAAAGACACCAAAAAACTAACAAGTCCTTTACAAGAAAGATAGAGAAAAAAAGGACAGCAAAAAGATAGCAGGACAATAGCCAGCTAACTAGATACACTTCATTAGTTCAGCTGCCTGTTCAGCCAGCATCTGCATATTGGCAGAGGAAACTTTGAGTTCCTCAATATCTTTGTTCTTATTATCCTCTAGCTTTTTGAAGCTTGATCTGGTTCTTTTACTGGGTCTGTGATCCTCCTTAACCTTAATGAGCACCTGCTCCCCTTTACCCTACTCCATTTTGTCCACAAGAATCTTGACATGCTCAGCCAAGGCCTTGAGAATGGTGAAACTCTGCTCAACGATGTTACCCACCATCTTCTCCAGCTTCTCAATTCTATTTTCCATTTTATCAATTCTCTTAATCATGTTACCAGCTTTCACCACTTCCCCCTCTTTTATTGTGTTCTCCATTGAAATGATTATGTCATTAAAGGTCGTAAGCCCCTCAGCCCTGCCAACAATCTCCTTCAGTTCATCAGTTCATCAAGCCTTATGTTATAGCACTGTCATGCCTTAATTTTTTTTAATATCTTAGAAATATTCCTTAATCTAATTTTACATCAATCTTTCCCAAATTTATTTTATCTCTCCTGATGTAGCACTTTCTTCCAAAGATTCTAAAATACTTGATAGTAGATACTTCTCTAAACTATAACCCATAAGGTATCTTTGTGTGATTCACTCTCTCTTGTACTCTATTAAGAAGATATACAACAATATGCACAACATCTCTCTAATAAATGTTTGGCAGGTTAGCATATTTCAACATAGTTCTAGCCATCTCAATATCAGTTCTATTATTTCTTTCAAAAACTCTATTTTTTGTGGAGTCCTAGGATAAAATAGTCTTCTAATTCTATGTTCTTCACAAAATCTATCAAAATTATGTGATGTAAAATCACTACCTCTATCTGTAGACACCTAAAAATGTCCTCATGAAATGAATAAAATTCATTATATATATATATATATATATATATATATATATATATATATATATATATATATATATATATATATATATATATATATATATATATATATATATATATATATATATATATATATATATATATATATATATATATATATATATATATATATATATATATATATATATATATATATATAACTACAATTTATTTAATTAATATGTTAGCCTCTTCCTCTTTTACATAAACAAATATTGCTATTATTCATCTAATTCACTAATCCTTTTCTATCCTAAAACTAAATAAATTCCTCTTTATTTATTTTTCCATTTACCATCTGATAATTCTCTTATTTATGGAATAAATACATCTACTTATTTTATAAAATTCCAAATCCTCTTCTTTTGATTTCAACCAATCACCTTCAATCACATGGATCAACTTCCAAAATTTGAGCTTGTGATAAATGGCACTTATCTCTTGATTTGACCTTTCATCCTACACATGACCAAATATCTTGGAAAGTCAAAATTCTTTATATACCACTCCATCTCAACCACTCATTCCTATTGCCTCCTAATCTTCTTTATTCTCAAAGGCTTCTCACCCACTCTTCAATCTTATCCATTCATTGAGCACCTCTTAATCGTAGCCCTTGATTTTAACGAGACTTCTATAAAAGGTCATTTTCTCCTCACATTTGGGAGACCAACACTATCTGCAATTTTGTGATCCCTTGGAGAACTTATGCCCTATCTTCCTTGAGATCCCATAGCTACCATATCATTACCATATTTCCATATCACTATCATATCCATTATCATACCCTTTATCAATCAACCATCTCCATTCTTTCACAGCCTCTTGTGCTTGTGCTACAAAATTGAGAGCACCCACATTCCATTCAAACAAGATCTTCAAGATAGGAGGACAATGGACTCAAGCATTTCATGATTGCAAATATTGTGATTTGTGTTTATTTGCTTTATTTGTGCTCTTGTGAAGAAATGTTCTATTGCTATGATGATTTAATGCTTTTTGAATTCCTTTCTTAATTGAGGTTGGAATAAATAAGGGTTCACATATTTGGTTGTTCATTTGAATCATCATTATTTTGGCATGTTTGGTGGGACCTTTGTCCATTTCTACTAATCATGTAGATTTTTTTTAGAGATGTTTTTGTGAGTTGCGTGTCAGAAAATATCAGAGTCACTAGAACTATGTATATGCTACCTAGATCTATGCTTTTGACACCCTAGTTTTTATATTTTTATAAAGTTGTGTTTTTTATCTCTAAAGTTGTGCTTTTGATTTATATACATTTATAAATTTTCTAAAGTTGCATTTTTCTTCATAAAGGTATGCAAATGCTTCATAGTGTTGCACTTTTTCTTCATCTTCTTACGCTTTTTATCTTTGTGCTATTTTGACTTCTAAGCACTCTTTTTTTACACATTTTCATCATCCTCTTCTTATTTTTCTCTATGATGTTGCACATTTGCCTCATATTCCTGCACTTTTGCTTCATCTTCTTTCTTACGATTTTTATTCTTTCATTTTTCTATTTGTTAGAGTTTTGAAGGTTTTATTTCTGCACCTTTTCTCCAACAGTCTTGTGCATTTGATATTTCAGAATCTCATCATAATTGGTCAAAGGGACATCAATAAAATTTAGAAAATGTATAATATGTGTGCACTTGTTCTAAACCTCATGTTTACATTCTAAAAATTTATCATAGTATTTTTCGTCTATCATATAATATTTTCTTTTTTTTAGCTCAAGTTATTTGGCGTGTCTTCTTCATATTAGAAAAAGGGCTTAAAATAGATCATTCACATTTGGATTTGGGCTTAAAAGTGAACCCCTGTGTCTTTTAATCCCCAATATTTCATTAGATATGTTCTCTTCTTATGTCCTTGTTAAGGAGTTTGAGGGGACCATAAATAAGAGATCTTACTTTTTATTTTAGGGGGCCTTTTCAAAGAAGTGATCACTCTAGGTGATAACATCAAATATCATATTCAGAAGGAGTATAAATAGTGGAGGGTGAATGAAAAGTTATGCCTCTTGGAAGTAAAATATTTTCAATCTTAGCTAAGACCCAAGTAACTTTATAACTTTGGGAAGTGAAGGTGGAGATTGGATTACCATTTCCTCTCAAGTTTTTGGCATTTTTCTTTTTCATCTATAGATTTGGGCTTTTGGTACCTTTCATACATAGAGGACATCGCCTAGTTGAGCTTGTGAAGCCTATATTTGAGCTTATTAGCCATCATTTATTGTGTATGCAAGGATTGATAATCCCACTTGAGTAGGTTTGTTAACATGTCTTATGTGCTCGAATGTTTAGATGACGTTCCCCATTTGAAACCAAAAAGGGGACACATTATCCAAAAATATCCTTATAAATTTTTCTTCTTTTTCATTTCTTTCTAGTGTTCTTTTATAATTGTGTGAAAATAAAAAAATTTATAAAATTGAAAATTCAAAGTTAGAATCAATCATACTTGCCAATTCTAGGGGCCAAACAAGAGAACCTATGTCCACCTTGGCTAAAAAAATTCTAGTTCTCAAGAGATAAATTTATGACATGTAATCTCAACAAAAGGAACTAATGATCCCTCTTGAGCAACAAATTTAAGACATAGAAAATTCCAAACTTCATGAGATGCTAAAAAAATACAAAAGGTGAAACAAAAATTACTTGAAATAAAAAGAAAATTCGCAAATCAAGAACTTTTTCCAAAAACACATGCATACCCAAATATCCCTTATAAAATTTACACCTTTGGGAGAATCTATTGAGTTGGCCTTGAAAGAGATTTTTTAGCACAATCTTATCACATTACCCAAAGAGACCACATGATATTTCTATGGGAGAACAAATATTGTGAGTATCATAGACACAATAAACATAACACTTCAGATTGTATGAAGTTGAAACATAAGATCCAAGTGTTGAACACATAACAAGATTGAGAGGAGGGGTTGAATCAGTGTGGATAGTAATAACAACTTCAATTAAGATCTGAGTATACTTCAAATCACCATGAGCAGCTTACTTAAATGAAACCAAAAAGTATTAAGCACAATCAATAGAAGAATGCCAAATTTATGTGGACAACCCAAATCTAGGGAAAACCACATTGAGATTCAAACTCTCAATATGAATAGCTTGAATTATAATATTTTGGGATTATTTCCAAGGAGATATAACACTTGAATGACTTGCACAAATAGGGCTCATTGCCTTATGTAAAGATACAAAGGAATTGTACATATGAAACTCACTTTTCTAGAATAAGATATAAAAGGCCACCAATAGATTCATTGTCATATGGAAACAACATGAATCTCAAAATTGATATGATAATAATCTCTTGAACAAAATACTTCCCAAAACTTGTATGAGAATGGAAATCAATTCCCAACAAAACTTTAACAAATTAAATGTTTAAATTTAAAAACACATATAATATCCTCTCAAAGAAGATTTACCCACTCACACAAGTATGTATTGTTTAATAATACAATATGCACACGATTATATAAATATTCATTATCATTTATAATATTATACACTAGTATATTAATATTTCATCTCCTTCTAAATAGAACAACTACACAAGGCATATATAAAAATAATAATAAATTATATCCTAAATCATTAAAGAATAAATAACATTTAAAATAATAATCACAAGTTTCTATTCTCACCATTGTTATGTTCTTACAATTTTTTGTTTAGTTCCCTATTGTGTTGTGTGTGTTTGGTTGAATAAGGGGGTTCCCTTCATCATGTTTCCAGCTTATCATCACCCACTACTCTGACAGTCTTCACTTGTCCTCTAGATTCACAGACCCCCTATCAACCACCTCTAAGTGAATCTATTCTTGTGGGTAACACAACATGTGATTCTTCTCATTCTTATTCACCACCAAAGAAATGTGTGCCATGTTTTTCCCTTCTGTATCAAACTTAAGAATATCCCCATCTATGCCATTACCTTGAAATTGATAGCCATCCCAACCATAAAAAACCACCTTAGCCACAACATTTGTATTACCTACAAAAGATGGGTTAGAGATAGTAATCCTTGGGAGACTAAGAAGTACTTCAAACTCTATATTCAAGTTCATATGAATCCACTCATCTTTGTCATCTTTGTGAAGATATCCCATCGTTGTGCATGCATTATTAACTTTTAGAGTTCATCTATTGTTTTCCTCAAGAGAGCCCATCATACTATCTACTTTCATTGCTACCTCCTCCTTTGCCCCATTTAGGTCGTCTACCCTAACTACCACGTCTGTACCTAGATATATACATTGGTCTCATTGGGTGTCATACACTATGTGATTAGGGTTGTACACCACCTTTGGTTCCATTTGGGCATGTGACAATGTATTTTTCTCTTGTCTGTCCCCTTGCACCATTTTATGACTATCCGCATAAAGAGATTCAATTCTCTGGGCTAGTTTGTCACATTCTAAATCTTTCCCCTTTTTAAACATTAAGCATTTGTAAGATGAGTCTCCCATCTCTTTCCATATCTTAATGTTCTCTACAACATCTTCTACTTGGATCTCTTGCCACCATATACCTTCATCCGTGTGAATCTCAATCACTTTGGGAAGTGGGGGATGGGGTTTCAACCAAACACAAATACAAGCATACATACTATGATTGTCTTTCTCTACCACCTCATCTACCTTAATGAATCTCCCCAATATATCTCTAATAATTTAGAGAGTCTCTAACTCCCAATATTCTTGAACTAGGTTATATAATCTGATCCATATTGACACTTATTCTACCTCTGCTTTCCTGGGATCAAATTTTGGAGACCAGTATTTTGGGAATAAACCTATTCTTTCGATAATGAGGGGGCTATTGTCCAAAATCGACTATGTCTCCCTCTTCGTTTCACATATCACTAAATAGAAACTATTAGGCAAAGATCGAAGGATGAAGTTCTTACTCCGGTTCTAGTAGCACCATTGTCGAACCCTAGCATACATTGACCATTCATTAACCCATTTCATGAAAAATCCCCCCTCCTTGTATAGTTTAACCGCTAATTGCCATTCACCACTATCAATCCGTAGCAAAATGACCCTATTTTTGGCTATTGGAAGTTCCTTTCCTGGATCAGGGTTTTTCTCTTTTGGCCACCAAATTTTATTCTCCACGTTGTTCCATGCATCCTTAGGGATATAATACATAGATGTCGACACCCATCTTCCATTTGACCGCATCCCACTTTGGAACTTCCACAATCACCTCTTATATTCTTTACCCCCGCCAAAAGGCCCAATTTTTTTTATCATTCGAGATTGTTTGTGGAGGTCTCCAATTCACACATCTAAATCAGTATATTGTTTATAGAGGTCTCAAAAAAATTAAACACGGGCATAACAAATCATGTACATATGAAACAAAACATCATGATTCCAAACAAAAATTAGGATCAAATGAATCTGATTTAGAAACTCATATAAAGCCTCTCATATTGGCGAGTCCTAAACCATAACCAAGAAGCATATTTGAATATATTTAACACAAAAAGACTACAATGCATATAAATCATAAGATCAACATAATCCTAACCAATCAAACCAATTTGATTGATAAAACATAGTGCTTATTGTGACCTGTAATCCTCTGGTATGCTTCCAAGCATCAAAATTATCAAAACCCTAATATGGAAATGAAACAGTGAAACTTCCTAGGAATTAAACATAATTGATATGATGGAAATACAATTGACAAATTGTGTAATGCAATTGCAATATTCTACAATACAATTTCTAATTAAGCAACACAATTGATTGGTAAAATTATGACAAGGCAACACAATTGATTGTTTGGGTTTAGACCTCTCAACTGGGCATCAATTATTCCCTAGAAGAAAAATAAGACAAAGACCCATTTGATATCTCCCTTTTCATTTTAAAAACCCAATGAATCCAACCCCTAGATTCTAGAACCAAAAAAATCACAATGGTTTTTTTTTTCTTTTCCAAAAATAGTTCTTAAGAAAACTAGAAAGAAATAGGGTGAAATGCATAAAATTGAAATAATACTTTTAGATTCTCACTGTAATTCAAAATATAGATATAATAAGTGTTATAACATCAATATCATTTCTAAAAACATGAACAATAATATATCTAAAATGGGTTCAATCTCTACCTCTGGTCTTGCAAAGATCAAGGAGAATGAATGAGAAAGAGAGATGAACCAATGTACTCTCCAACGCACAATAAAAATCCTCGAACAATAATCACAAGAAAATCCAAAGCAACAATAAATATAAAACAAATCCAAGATGTTTCTCCTACAAGACAAACAATCTCTCACTCAAGCCTCACAAGAATGATCAAAACTCTTATGAATCAAATTCAAAACTTCTCCCAAAATTTTTAGAAATAAACTACCTCTCGACTTCCAACAAAAATTTCACCCAAAAATTAATTAGAAAATATACAAAATACTTCCCAAAACTTGTATGAGAATGACAACCAAATCCCAACAAAACTTTAATAAATTAAATGTTTAAATAAAAAAACATATAATATCCTCTCAAAGAATATTTACCCACTCACAGAAGTATGTATTATCTAATAATGAAATATGCACACGATTATATAAATATTCATTAATGTTTATAATATTATACAGTAGTATATAAGTATTTCATCTCCTTTTAAATAGGACAACTACACAAGGCATATATAAAAAGAATAATAAATTATATCTGTCTAGGATATAAATCATTAAAGAATAAATAAGATTTAAAATAATAATCGCATGTTTCTATTCTCACCATTGTTATGTTCTTGAATTTTTTTGTTTAGCTCCCTATTCTGTTGTGTGTGTTTGGTTGAATAAGGGCAGTTCCCTTCATCATGTTTCCAACTTATCATCACCCACTACTCTGACAGTCTTCACTTGTCCTCTAGATTCATAGACCCCCTATCAACCGCCTCTATGTGAATCTATTCTTGAGGGAAACACAACATGTGATTCTCCTCATCCTTATTCACCACCTTTGAAATGTGTGCCATGTTTCGCCCATCTATATCAAACTCAAGAATATCCCCATCTATGCCATTACCTTGAAATTGATAGCCATCCCAACCGCAAAAAACCACCTTAGCCACAACATTTGTATTATCTACAAAAGATGGATTAGAGATAGTAATCCTTGGGAGACTATGAACTCCTTCAAGCTTTGTATTCAAGTTCCTCTGAATCCACTCAAATCTTTCATCTTTTTGAAGATCTCCCATCGTTGTGTAAGAATTATTAACTTTCAGAGTTCTCTATTGTTTTCCTCAAGAGAGTCCATCATACTCTCTACTTTCATTGCTACCTCTTCATCTGCCCCATTTAGGTCATCTATCCTAATCGACTCATCTGTACCTGGATATAGATATTGGTCTCATTGGGTGTCATATGTTGTATGATTAGGGTTATCCACCACCTTTAGTTTCGTTTGGGCATGTGACAATGTATTTTTCTCTTGTTTGTCCCCTTGCATCATTTTATGACTATCCACATAAAGAGATTCAAATCTCTGGGCTAGTTTGTCACATTCTAAATCTTTCCCATTTTTAAACATTAAGCATTTGTTAGTTGAGTCTCCCTTCTCTTTTCATATCTTAAAGTTCTCTCAAACTTCTTCTACTTGGATCTCTTGCCACCATACAACTTCATCCGTGTGAATCTCAACCACTTTGGGAAGTGGGGGATGGGGTTTCCACAAAACATAGATACAAGCATACATACTATGATTGTCTTTCTCTACCACCTCATCTGTCTTTATGAATCTCCCCAACATATCTCCAATGATTTAGATAGTCTCTAACTCCCAATATTCTTGCACCAAGTTATATAATCTGATCCATATTAACACTTCTTCTACCTCTTCTTTCCTATGATCAAAGTTTGGAGACCATTCTTTTAGGAAGAAGACTATTCCTTCGATAATGAAGGGGCTATTGGCCAAAATGCACTGTTTCTCCCTCCTTGTTTCACAGATCACTAAATAGAAACGATTAGGCAAAGATCGAAGGATGAAAATCTTACTCTAGTTCAAGTGGAACCATTGTCGAGCCCTAGCATACATTCACCATTCACCAACCCATTTCATGAAAAATAACCCCTCCTACAATTTAACTGCTAATTGCCATTCATCACTATCAATCCATAGCAAAACAATCCTATTTTTGGCTGTAGTTGGAAGTTCCTTTCATGGATTATGGTTTTTGTCTTTTGACCACCAAATTTTCTTCTCCACTCTGTCCCATGCATCCTTAGGGATATAATACATAAATGTCAACACTCATCTTCCATTTGACCGCATCCCGCTAAGGAACTTCCACAATGACCTCTTATATTCTTTATCCCCACCAAAAGGCCCGATATTTTGATTGTTTGAGATTGTTTGTGGAGGTCTCCAATCTGCACCTCTGAATCACTGTCCTGTTTGAACCTCCATGTGCTACCATCCCCCACCCTATTGAGTATTTTTAAATCCTAGTCACCTCTTGACTCTCCTCCTCCATCATAGAATATCTTGACAAATAAATTACTTTAAAAAAAAACACATTGAACATTTATAATTATTGTTTAATTGATAAAAAGATTGATAGAAATACTAATGATTCATTGTAAACCATTAAACTATTAAGAGACATTGATTTGTATGTGGTTCATTGGAAGAACGAATCTTACACAATTTGACCGTTGAGAGTGAAAAATACAAGAGGTGAAACAAAAAGTACTTGAAATCAAAAGAAAAATCTCAAATCAAGAACTTTTTCCAAAAACACATGCATACCCAAATTTCCCGTAGTTATAAAATTTACACCTTTGGGAGAACCTATTGAGTTTTCCTTAAAAGAGCTTTTTGAGCACAATCTTATCGCATTACCCAAATAGACCACATGATATTTCTATGGGAGAACAAATATTGTGAGTATCATAGACAGAATAAACATAACACTTCAGATTGTATGAAGTTGAAACATAAGATCCAAGTGTTGAACACATAGAAGGATTGTGAGGGGGGGAGAATCAGCTTGGATAGTAATAACAACTTTAATTAAGATCTGAGTATACTTAAAATCACCATGAGAAACTTACATAGATGAAGCCAAATAATATAAAGCACAATCAATACAAGATTGTCAGATTTATGTGGTAAATCCCGATCTAGGGAAAACCACAATGAGAGTCAAACTCTCAATGTGAATAGCTTGAATTATAATATTTTAGGCTTACTTCCAATGAGAAACAACACTTGAATGACTTGCACAAATAAGGCTCATTGCATTATGGAAAGATACAAAGGACTTGTACATATGAAACTCACTTTTCTAGAATAAGATATAAAAGGCCACTGGTAGACTCAATGTCATATGGAAACAACATGAATCTCAAAATTAATATGATAATAATCTCTTGAAAATGAACTTGTTCTTGAAAATTTTCATCAAGCGACAAGAAACAAAACACACATCTATCACTATCTCAACACACTGACTTAGAATGTATTACCTTTAAATTCAAACTCTTTCACATCTACTTCACATACACACTCATGTTCTTTCTCACATTTTCCTCACACCATGCTCTCTTCTCATGTTTTTCCACACTTCCACACACTTTTCCAACCTTGAATGTACTCCTTAAATAAGAGATAAATCATCAAAACCTCTAATGAAGGTCAGATAAAACCAAACAAATTATTAATACATAAAATATGTCATCCAAACCCAAGATAAAAAGGCAATCCACTCTAGGATAGAGAGGGGACCCAAATATATCCTAACACATTCTTATAAGATAGATCTAATAGTTCACACATCAAATAAAGTCATATCTAAGGCGTAATGTGTACATAAGCAATTAAGCTTGTAGAATAGTTGGCCAAAAGAACATCTTCCAATGCAAATTGAACATTGTAGATCTCTACGCACCAAGGTGAGAACCAAGTCAACATTCCAATTTCATCTATAAGGCATTTCCAAACCAGAAGATTGACCCCAAATAAGATAGCACATCTGAACACACAAAACCGTAGCATAACTGAACACGTCATATATATATATATATATATATATATATATATATATATATATATATATATATATATATATATATATATATATATATATATATATATATATATATATATATATATATATATATATATATATATATATATATCATAATAACTTGTAATGCCTTGATAATGAACCCTAGAGGATGACAACTAAGTTGGAAAAATAACATTAAAGCATTTTTTTAAAGGACAAAAACAACTTTTTCTAAATTTTATGATTATATTCAATCACTAAGATTTTAGAATAGAATATATAATAACACGTCACATATATATTCATTAAACTTGAATAGAAGATAAACTATAATTTTATCCTATGCCCTTTATGGGTTCCCAGACACCGCTACTTGAGAAACATGTCTACAACATTTCTAACTAGAAATAATAATGAAATACTATCAATCATGAACATCATTATTATTATTGTCTCTAGGTTCATTTAAACACCGATTCCAAATGTTCCTAATTCTTTTTCCAACAAGGAAATGATAACATATAATCTGCTATGATATTCGATACCAACATTAAACTATCTAACTCTAAACTATCCTTTCATAAATCCATTTATCACATGAATAAAAATTACATCAAAAGATAACTACAATATCTTCTATCCTAATTACAATTACATTGGACATAATTATGATTGCATCCTCCTCCTCATGGAGATCATGGAGAAACCAATTGTAACATCAAATTTAAATACTCAATAGCACATGAGATGGTATTATGTACAAATAAAGATATCCAAACAACATCAATAAAGGTACTGAAAATAGGATCCATTCAAGCATTGTGAACAATCCATCAAACCTTGATGGGGGAAGATAACAACTACCTGACCATGTGGAACCTTAAGGCCCACCCCAACATGCTAAGTCGATAGAAACAAGGTCCCCCACAAAAGAAATCCAAAGAAAAGAAACAAGCATATGAACAAACCAAAGACACGTAGGAAATGCAAAAAAATCACAAAATAAAGACAAGGACTAATAGAGGAAAATAACTAAACTAGTGGAGGGAATTCTAGGATACATGTAGGAAGAGTTTTATCACATATCCTTGTATCTTGGGTTGTCCTGGTATCTTGTCTAAACCTTGGCCCCCAAGTGAGAACTAATGCAGAAGCAAACAATTCTTTCATGAGAAAAAGTAAGTTCAATCATGCTAGCTCTACACGTCTCATGGACATACACACATCATCCCAGTCACATCCTTAGCCTATACAAGCATTCAAGGTGTGGGAGGGGCATCATTATTAGCTTGTTTGTGTTTACCCCGGTTCATTTATTAGGCTATCACATGACTACAACTCTTTAATGGGTTACCCTGGTAGTTGCTTAGGGCCCTGACCCCCATTGAGAGCAACTACCCCCACAACTCATTTAGATCCCACCCCTAATGCTCAAAAAAATTAAACACGAGCATAAAAAATCATGTACATATGAAATAAAACATCATGATTCCAAAAAAACATTAGGATCAAGTGAATATGATTTAGAAACTCATACAAAGCCTCTCATATAGGTGCATCCTAAACCACAATCAAGAAGCATATTTGAATATATCTAACACAAAAATATAACAATTTGTATGAAAATCAACATAATCCTAACCAATTAGACCAATTTGATCGATAAAATAGAGTGTATATAGGTCTGTAATCCTCTGGTATGCTTCCAAGCATCAAAATGATCAAAACCCTAATATGGAAATGAAACAATGCAACTTCCTAGGAAGAACCAAAACTGAAAAATTGTGCAATGCAATTGCAATATTCTACAATGCAATTTCTAATTAAGCAACACAATTGATTGGTAAAATTATGACAAAGCAACACAATCGACTGTCTGGGTTTAAACCTCTCAATTGGGCATCAATTAGGCCCTAGAAGAAAAATAAGACAAAGATCCATTTGACATCTCCCTATTTTAATTTTAGAAACCCAATGAATCCAACCCCTATATTCAAGAACAAAAAAAAAAATGTTTCTTTTCCAAAAATAGTTCTTAAGAAAATTAGAAATAAATTGGGTGAAATGCATAAAATTAAAATAATACTTTTAGATTCTCACTATAAATCAAAATATAGTTTTACTAAGTATTGCTGTTAGGATTAACAAGGCAGAAATAACAATTATGTGCAAATATAACTAATATCAGAAAATAATAAACCACACAGAATAGAACACAATGGCACACAGATTTAACGTGGTTCACCCAATCCCTGGGCTACGTCCACCAACAGCGAGTCCAATATTATTATTATCCAATGATTACAACCTGATTACAATCCGTAATCCCTTACAGCCCAATTCTGCCGCAAGTACTAAAATCATACATTTTAAAAATCCCTAACCCTAAGCCATATTATACAATATTTTTCCCGCTTTAGGGTTAGAATGAGTTATAAGTAGTCGGCCCAAATAACCGAAAAAAAGTAGTCAGCCTCAAAAAAATTTTCCTCGGGGGCTGCGCCCCTGAACCCCTGCTCTTGGGGGCTGCCGCCCCCAAACCCCCGCTCAGGGCCCGGCCCGGCCCCGAACCCCGGCGAGGTCGGGAGGAAAAGTGTACAGTACTTTCCTGATTAGTCACCACAAGCTAACAATTGCAACATCAATATCATTTCTAAATATATGAAATTTAATATATATAAAATGGATTCAATCTCTACCTCAGGGCTTGCAAAGATCAAGCAGGAGAATGAAAGAGAAAGATAGATGAACCAATGTACTCTCCAACGCATAATAAAAATCCTCCAACTATAATCACTAGAAAATGCAAAGCCACAAGAAATATAAAAGAAATCCAAGATGTTTCTCCTACAAGCCAAATAATCTCTCACTCAACCCTCACAAGAATGATCAAAACTCTTATGAATCAAATTCAAAAATTCTCCCAAAGTTTTCAGAAATAAATCATCTCTCCACTTCCAACAAAAATATCACCCAAAAATGAACTAGAAAAAACACAAAATACTTTTCAAAACTTGTATGAGAATGGAAACCAATTCCCAAACAATTCTTTCATGAGAAAAAGTAAGTTCAATCATGCCAGCTCCACACGTCCCATGGACAGACACACATCATCCCAGTCACATCCTTAGCCTATACAAGCACTCAAAGTGTGGGTGGGGCATCACCATTATCTTGTTTTTATTTACCCTAGTTCATTTATTAGGTTATCACATGACTACAACTCTTTAATGGGTTACCCTGGTAGCCACTTAGGGCCCCGACCCCCATTAAGAGCTACTCCCCCCACAACTCATATAGATCCCACCCTTAATGCTCAAAAAAATTAAACACGAGCATAAAATATCATGTACATATGAAACAAAACATCATGATTCCAAACAAACATTAGGATCGAGTGAATCTGATTTAGAAACTCATACAAAGCCTCTCATATAGGTGAGTCCTAAACCACAATCAATAAGCATATTTGAATATATTTAACACAACAAGATAACAATTCATATGAATCATAAAATCAACATAATCCTAACCAATCAGACCAATTTGATCGATAAAACATAGTGTATATAGGTTTGTAATCCTTTGGTATGCTTCCAAGCATCAAAATTATCAAAACCCTAATATGGAAATTAAACAATGCAACTTCCTAGGAATTCAACACAATTGATAGGATGGAAAAAAAAATTGAAAAATTGTGCAATGCAATTGCAATATTCTACAATGCAATTTCTGATTAAGCAACACAATTGATTGGTAAAATTCTGACAAAGCAACACAATCGACTGTCTGGGTTTAAACCTCTCAATTGGGCATCAATTAGGCCCTAGAAGAAAAAGAAGACAAAAACCCATTTGATATCTCCCTATTTTCATTTTAGAAACCCACTGAATCCAACCCCTATATTCAAGAACAAAAAATAATAATAATGTTTTTTTTTCTTTTTTCCGAAAATAGTTCTTAAGAAAACTAGAAAGAAATTGGGTGAAACGCATAAAATTGAAATAATACTTTTAGATTCCCACTATAATTCAAAATATATATTTAATAG
Organism: Chamaecyparis obtusa; assembly: GCA_027943335.1. NCBI lineage: Eukaryota > Viridiplantae > Streptophyta > Pinopsida > Cupressales > Cupressaceae > Chamaecyparis > Chamaecyparis obtusa. Next base: position 573,818 of record BSBK01005423.1, on the reverse strand, counting down.
GTATTGTAACATCAATATCATATCTAAAAACATGAACAATAATATATCTAAAATGGATTCAATCTCTACCTCAGGCCTTGCAAAGATCAAGAAGGAGAGTGAAAGAGAAAGAGAGATGAACTAATGTACTCTCCAACGCAGAATACATATCCTCCAACTATAATCAAGTTAGAAAATCCAAAGCCATAAGAAATATAAAATAAATCCAAGATGTTTCTCCTACAAGCCAAACAATCTCTCACTCAACCCTCACAAGAATGACCAAAACTCTTATGAATCAAATTCAAAACTTCTCCCAAAGTTTTTAGAAATAAATCGTCTCTCCACTTCCAACAAAAATATCACCCAAAAATGAATTAGAAAAAATACAAAATACTTTTCAAAACTTGTACGAGAATGGAAACCAATTCCCAACAAAACTTTAACAAATTAAAGGTTTAAATTTAAAAACACATATAATATCCTCTCAAAGAATATTTACCCACTCACATAAGTATGTATTATTTAATAATACAATATGCACACGATTATAGAAATATTCATTATTTTTAATAATATTATACACTAGTATATTAATATATCATCTCCTTTTAAATAGGACAATTACACAAGGCATATATAAAAAGAATAATAAATTATATCAATCTAGGATACAAATCATTAAAGAATAAATAATATTTAAAATAATAATCACATGTTTCTATTCTCACCATTGTTATGTTCTTGCAATTTTTTGTTTACTTCCCTATTGTGTTGTGTGTGTTTGGTTGAATAAGGGGAGTTCCCTTCATCATGTTTCCAGCTTATCATCACTCACTACTCTATTAGTCTTCACTTGTCCTCTGGATTCACAGACCCCCCCTATCAACTGCCTCTAGGTGACTTTGTTCTCGAGGGCAACACAACATGTGATTCTCCTCGTCCTTATTCACCACCTTTGAAATGTATGCCATGTTTTGCCCTTCTGTATCAAACTTAAGAATATCCCCATCTGTGCCATTACCTTGAAATTGATAGCCATCCCAATTGCAAGAAACCACCTTAACCACAACATTTGTATTATCTACAAAAGATGGGTTAGAGATAGTAATCCTTGGGAGACTGAGAACTCCTTGAAACTCTATATTCAAGTTCCTATGAATCCACTCTTCTCTGCCATCTTTCTGAAGATCTCCTAGTGTTGTGCATGTATTATTAACTTTCAGAGTTCCACTATTATTTTCCTCAAGAGAGTCCATCATACTCTTTGCGTTCATTGCTACCTCCTCCTCTGCCCCATTTAGGCCATCTACCCTAACCACCTCGTCTGTACTTGGATATAGACATTGGTCTCATTGGGTGTCATACACTGTGTGATTAGGGTTATTTACCACCTTTGGTTCCATTTGGGCATGTGACAATGTATTTTTCTCTTGTTTGTCCCCTTGCAAAGTTTTATGACTATCCCCATAAAGAGATTCAATTCTTTGGGCTAGTTTGTCACATTCTAAATCTTTCCCCTTTTTAAACTTTAAGCATTTGTTAGCTATGTCTCCAATCTCTTTGTATATCTTAAAGTTCTCTACAACTTATTCTACTTGGATCTTTTTCCACTACATACTTTCATCTATGTGAATCTCAATCACTCTGGGAAGTGGGGGATGGGGTTTCCACCAAACACAGATACAAGCATAAATACTATGATCATCTTTCTCTACCACCTCATCTGCCTTAATGAATCTCCCCAACATTTTCCAATGACTTAGAGTTTCTAACTCCTAATATTCCTGCACTAGGTTATATAATCTGATCCATATTGACACTTCTTCTACTTCTACTTTCTTGGGATCAAAGTTTGGAGACCAGTCTTTTAGGAAGAAACCTATTCCTCTGATAATGAAGGGGCTATTGGCCAAAATCCAATGTTTCTCCCTCTCCGTTTCACGGATCACTAAATAGAAACCATTAGGCAAAGATCGAAGGATGAAGTTCTTAGTCTAGTTCGAGTGGCACCATTGTCGAGCCCCTAGTATACACTGACCATTCACCAACCCATTTCATGAAAAAGACCCCCTCCTTGTACAATTTAACCGCTAATTTCCATTCATCACTATCAATCCGTAGCAAAACAACCCTATTTTTGGCTGTTGGAAGTTCCTTTCACAGATTAGGGTTTTTCTCTTTTGGCGACCAAATTTTCTTCTCCACCCTGTTCCATGCATCCTTAGGGATATAATACATAGAGATCGACACCCATGTTCGATTTGACCGCATCCCACTATGGAACTTCCACAATGACCTCTTATATTCTTTACCCCCACCAAAAGGCCCAATTTTTTGATCGTTTGAGATAGTTTGCGAAGGTCTCCAATCGACACCTCTGAATCATTGTCCCATTTGAAACTCTATGCGCTACCATCCCCAACACTGTTGAGAATTTTGAAACTCTAGTAGCCTCCTCGCTCTCGCTCCTCCCTCTTAGAATATCCTGACAAATCAATTACTTTAAAAAAACCCACATTTAACATTTATAATGATTATTTAATTGATAAAAAGATTGATAGAAACAAGGGACGCAAGCGTCAAAGTTCCTGCCTATAGTGTGATGCCTTTTAAGGTAAGAAATGGTGAATTGTAAATACATATGTCCAAGGAAATAAGATTCAATATGGAAAGTAATATAAGATTTAATATGGAAAGTAATAGTGATTCACAATAGAATTCAACGGAATGATGAGCACACTCTCGTACAACAAAGCGCCAACATTTTGAGGGCAAGGCCAACCCCCATGAACTAGTAAGTGGCTACCTTGAAGTTGAGTTCTAAAATTTTCTTTAGTGCTTGTGAAAGCTCATTAACACTTTCATTTTCTCTAATACTAAGGAATTAGTCCTTCATTAGTTTAAGCTTTTTTTGAAAGTGCAAATTAATGTCAAGTCGTTTAGCATAGAAAGATCTAATGAAGAAGAGGTGTAGACCTATAGGGTCATTGCTGAAACCCACTTTGTCATAGAATATGGAAGCAATGCATGTTTAACAGAAAACTCCTAAATACTTGTGCCAAATACAAATTAACACCAATTATAACACTAACTACTAGAGTCTAGGAATTTCTACATAATTAGAACGAAGACTTACACATGGACCATGTAAGTCCTCCATTTGGATCACATAGGCTCCTCCATAACCCCATCCACACATATGAGATGTGATAGCTAGGAGCATAACAATTACCCCTCTAACATCAATACATCCAATTCACAAATGAGTACTATTAGTCTTGAAGACGTGGGAAAGCATATTAATTTTAAATCAAATGGAGTGAACAAATTTGGAAAACAAACAAGTTGATCCATTGCAAGTGGTGGGTGGTCTGATTTACAAAAGTCCATTAATACAATTAGTTGTATCAAGTCTTTATAGATTAAAATGGTCCATGACACATGTACTAAGGGGCCATGCCTTGTTCAAAGTTGTCTTTTAATGTGAAGGTGTTTTCTAAATAAGTGAAGTTTTTAATTGTGACTATTAATTTTCTATGTGTAGTTTTCAATTCAATTTCTCAAAAAGGGTTGATATTAGTCTCATAGCTATACTCACAAGAGCTTGTAATGACCTTTCATACTGTATGAATAGAACATTTATGAAGAATAAACGATAGATTAAGAAATCATCAAAAAATTAAATGATATGTCTCTAGTATATAAAAATAACTACAATAAAAAGATATGAATTCATTTAGAAATAATTTAAATTTTATACAGTTCAAATATAATATAATATAATAAATTAAAAAATAAAAAAGTAATAAATTTTAAAAAACAAACTTTTTTATTATTAATTTACTTGATTTAACCAAATATATAAATAATTATTTTAAATACATCAATCTAAAAGAATTATTCTAAAATACTTGTACGATATTTTAATTTAAATGATAATCTTGTAACATTTATATATTTCTTATATGAAATGAATGGTTTGGAAATAGAAATAGAAATAGGTAAATTTTCTTTGATTCCTTTCGTGTTCTCTTCCATGCACACGCATTTACAATAGAGACGTTGGATGTCTTTTTATCTTTAGCTGTGTAAAGTTATATGCAAGTACCAACCCCAAGAACTTTGAGCTATTACAAGTGTCAAACTAGGCATTTTTAAAACCATCGGTTGCTGCCACGTCTGAATGAAATTTCCACTAGGTGTTTAGTTGAGCTTGTTTCTTCATATTCCAGATCTATCTTCGCTTTGTGACCATTTTAATGTGAAAGGGGAATAATTCACAAGGGGCTAAAAAATGGAGTCTGCAACATTAATATCTTCTGCTAAAAAATCCTTCTGTAGACATTTTACACAGTCTGCTTTTGCCATCAGACTAAGAAGATATTAATGGCTATTTTAGAGTCTAGTTTTCAAGAGGTCTATATGTAGTGCCACTTTTTGGTCCCAAGTGAATAAAAAGAAAGTGATTAATAAGTATTTACTACACATTCTCCCACAAAAACAATCAGCCAGAAGGTTCTTGCAGTTGGCATTGGCAATCATAAGAATATGTCAACCTGTTGATTCGTAGAGTTATTAGGTTGGTCAATGACTTACTTGGAACATAATATCCCAATTTGGTTGCATGAACTCTTCAAGGAAGACTTTGTTGAATAATTGTGAAATTTAAATGAAGGCTTGAAAGAAGGGTCTTTTGGGTTGAATGAACAATAACTGGGAGGCTAAACTTGCACCTCATGAAGGAACAACCATGGATGCTCCTCTTGTTTTTCCTTTTTCTCCTGCTCCTGTTTCAGTTTCCTATCAGAATGTGGGGAAAAAGTCTCACGGAAAATAATCTTTCTTTGCAAACCAGACAAACTGATTGGCCGGAATGGACAGTGTAGTTGGCTTGTGATGATTAGAGTGACCTGCTTGTTGGGAATTCGACTATGAATGTAGGTGTGTTCTTGCACTCTTTCATTTATTTTTATATATTAAGTTTTCAACTAAGCATAGCCATAGATGTCAATGTAGCAGTAAAATTCAAATAATATAGAAGGTAAATGAAAAATAGTCCTCTTTGTGGACTTCCATAAGAGTTTCTTATGCCCCAAATTGGTGCACGTGGCTTGGTGTTGATCTTAAATTCTACCTTTTAAAAAAAATGGAGGAAACATTGTGCCTACCATTTTTGTTAATAACCCCCTTTTCAACTCCCCTGAAGATAATTCTAGAAATTTATGTGTTAAAACTCTGCATCATAATATATCATTCATGTTAATTTAAATGACCACCCAAAAGGAAATCTGTTTATTTGGGGTATTGACAAATTGATTTTTAGGATTTGGAGCATCCAGAAATTGTGATATCCAGATCATAGAATGCTAAAATTTATCCCTATGATCGACAAACTTTTGATATTTATAGACAAAAGCTGGATGCTTGTTGAAGAAATCTTTACTATTGAATCCCTTAAACTCACTATTAGTGGTGCAAATTCATCTTAATTTAACTAAGTAGTCTGTAAATATTGCATCCATGTTGTAAATTATCATGAATTCAGTTCACTAGGGCCTGAGAAATCTATGTTTGTTGTTCAATTCCTCTGTATACTATTTCAGAGCATGAATAAATTAAACTCATGTTTGCACTCAACAAAATTCTAAGTATAGATATGAAATTTGGATATAAGAAAGATCAGAGTGAATCTTGGCTCAGTTTGAGTGCACTGAACTTAAAAACTAGATATATTTAATTTACAGTCGAAATAGATAATATCTTTGTTATATGAAGAAAAAAAAAATTCTTTTTTTGAATCTTGGGAATATGAAGTTTGTTTCCTAAAGTTACTAGGAACCATTAATATTAAGATCATGAGGGCTCTAATTTGTGCACATTGTTAGCATTTGTTTGAGAATTTAGGAACTATAAATGGATGTTTAAAGATCTAGGAAATTTGACTGTTGGAATTCGACAACTAATTTCACTATTTAATGGCCAAAGTCACAATATTCACAATACACTAGAATCTAGAACTTGCAACTATTTATTGAAATGACTAATTAGTCCTGTATGTAGGTATTTTTATAGATAAATTGTATTTTACTTGCAAAGGTCTTTTCCAACAAATGGATTTGAGATTTTTGTAAGACATTGATTTATTTTTTATACTAAATATATAATTTGTCAGATTCTGAGGCCTGCAAACAGAATTTGCTGCTTCACCCCTACTGTAGTCACATCACTGTGTTTATGTAGAACCAAATGCATATATTAATAAACATGTCGAAGGGCAGGAAAATAACATATTTGGTAAGAAGATGAAACATGTTTGGAAGGAAGCTTATCCAATATTGGTGGAGAAAAGGAAATGCAAAAACTTTAAAGGTTGACACATCTGACAAGTATGCAAAGAGATGAGTTCAATTTAGAAGCAAGGTTCATGTTCATTTAGATAGAAGTTACAAAAATGAAAATATAAAGATTCCATAAAAAGGCCTACACACCATATCCACACCTTGCTATGGTAGTTACAAAACTCTTGCCTCTAAATAAAATTTCATATTTGACTTGCTATGGTAGTTACAAAACTCTTGCCTCCTAATAAAATTGCATATTTGACTTATTTTCATGTTCCCTTGGAAAACAGACATACCTAGCCTAACATTCAGTACATGTGTCATTTAAATACTAAAAGCATATAAATCGACAAACTTGTTGATATATTGGAGTACCTCCATATGCAATCACCACCTTTAGTAAAGAATACACCATATATTGGAAGTTATATTACTGATGTGTTGGAGCATTGCAACCAGTTTGTTGAGGATGCCACACCACAGACAAAGCTTAAGGCATTGGTTTCCATGAAGGCTTGTTTGAAACATAACTATATCTTCTACTTTCTGACGCTTGCCACTCTGTTTTTATCATAGTACCCTGTGCAGTATATTCCCTGCATGAATCTCCAAACATGTTATATAAATACAAATAAACAAAAATATTAGTTATGCCAATTACTGTTATCTGCAAATGCTTAGAAGTAAAATTGTTTGTATAATTAGTGTCAATGATACTGCCTAATTAGTGTCAATGTTAATAAAATGATCAAGAGCTAGAAATTTTACATATAGACTAAATAGAAATTGATGCATATTCTTAATAGTAAAAGAGAAAATGATTTTAACGATTCAGAGTAGGCTGGAAGACAAAGGAGGTTTGATGTCACAATCTTGGAGCTGCATACTTAGCGCCACACGTATCTGTGAAAATGGGATTGATGGGTGTCAGTAGCTTCCACTAAATCAAGATCAAGAATACTGAATTTCAAAGGGCTCATATCTATATAAATGAAAATTTGGGTTTGTAATCCTGTTGAAGACAATGGATACATTTTCCTATTATCATTTTTTCATTATTTTACAGAGTCCAGGCTACATAATAGTACAAAACTGTGCATGATCTTATGATAGAATGAAAGAAAACTATGTTCAATTGTGAAGGAAATCAGAAACAAAATATCATTTAAACCCAATCCTATGGATACTCATAATTTCTACAAAAAATGGTAACTTTTTAATATAAAATAATAAAACTGAATCATATATAACACAAATGATAAATTCGAGTAAACAAATACACTCCTGTAATTGAATCCAAAAAATACCCAAATCTAAAGTGGAAAAATTACAAATAAATATTATAAGGTAAGTTCTGGTTCGTCAAGTTATTTGACCAAGAACACTATCAATGTAGCCAGAATGGAACCTGTGACCAAGAGGTTGTTCTCCTTCATAAACATCAAACCCCCTGCAAACAGCAAAGCCAAAAATTCAAAAGATAAACATAAATATTAATATTCTGAAAGTGACATTTGAATTTCTAAAAGAAAATAATTTTTTTGCAAATAGTTATTGCTTTAAGGAGGAAAACTATATTAAAAAGCCCAATCTAGGCTACAAACTATCCTCTTACAGAGGACTTTTAACCCAAATTATGCCAGTTCATAATAAGTATAATATTAACTCACCATTACAAGCCTAAAAAGCTTCAGAAGTTAAAAAGCAAAAAAAAAATGCCAACGCACAGCTAAATACTCCCGTTTCACCCATATTTATTTGGTAAAAGGCTAAAAACGAAAATAAAAAGCCAGATAGATCCCCTCCACCAAATTTGCATCCCATTGCGACTGTGGAAAATTAACAATCATCTCAACATGTTTCAGGAATAATGAATCTTTGCACACCCAGAATGCACAAACCCTTTTCTCCCTGGGCTATCTGTCGTTGCAAAATCATAACACAAATAACAAGATAATGGACAACTGTTCATTTATTAACATTTAATGAAAAAAATGATATTCTGCATTATGTATTAAATGTGGTATAAAGTGACGGCGACGGTCATGTATTTTTTTCCTAATTAAAATTGTAAATATTATTTTTCTCATTGCTATTTTCTGTGAAGGCCAATAGAATTATAAATAAATAGTATTATTCAACTTTTTTAAATATATTAAAATTATCAAACTATTCAATATACAAACAGATTCAAAAATACTAAAATCTGATTGGACAATAAGAAATGTTTTGCATCTAATGATTGCAATAGGAACTAATAATAATAATAATAATAATAATAATAATAATAATAATAATAATAATGATAATAATAGTGCTAATGATTCATAGTAAACCATTAAACTATTAAGAGACATTGATTTGTATGTTGTTCATTGGAACAATAGAAATAATCTTACACAATTTGACGGTTGAAAGTGAAACTTAATCAAGACAAAAATTATCACCGTTGAAAGTGAAATTTAATGAAGAACAGTATCTGAAATATGGATTTGGTGATGTAAGACCTATAAATTGGGGGAGGACGGCGAATCAAACCACAAAATTACTTTTGTACCAAAATTATCCATTGAATTTTAGCGCGCTCTCTATCGATATTGTTGCTTTTGTTTTATGCCGCGAAGATACAAATCAGAAATATACAAACAATTACAGAGCAAAGAATTCTAGTTTTAGAAATATAAGAACAATTACAGAGTACAGTAGAGGAATTCTAGTTTCAGAAATATCAATTACAGAGTATAGTAGAGGAATTGAGGCAATGGACGAGGAAGAGAAGGAAGTTGCGGTTGAAAGCAGCAGCTACATTGTTATGGACCGACAAGAAGAGAAAAAGAAGGATGAGAACAATGACAAGAAGGATGATCATAGTGACAAGGTAGATGAGGAGGTTGAAGCAGAGGTGAAGAAGGATGATCACAGTGACAATGTTGAGGACGAGATTGAAGCAGAGGTGAAGAAGGATGATGACAGTGGCAGGGTGGATGATGATGTGAAGGAGGATGATTACAGTGACAAGGTGGATGTTGAGGTTGAAGCAGAGGTGATTGATGTGTCTGGGAGAGAGTGGACATTCCTGCTGTTGGAGGAGGCGGAATTGGAGCGGAATGCAGAGAGAGCGAGAGGGCTGTATGTGTACAATAATGTGTTTGGAGTAATCCCTGACTTGTTGAGAAGGTTTAAGAAGCTGAAGACGCTCAAGGTGTTCTCCAATGAGATGAATCTGTTTCCCTCGCCGCTAGGAGAGCTGGCGGAGCTGGAGCAGATTTAGGTGAAGCTAAATGAATCGTGGGGGGTGGGGAGCCTGCCTCCGCTCAAAACCCTCACATCACTAAAGGAGCTCCATCTGTCTAAAACACCGTCTCGCCCTTCGTCTTTCTCTCTTTCTCCACATATTTCCTGCTTGAGATCGCTTCTACGCCTCTCATTCTGTCACCTCTCCATTTCGTAAGTATATTTCTTAGTTATACTATTCCCACTTTCATTCTTTAAGGGATTTGCTTCCTAGCTCTGTTATGCACGTCTTCGAGCTTATGATTCTTTACCTATTGGGCATTGAGTTTTTCTTAAGTCATCTCTTCTCTCTCTCTGGATCTTTGTTTTCTTTTTGCACATCTTTAAACTTCTTGTCCTTGGTCTCCATTGATCTCTTGGACATTTAGTTTTCTTTCTGTATTCTCTTTTTCCGTGATTTTGGTTCTTTGTTTTCTTTTTAAACGAGTACCAAGAATTTAAGATTTTCTTTTGTGAATGTCATACGTGCCTTCTTTTCATACGAAGTTACCTAAATCTAAAACTGCGGCATGCTCAAATTCTTTTACCCTCTTTTGAGATTCTGGTCTGTCCTATTTCAAGCTCCCAAAGGCAGGTGGCAGTTCATACTTGCTTTCATAGAAAGCCTCTTTCTATTCTTTTAAATGTATGTATTATGCTTGGAATTTTTATTTTCTTGTCAGCTAAGTGCCTCGCTGTGATCGGGTACTTATTGTAAAAATTCGACAATCACGCAGCTTATCCATGTAAGCATTCTAGATGATAATGAATTATGCAAGCCTTGATGATTAGGTAAACCACTCACTCACTTCTGGACAAGAGAGAACCCTGTAGAGTAGTTTGGAACAAGAATGAAACGCAACAATAAATGAGTTAGTGAGGGATAAATCTGGGTAAAACTTTCAAGTGAATGATAAGCATCTATAAGATTTGTCATTTTAAGCAAGTGAAATCTTTTACGTATTCAATCTTTAAGAGGATTAAAAGAGACACCTTATTTGTATTGGCTTTTTGTTTTTTGAAAAGGAGGGATGTGTAGTTTGTAATTCTCACTTCAATGTATGTCCTTGTTGTAGAATTCTTTTGAGAATCTTCAATTAGTCATATCTGAGAATCATCAGTACTGTCGAGATATTAAGGCATTTTAGATTGATGTCATGATCTACTCTATTGTTTTTCTACTGTGTCTTTTTGCTGGAGACACACATTCTATGACATGAAATATTGGTGAGACTTGAAGAAGTTTTCTTAAGTTTTGCAAAATTTGACAATTAGAGGTTTGCTAGTACCAGATATCGTTTATTTGATTCAAAGCTAGGAATTGGAAATTCTTATAACATATAAGAGTAACAGGATTTGGCTCATTGTTTATAGGGTGAAATCATATCAATTAAACTTGGTTTTTCAGCTTCTTTGAAATTTTGGAAGTACTAGAGCCTGAAAAAAAGTGCATATCATTTCTGTGTTGTCCTTGGAGCCTAGACACCTGTACTGGGGACTTGGGGGATGATGGCATAAGGATAGAATGTCCTTCCCAGGCCCTTGTTTATTTTAAACAAGAAAATTTACAGAACTTGACAATTTACAAAAAAGTATAATATACAAAGAATTGATTCTAATGTTCTTAAAGTTAAAATATTTGTAACTGGTTTTCTGTTTTTATTTATGGCAGAATTTAGCTCGTCTTTCATTTGGTCTAGGAAGATTGTAGAAGCTAGAGAGTTTATGCAAACTTGCGGGTCTTAACAAGCAGGTTCTGCTGAGTCTGTGAGTCAAGTCTGTAGAATGCAAATATGTGAAGATCCACATAATCTGTGATTCAGAATGCAGACATGTATATTTTTGAAAATCCTAAACTTTACCCGTGCCCTATTTTTTATTTTTTTGTTGCTTTACATTTTTCCAAAATTTAAGTCTAATGTGATTTTTTTGGTATTTTTTCTTTATATTTTGGTTTGCCAATTTATTCCTGGGAATGATCTTCGCTACTATGGACTTCAAATAATAGCAGTACGAACATAAGTGGAATTGATAACAACTATGTGTCAACTTTCAGAGATGCCTATTACATTATTTTACTGAGAACAGGGCACCCTTGACATTATTTTAAAACATAAAGAGCTATTAACTTTGACGATTTATTAGCAAAACATGATTTTAGTTGTTTTCCTAACCCTTTAAAATGTTTTACCGGTTTCTTCCATCAGAAATTGGCTCCCTTGAGAAACTGGAAGAGCTTGACCTATCTTTCAATAATCTAAAGACTTTACCCAACAGTATTGCTGACTTGGTCTCCTTGAAATCCTTGAAAGTTGCAAGCAATAAACTGGTGGAGTTGCCACTTGGTATATCAAATTTATCAAGGCTGACGGCTGTTGATGCATCCAATAATAGATTGACGTCTTTGCGACCCCTGGAGTTGTTTTCCATGAGAGCTCTCAGGAAACTTAATGTACAGGTAGACATTTCTTTTATCAAACTTTTGTCATTGATTTGCACTTTCGGCATCGTTGTTCCTTGATTAATATCTGAGAAAAGCACTTCAAAGTTAGGATTGCTACATTGAGCTTCGTTTCAATGTCTTTGCATTCTTCCATCATGTGCCTCATATTTCAGACTATGTTTAAGAAAAGTAATGTTGTTTATTAGTTTTTTTCTTCCGCAACTTCCCGACATTCTCAATTTCTCACAACTTGGCTTTATTATAATATGAAGACACATTGGTGGTATCATATCAATCCATCTTTTATAAAAAAACAGAAACAATTATAAAAACTATTTGACTGCAGCATACAAGTAATAACCACCTTATTCAACTCACAATATTCCTAAATAGTAGCTGGCATTATCTTCTAGTTGAACAGCTTAATGTATGTGGCCAAGTGTTTTTTACAGCTGGTCTGCCTTAATGTTTTATCGATCTATTAACTCCCTAAAGCGCTTTTCTTACTAATCATATTGACTTGCTTTGTCTGCCACAATGATCTTATGGGTTTTCTTAATGTGTCTTTAGGATAACAAATTGCAAGATTCCTGTCGAATTCCTCCATGGATAATCTGCAGTTTGGAAGGAAACAACACATTGGGGAAGGATATTATTCGATGTGAAACTGTTAGGTCTTCCACTGAAGAAGAGCTATCTGCTTGTGTATGTAAGGAAAAAAGAAATCATTCATTAGAAGGTAAACTTGGTCATCCATCCATCTTGAACAGTTTTGTGTGCGGTTGTTGATTTTGTAACCCAGAAAAACTAAATTGTTCTGCGTTGTTCTTGCATGTATGACAGCCAAATCTGAAAATTCTTTGCCAAGCGCTTCTTTCAAACGTGTTGCCGGTGCTATTTGTTCCCATCAATCTAGAGGTAAAACTGGATGGAAACGGCGACCGCGTAAAGCTTGCCAAGAAAGATTGGACAGTACCAGGAAGCTCTGCACTGAAGACTATCAGGAAAGGGAAAATGTTGGGAATGTGATGGAATCTCGTACAGTTCCAGTGCAATTGTCAAAAGATACACTATATCAGCCACAAGAAACTGTTGAATCACCAGTTAAGCATCGTTGCAGTGACATGGGATTGACTTCTGTTGTGCAGGATGTGTCAAATGCACGTCAAGCTTCAGCTGATGTAGAGTGCAAAAATGGTAGAGAAATAGATCCTGGAACTCCATTGCAGAGAACAGAAAGGAATGCATATACAGTAAATATTACAGGTTGTAAACTTTTATGTTCTGGCATTTCTGTCAATACGGACTCCAGCAATGTTATTAGCAATAGCAAGTCTGAAGTCAACACGAGTAAAATACCTTTCCCCGATCAGAAGGAAAATGGTCAAGTTGATGGCTTCCCCAAGGCTAAGAATGATGCTCTTCCTAAAACACGTAGGCGTCATGGTGTTTGCATCAATAATTCTAAGCCCTGCAAGCGATTAAGATCTCTGCAAGAATTCTCTAGGGTGTCTCAAAAGTATAGCAAAGAGTCATTCTGTGGTGTTCATGATATTTTGGCTGATGGATTTTATGATGCTGGTCAAAATCGATCATTTAAGCCACTGAGAAACTTTGAGAATGAGACCTTTTGCCTAGACACCCGTGAGATTATTTTGGTTGACAGGTTAGTAAATGTTATATGTTTCTTTCCTTGATGCACTCATTCTAGACTTTAATATGTGCTCAATCTGTAAGCTGCAGCAACTGAGTGACTCTTTATGATTTGTAAAATGAATAGATTTAATATTTTTAGCCTGCGTTTTCAGGGAAAGAGATGAGGAGTTGGATGCAATTGCACTGTCTGCTTGGCAAGTCATTTCTGGTTGGAAAAGATTTGGGCAGGGAACTTTTGAAAATGGGTACAAAATTGATGACTAACAGAGAGCATCATTATTAGCTCTCTTTGTGTCAAATTGCTTTGGTGGTAGTGATAAATCTTTGAATATATCTACCATGCGAAGAGCTGTTGTTGGGGCCAATGTTGAGATGCCTTTTGTTTGTACATGTCCTATTAATAACAATTCCAACATGACAGGCCTTTCTGATCAGGCATTTAAAAGCATTACACTTCCTGGTATAGATTTCCTCTGTGAACAATCTGTCAGGACTGTAAAAGAACAGCACAAGTCAAATGTAGTTCTCATTGGAGCAATTCAATATGGTGCAGGTCGCCACAGGGCCATTCTTATGAAGGTAGTAGTTTCGTGTACATCACAATTCATATTTATTGATGTATTATATTCCTTTTGGTCATGTTTTGATTATTTACTTTCAAGTCAGTCAATTGTTTTTTCTGTGCAGTTCCATATGACTAATTTACACAAATTGTGAAATAGTATCTGTGTGACAGGGTAGACCCTCCAATTCCTTGCGAGCTTATAAGGGGCTATATGGACTATACGCTGCATGCATGGAATGCCATTATTATCAATAAAGATGGAAAATGGGTGCGGTTAATAGTTGATACTTGTTGTCCTCATGACATAAGAGATGAGGATGATCCAGAATACTTTTGTAGGTAATGTGTCACATCTGCTCATCTTTACTTATGTGCTCCTTGGTCTGGGCTTGGATGTGGACGGTGCAATTTCTATATTATATTCACATCAAAAGGTTCCTTGCAGTATTATTCTTTTGTCATCTGTTTTATGTGTGATGCAATAATTAACTAGCAAATTTAAAGTCAAACTTGTAGTGGCTTACTGGACTTGAGTTGTCAGAGTAATACATTTGAAAACTTGCCTCTTGTTCAGGTGCATCATTGAAGGTGTTTGTACTTCATTAACTATTTGCTAATTGTCTGGGTACCATTTTCTGTTTTGTATTTTACACTTTTCTTCTTATTTATTTCGTATGCATATCAATTGCTTGAATTTCATACTTCTATAATCATATCATAATTCTTTACTTTTTTACTCTCTGACTAAGAAAATGGATAACACGATTGTTTCTGTGCTCTGAACTTGCGAATCTTATAGGTGCTCTTTGTTTGTTTTTCTTCCAGATATATTCCCCTAACTAGATTTCTAATTCCACCTCCAACTGATAAGGATACCATATTTGCAAGAAATTCTGTTTTGCCATGCTTGCATGAAGAAATTTCTTGTGGACCATCAGGATCTGTTGTTCAGCGATGCACCTTGGGTCAATTGACAGCAGCTGCAAAAGTATTTGTTATTGTTCCTGTGTGTTTTGAGAAAATATCAAGAGCTTTGCATAAAGTATGCTTTTTGAAAATTCTGAATACAATGCTTCCTTTGTATATCCTGATGACTGAGATTAATGTATTTGAACAATGTTCTATGGGAGCAAGCACAATATTATATATGAAGTTAAAGATAATTGGTCTGCGGTTCAAATACGTAAAGTAATTTACTAAATCACATTTCGGCATAGTCTCCAATGTCTAAGTTTAAGAGAACTGCTTTTATTTGTTTCAAATAATGAAAGTGATTGTTTTCTTCACTCTCACATTAAATGGAATCTATCTTCTAAAATGTTATATTCATACATTTGCATATTAAATGTACTGGGATAGTGAGAGTGAATGGTGGTAGAACTTGAAATGCTCAAATTTCATGTAACCCAAATCGCAGAACTGAAAAGGAAGCAAAAAATTATATCTATTTGACTCAAGCGATTTATGAAGTAAAATGATTTTTAGATACTATAGAAAAACTCAATAGAAGTTGTTTAACAAAAGGTGCAGTTGATTTACCTCTATACGAAATCACTTTTGGGATTGGCTAGAAGCCATTGGTAGATTCCCCATCTTTTGTACAAAATGGTTAGTAGCCCATGTTATTTTGCTTCTAGGTTTCAGAATTCAACCTCGTCATTTGTACGTGTGTTCCATTGTTGCAGCCTAGCTTTTTGAATTCTCTGAACCTTTTCCTCTTACATCGTATTCTTCAGCACACCCACCATCCTTTAAAATGACTTCCTCGACCGCTTGCAGTTAGCTTCTTAGATTTTGTTTCTGTTTCTGTATTAGTGAGGTGGTGAATGTTATGGTTTTTCTGAGACCATTTTCAAGTGTTATTTGCTGTTCCTTTGTAGTTACAATCGCTTTGAATAGGAAAAAGATTAATGATATGCAGAAGAAAAAAGTGGTAATGCTGATTGCGCCATAGGCTATTTTTATTCCCCTGAATGTTAAAATTTATTCACTCATTTATTCTCAAGTTAGCTTGCAATGTCACTTATGTGGCTATCTATCTCTACTTTGCAGTTACGATGTGGTTTTCTAGGTCATTTTCTTTGCTCCAGGTTGAATCATTTATTATTCCTCTTACATCTCTCTATTTATACAGCGCTCTTTTTTCTATCTTTCTTTACATTGGTTTCTAGTCCATTGTTTACAATTTAAATCACAATCGCTGCTGTTAGTGTTGTTTTGGACTTGATTAAGCACGAGATCAGCAACTTAGACAATTCTCAATGTAACCGAAAGAGAGTGACTTAACAAGTGTTGCCATCCCAGAAACATTCTGGATGTGCAGTTGGTTACAGGGAATGTGTCACAGTGGACCACTTAGAACATATCAGTTAAAATAGAAAGACCTGTCTTTGCCTAGTATGCTGTTTTAGTTCAATGCTGTAATTCAAGTTTCACATGAAATAAACTCTAAAAAATTGGAGTCGTTCATGTTTTGTTCTTATATGATGTTAAATTTCTATTCCTTTTTGAAAATGTTTGGTTAGAGGCTAGGAATGTGGGATGGACTAATATCTGTAAGGGAAGCTAAATTTATAATAATAATGTTCATCTGCATGAAGCTCCTGGAGCTCTATTTGGGAATTGGTTTCCAGGCATTGGATGAAAATAAAACCCAGTGCAGCTGTACCTATTGATTCCATCTTAGAAAAGTCACAAAACTCAGAAACTGATGATAAAGAGGATAGAATGGGTATATTTAACTTGAAGGTTGAAATAACTTTTCTAAATTGAGGCTATAATTCTAGATGATAAATTCATGACTATTATCAAGTTCTTTTGAGGAGTTAATTTTGTAGATTAAAAGTTAAGGCCACATAACCTGTATATAAGGTTAGAACTTAGAAATCTATTAAAATCCAACTTTCTTAATGAGAGCTGCAATATACATACATACATACGTACATATATATTAGTGATTTTTGGTCAGTTTGTCTTGTCTGTGCCTTAACGTAGCAAGTTTGGATTATACTAGTTGTATTAGTTTCGGTTTGGTAATTTGTATTGGTTGTCCACGTTCCAAAACATTAATTTAGAATGGTTTCAGAAATGTTTCAGATTTTAGCAAGCGATTTTGACAGGTGTAATCAAGTGGAATAATTGGCTGCCTTTGTATATTACAGGTACGCCGCTTAGAAGTATCTACCTGTTCTAAAGAGCAGCAATTCAATTTTGAGAGCAATTTTCTTGCGGAAGTTCGCATGTTGGGTGCGTTGAAGAAACACCCATGCATTGTTGACCTATACGGTCACCAGATTTCCTCTAGTTGGGTTTCTTTATCAGATGGAATGGGAGAATCTCAAGTTGTGCAGTCCATAATAGCAATGGAGTATGTGAATGGTGGCCTCTTGAGGTTAGTCTTTTATAGGGATAATACAGAGTTGCATTTGCCCATAAATATTAATAATACCGTACTTATTCAAATTGAGTATGTTAATTATTGCAGACACTTATTCAAATTGAGTATGTTATTTATTGCAGACATTTCTTGGCAAGCTAGCACAAGAAGACAAAATGTGTACTACACCAAAGTTGGCATTGTTTATTGCTAGAGATGTTGCATGTGCATTATCAGAACTTCACTCTAAAAATATCATTCACCGAGATGTCAAAAGCAAAAATGTTTTCATAGATTTAGAAGTTAAAAGAGCGGATGGAAGTCCAGTAGTCAAGCTTTGTGATTTTGATCTGGCAGTTCCTCTTCATTCATCATCCCATACATGCTGCCTTGCTCATCATGCTGTTGCTCCTGCTGAGTTTTGTACTGGAACTCCTCGTTGGATGGCCCCTGAGGTAGTTCAAGCAATGCATACACCACAACGATATGGAATGGTATGATACAATAAAATATCTGTTACCAGTATTTGTATCTTTTTCTTTGGTACAGTAAATAAAATATAAGGAATGAGTTCTAGTATCTATTTTCCATTATATTTTTATTCTTATTTCTTAACTACTGGAGGGGTAGTAAGATGAACACTATTTCTTATAGTTTGCCATGATTTCTTTTATGTATTATGCTGCAATGTTGTGCTTACTGTTAAGCTGAGATTTCTTCACTGTTTGCAGGAAGTTGATATTTGGTCATTTGGATGTCTTATCTTGGAATTGTTGACATTACAAATACCCTATGCAGGATTATCAGATATTGAGATTCGTCATTGTTTACAGGTATGATAAGCAGATAAATTACCATCCTTAGAGATCAACTTTTATCAACAACATTATTTTGCTTACATTTATTTGTTTGTTTCAGTTTAAATGTTTTAATAAACAATTTCTATTTGTTAATTAGATAGGACTACGACCCCCCTTTACTAGAGAGCTTGATAAATATTTATCAGAATGGAACAATAAGGTTCCAGCTAGAAAGGAGAGCATATTTCCTGAAGAAAATGAAGACATGATTAAACTGCTGGCTGATTTGTTCATCTCATGCACTGAATTTGATCCATCTCTACGCCCAACAGCAAAACAAGCATATGGGATACTTTCTGCAGTTTCAGGTCCCACCCCAATGACAAGTACCAAATAAGAGCAGAGTACATCTTGCATAAGTTGTCCTGAATCTGGACCATCTCAATGGCTGACAGCAAAACAAACACACATGAGATTCTTTCCGTACTTTAAGGTGCAATTCAATGTCAACTTCCAACAGAGACCAGCTTCTAGCTTGAATGAGTACACCAAATTTAAGATATTACTATGCGTAGCAGCAAAACAAGCATATGAATTTTGCTCTGCAATTTAAACTTTCATGGTTGACTGCAATGTCAAGTCCCGACAAAGAGTTGTCTCAGGCGTGCATAAGTATGAGTGAAGACTCTTAAGCAGCCGGCCTTTGGAGGTAATTTAACATTAATATCGTGGTTAGCAGATTTTTCAATACCCTTTTGACCCATACTACCATCAGCTTTCATCTAGTTGGGTTTAATGGGAGAATCTCAGTTATGCAGTCTTTAACAGCAATGTGGTATGATAAGGTTGATTTCTTTGAGATGAGTCTATTCTCGTATTCACAAGGATTTGTATTTTCTAAAAAAGATTTACAATACTGTGTCCATTTAATTTTAGTACTTTGATCATCACAGGTATTGCATGGAAAGTTGATTGCTAGAGATGCTGCATATGCCTTGTGAGACCTCCATTGTAAAGATATCGTTCCCTAAGATCTTCACTTCAAGCTTTGTGGTTTTGGTACGGCAGTTCTGCTTTACTCATCATACCATATTTTTTCCTCACTGTGGCATTCCCGCTGCTGAGTTTTTATGTTGTTACTTCCTGCTGGATGAGCCCAGGATATGGTTCAACTGTTCAAGCAATAATATGGGTTGGTACGAAAATGTAAAATATTTTACTAGTATGCTTATTTATGGCATGACAACCGTGGTGTAAATATGTTGAATATTTACTGTTTTGCTTTTATATCTTCTTCTGTAAACTATTAGGAGAAGCGGTAAGATAAACACTAGCTTGAGCATGCAATATTTCATTATTCCTAATTTGAATGCAGTAATAAGGAAACTAATTATTTTCTAAATTAGAGGGAAAGTAATGATCTTGCCATTCTCAGAATAAGTCATAGGCGACCAGCCCATTGTATTCAAGGAGTTCACTTGACATAATCATCAACAAAAGGGTCAAAGGGTCTTGCGGAAGGCTTAATTATATCTGTGGAGAAAGTGCATACAAGCGGGTGGAAACAGGGATAATGAAGTGCCCAATCCTTGAGGCAGAGTCTTGTTCTCTTCATATGCCACCATGTCATTTGGAGCATTAATGCTGGCTTGGGTTAATGCCAATACTATTAAGGCAGTTTCTTTTCTTGATTCCTGAAAGATATGCTGGTCCGATCCTCTGAATTAGCCAGTGTTGATAAGAAAACTTATCTTGGAGCTCCTATATAAATCAACCAAAGGCAGAATTTCTGTTAGGCAAGCTAGATATCAGCATTCGTGTGAAATCCTCCAGGGACTTTTTTCGATGTATGCAGGCCATTTCCAGCAACATAGCTCTCCCTTAGAAATTAATTGACATTTGCCTCCTGAGTATTTGCTAAGCATAATGGATTTCCAAAGGCCTTGTCTAGGAGTTGTAAATCTGCAATTTGATTTTGTTACCAAGGCTTTACGAACCCAATCTAAATTTCCAGGTTAGCGAAAAATTGAGCTCCCAAGCAGCAAATGCAAAATATTCCCGACTTCACTGATCTTGAATTATGTATTCTCTTCTTGTAAAACTACATGGAAATAGAGGTTACATGGGAAGGTTGTCTCCTCACGAGAGCAAATGACAAGACAATGTTAGTGTGTTCCCATTGGCAGTGAATATTACATTGCAGCAGAGGCATGATTGGTGGGTTTTTAACTGGATTGTTGCTGCACGAAACACCCCATTTTACAATTAGAATAATCTTCTCATTTTTTTTCGCTTACTAGGCATATCATCTCATGTGCAATGATTTCTGTATTTTGTGATGTAGTTGATAAATTGATACTATTTTCCTACTAAAGAGAATGTGGGTTGCTTGCACTGATATATGCTTCCTTTGTTTGCAGAAGTTGATATTTTGTCCTTGGGATGCCTTACGGAATTATTGTCATTACCAAGTACCCCATCTGGGATCTATTGGATAATGAGGTTCATCATTGTTTTCAGGCAAGGTTATCTATAATTAGTCACATGCATATTTGTCTGTAATCTGAGTTTCTCACTTATATTTAAATTATTGAGTTTAAGAATTTTTATTAACAATTTGTTTGATTTATCAGATGGAACAATGGCCTACCTTACTTAGTAGTTCGATAAGCACTTTTCAAAATTGAAGGATAATATATCCAGTTAGAGCAGAGGGCACATTTCCCGAAGGAGATGAAGAAATTCCACCACTGCTAGATGATTTGTTTTACTGATGTGATGAATATGATCCTATCAACACCTTGTGAAACAAGCATAAGAGATTATGCATTTCCAGGTCCCCTTTCAAATGACGCGTTCCAATAAGGAGCAGATTTTGGCTTTGTTGAGCTTTCCTGAATCTGATCCATCTTTTTGCTAAACAGCGAAGCCAAGCATGTGAAATTCTTTGATGGGCTTAAAGTAGTCCCCGATCAAGTTTCAACTAAGAGCAGTTTACAGCCAGCATAAGTTTGTATCAAATATTAGTTTCTTGGTACAGCAGTTGTAATTAAAAACTTTGTACTGACAATTTTGTTAAAGAAATTAGCCTTTCTGTTTTGAGAATACTTCACTAAATAAGATGAGTTAATAGGTGGCAATGAAAGATGAAAGCTCCAAAGATTGGATACACTCAACCTGATGATTTCAACCCACAAAATCAGGCATTGTTGAATTCATGATACCAACATACAATATTAGAAACACAACGATGGCCAAGAGGGGTTTATGTCGCTCAATCCAACATCTGTTTAAAATCCATCTTATAGAATTACACCATTTATTAGTAGTTAAAAAGAAATGGATTACATAAATTAAGGTTGATTATATAAGTTATTCAGACTATAAAGTTAGAGCTTAATTTGTGTAAGGGAATAAAATAAAAAGGCTTTCCAAGGCTTGATGGTGTGGTTGAAGTCCGAATAAAGAATTTTGCATATTTGTTAAGTATACAAACATATTTGGCTGGGTAGATAATGGCATATATGATATTCGGCTCATGCTGCACTATATTTTTTTTTTTCATTTGTTAGATATAATTTGAACTCAGTAAGAATTTCGTAACAGAGCTCTGCATGATGTGGGAATGCCTTATATCATTTAAGGACTCTGCAGATTTATAATATAACACAGAACTCTGCATTTAACAGATCTATATGCTCACCAGCTATGATGCACATATCTTATTGTTCAACTTCTTATGTTCTAGATTACATATTGTATGAGTTTTTATAGTTGGTATAAGTTTTCCACGGTCCATGAAATAGAATGTAAGTCTTTTGTTTAAAGAGGTTTCATTGTGCAATTTTTTTTTTTATGAAATATGCTTAACCATTAATTTCCCACTGCTAGTTGATTTGTTTTACTGATGTGATGAATATGATCCTATCAACACACTCTAGTGAAACAAGCACAAGAGATGATGCATTTCCAGGTCCCATTTCAAATGACGCATTCCAACAAGGAGCATTTTTGTGGCTTTGTTGAGCTTTCCTGAATCTGATCATTCTTTGATGGGCTCAAAGTATTCCCCGGTCTTGTCTCAACTAAGAGCAGTTTACAGTCAGCATAAATTTGTATCAAAACTCTCAAGCTGCTGGCCATGGAAGCCACCTTAAATATTAGTTTCTTGGTACAGCAGTTGTAATTAAAAACTTTGTACTGACAATTTTGTTAAAGAAATTAGCCTGTCTGTTTTGAGAATACTTCACTAAAGAAGATGAGTGGCAATGAAAGATGAAAGCTCCAAAGATTGGATACACTCAACCTGATGATTTCAACCCACAAAATCAGGCATTGTTGAATTCATGATACCAACATACAATATTAGAAACATAACGATGACCAAGGGGGGTTTATGTCGCTCAATCCAACATCTGTTTAAAATCCATCTTATAGAATTACACCATTTATTAAAAGTTAAAAAGAAAATGGGTTACATAAATTAAGGTTGATTATATAAGTTATTCAGACTATAAAGTTAGAGCTTAATTTGTGTAAGGGAATAAAATAAAAAGGCTTTCCAAGGCTTGATGGTATGGTTGAAGTCCGAATAAAGAGTTTTGCATATTTGTTAAGTATACAAACATATTTGGCTGGGTAGATAATGGCATACATGATATTCGGTTCATGCTGCACTATATGTTTTTTTTTTTTTTCATTTGTTAGAGGTATTTTGAACTTGGTGAGGATTTTGTTAGAAAGCTCTGCATGATGTGGACGACTGTGCAGATTTATAATATAACACAGTACTCTGCATTTAACAGATCTATATGCTCACCAGCTATGATGCACATATTTTATTGTTCAACTTCTTATGATCTAGATTACATATTATATGAGTTTTAATAGTTGGTATAAGTTTTCCACGGTCCATGAAATATAATGTAAGTCTTTTGTTTAAAGAGGTTTCATTGTGCAAGTTTGAAAATATTGTTGTCAAAGATGATCTGAAGTCCAAGTTGATGATTAGACATATTTCATTCTATTATGTTAGAGTCAAGTTATTTTTTAGACATCTAATTTTAAGTGGAATTAGAATGTTGGATTTAACTAATAAAGAATTGCATAAAAGATATGTGAAGTCTATTGTTATTATCAATCAATAGTATTTATGTGAAATGATATTTTTCTTAAAATCTATTATAGATGCATTTAATAATATTTAGATGGTCGTTGTTTTCATACTTAACCTACTAAGAGATTTTTCCACCAACAACTTTAAGGATACTTGAAGGCTTTGTGAATTGCATTTAAATAATAACATAACTACTTTGTTAAATAATATATTGAAGAAAAAATAATATATAAGAATATTATTAATGATACAATTATTAAAATTACCAAAAATAAAAACAATACAATTACACTAAAAAATGGAGGTCGAGATTCGAACTTTTCTTTGAAAATCTACTAAAACCATATTGAGTTTTTTAGTAGTATTAGCATATGGATGTTGGGATCACTCATCACAAACAAACATGTGTTGCATATTAGACCCTTTCTTTGTATTGAATCAATCAAAAAAATTAAAAATGAAATAGATGACAGTACACAGAATGCCGAGCGACAAAAGAGGATACCACTGCTAGATCCTACATCAGTCTTCTTAGGATTCTCTACCACATTACTTTCAGCAACCGTTTCCCCAGTCTTACCACCTTTATTCCTATTATTTTATCTTCCTTCAAACTTCTTGTTCAGCTTCTCTTCAATCTTTAATGCCATCTGATAAGCATCTCCTATTGTTGTCATTCGAACAACAAGTAGCTCTTCTTGAATACTAGGTCTCAAACCATAAACATACCTAGCGACCTCTTTATCCACTTCAGAATGACCAATCCTAATCAGGATTCTGTAGAATTCCTCAGTATACTCCTGCACTGATTTGTTAGTCTACTTCAAGGCTTGCATCTTCTTAAACATGTCTAACTCATAATCCACCAGAATGAATTGTTTCTTCAACTTGTCAACCATTTGATTCCATCTAGTGATCTTTTCCTTTCCTCTCCTACTTCTTTCCAACTGGACTTCTCTCCACCAAATATTTGCATGACCCTTTAGTTTAGTCTTTGCAAATCTAACTCTATCAGGATCCTCTATTTCTTCATACTCAAAGTATTCATCTATCTCATTAATCCAATCAATCAACTCTTCTGGCCTAAGGCTTCCAACAAATGTAGAAACTTCAATCTTAGGTCTTTTCCCAATTTTAGACATAGCCTGCAGGATTCTATTTTCTTCTAGATCCCTAGCTTCTTCTACAACTTCTTCAAACTGATCTTCTTCCTCAGATTCATCATCACTATCTTCTTTCGATGTAGTCTTCTTTCTCAACTCCTCTTGCAGATCTTGCACTTGTTTCTGCAAAGCTCTAAAATCATCAAGACTGAATTCTCCAGTAGGTTCTTCCTTAGAGATCTCATGAGCTCTCCTCGGAGGCATCTTCAATCCAAGGTCCTGGTGCAAATTGCTTCTCCTTCGGCAATCTGTCCACACATTCAAGATCAACTCGCTCTAATACCACTTGATGCAGTCAAGGATGGAGGATCCAATTAAGGACTGTCCAAGCTTGCAACCAAACCACAACACAGTGGAATTATACAATGATAACACTAGATCTGAGAGAAAACAAGTATCTTTATTCATCAACAACTGATAACATGCAATGTGTCAAGCTGTAAGGCCTTCCCGGTTACGAAAAATTGCAAAGCAAGAAAAAGTTCTACAAGATCACATAGGATCCAATACTCCTCACAGCTATTCTAGGTCTGTAACATAAGAGGACACTGGTAGGCACTCCAAGAAAGATCTAAACTTGTGCACACAGGACACCAAGCAATCTCCTTGTGCCAAAGCTCGCAAGCTACCAACTCTACTATCTTCCAAATCTAACTGTAGATCTCCCTTTTCTCAACCCTAAACAACTACCTAAACATCTTCTTAAATATTAATTCCCAGCCACAAGTCAGCTTCCAAAGTATACAAATATTAAATGCAGAATATGGTTGGCTCTCAAATAGCCTTAGAAACATTAAATTATCCATGTCAGCCCCCAGATCCACATAGGAGAATGCAACATTCCAGATCTAGGTCCCCCACACGTCCAATGATCAATCCATAACTTGAGGAACGTGACCCAAATTAAATGCATTAGTTAGCCAAGCTGATTCATCCAAAAAACCAAGTCGGTCTGTAAGACCACTGAGCACTAGTAAGAAACACCGAGATCCTGTTGGTAACCAAACACTGAGCAGCAGAGAAATGACTGAGTGCCAATGAACCGACCATGCCAAGCATCACCGAGCAACACAGTTATTGTCGAGCGCCAGGAGAACCGACGCCTTCAATTACTGAGTGTTCTTCAGAGACTGAGAACCCTAGTAAACACTGTAACCGAGAAACCATACTCCAAGATCGAGAAAACACTTCACCAACTAAGATCAAAACTACCAATCTGCCTTTCAAAACAAACATATTTTTGGGTGATACAGGATTGCCAAGAATCCTAGGATGCTCCTGCATCATAAAGTAACAACAACACTTACAACAACAACCCCTCAACTAATAATAATGACAAACCCAAGTTTTGGTTGAAAAAAAAACTAGTAAATGATGGAGTAGTAAAAGAAAATAACCTAAAATCTAAGCCATTCTATCTTTCTAGTAATGTCAAAAATAAAGAAAATAATGTTAATCCACCTAAAATTACTCCCTCGAACAAAAAAAAACAAAAATAACCAAGGTAACAATAGACCAAGGTTACAATTCAATATGTATCAATTCACATCACCTAGAAGGAAATTCACTCCATTGGGAGAACCTCTTGAGACAACTCTAAAAACACTCATTGCAAAAAAGATCATAACTCTACCCAAGTCAAGAGGTTATGAACCCCAAGTTAAATCCTCATGGTGGAATGACTCACATAATTGTGAGTATCATCGAAATAAAGAACACAAGACTAATGATTGTATGAGATTGCAACATGTTGTCCAAGATCTCATCAATAATGGAACTATTGAAGTAGATGGACCCAAAAATAATGAAGATCGTATAACCTTTAAAACCCCTTTATTGAATCATGATAAAGGTGAATATTTGAATGCAAACAAATATAATAAAAAAGTAAACAAGGACAATTTTTCTCACACCTATGACAACACCATCAATGCTTTATCCAATTTTGACAATACCATCAATATCATAGTGGTCAAAGATAAACAAGAGAAGAGCTCGCCAATGTGGTGACTAGTGGGCAAGCATCTAAAATTACCATAAAAGGAACATCCAACAAGACAACCATGCATAAATTTCCATCATATTTATCAAAACAATACAATTTGGTTGATCAACTCCTAAAAATTCCCACTCAAATCTCTATCTTGGAGTTGTTAAAAATATCACCATCTCAAGGAAATTTTGGAAAAAGCCTTAGTTGATATGACGGTCCCTAATGAATTGGATGTTGTTAATTTAAAACCAAGGTATACCACCTTATTACACCATAATTCCTATCCTTTTCCAAGCAATATTACATGTCCTTGAATCATCCGCAAAACTTGCCATTGTATATTGAAGTCCTCATCCATAAACATAGAGTTAAAAGAGACTTGATAGATGAAGGGGTTGGCTTGAATATATGTACTTTAAACCTTGTCAAATCTTTGAGTTATTATGAAAATTGTGTGGATCCAAAAAGAAATATAACAATCAAAGCTTATGATGATGGGGAAATATCCTCAAAGGGTATGGTTAATATAACAATTTGAGTGGGGCCAATTCAAAAAGAGATAGTTTTCCAAGTGTTGGATCTAAATTTTACATATAATATATTGTTGGGTAGGCCTTGGATCCATGAGATGCAAGTGGTACCTTCTACCTATAACCAAAGCTTGAAGTTCCCATATCTTGGTCAAGAGATAACAATCATAAGTGACCTCAATTCTTTTCAATATTGTAACCATGTGAAACTAGTCACAAATTCCCTTGTACCACATAATAGAGAGGTCTCCATGTCAGATTAATCAAATAGAAAAACCAAAGAGGTTCCTAACTTAAGTTTCAATGAGGTTCCTAACTCAAGTTCCAAAGATGTTCCTAGTTCAAGTTCTAAAGAGGATTCTAGTGCAATTTCAACATCTAAAAGAGAGGAAAATGAAAGAGAAAAGGCCAATATTACTTGTTCAAATGGTGAAAACTATAGTTTCTCTAATACAAATATAAAAAATATAGAAAAATACAAATAAAAAGAGCTAATTCTTTTAACATAAAAAAAGGAGAAAGAAAATGAAGCCCATTATCTAAATATGGAAATGTTAATGAAGTATTTTGAGAAGAAATTGAAGGTCCATCATAAAGGGGTGGGAGAATATATATTATCAATGTTTAATTTACCACTTTCTCCTAAGTCTAATGGAAAACCCTCCACTTCAAAAGAACAAGAATATCCGCAAAGGTATAATGACAACTTTGTAAGAGCTGGTACACCATACAAAGTAGAAGATGACAATGAAATATTAAAGTGGTTATAAAAAGAGGAAGAAGGATCAAATGAAAGGGTACAAAACTTCAACATTCCCACTCATCAATATGGGAAAGGTTATGAAATAATGCAAAATATGGGTTACCAAGGACCAGGTCTTCTTGGGATGAGAAAAGAAGGATTATTAGAACCTATACAAACTACTTGGAGGTCTAGTAAAGAGAAGAATGGAGTAGGATACCTTGAACTAGGACATACTAAAAATAATCTCCCTCATTTGCATGAACAAATATTCAAGTTGAATTCATATAGTGATGATGACTCTGCCAATTGGGGATGTGATTCATTATTAGAAGCATCATGTCATTATAAATAATTTGATGTAATTAAATCTTATGCACCTATATCCAAAGAAGCATAAAGATCAAGTTATGAATGGGTAGGAGAGCCATATGTACCTTCATTCCTAGAGGGAAAAATTTTAGGGTATGTCTCGCGAGAGTTACACTCACAATACATTCAATAATACTCTAGTGAGGAAGAACAAGATCTAACTCCTATGGATAATCTTGAGCAATCTCACATCATAGACCTTGAAGATACAATGTATGAGTCAAACTATAATGAAGTAAGAACTTTAACCCCAATAAACCTAAACCCACCCAATGATCATTCACCCTTGATACATCCCAAACACATTGATTGAGAATTAACTGAGCCAAATGAACTAGATACATTCTCAAATTTTTTTGTCAATAACCCCATGTTCACATGGAGTTGAGGCATATCAAGCAAATACCAAAGACCACATCTACCAATAATATATCGATTAGCAGGTGTCAGCTCAGGAATAATCTTGAAGTGCCTAGGAAATTGACCTCTCATGTTCAACTTTTGATACAAAACTTGTTTTCAAGTCAAACATATTTCAACTAGTCAAATCATCAAGTTGATCATCAAGTGTCAATCAATTATCCTATCATCTACTTTCTCAAGTGAGCTTTACAACAATCTCATTGAGCACATTGAATTTCATTCCTCTAGATCTTGACAATGGAAAAACATCAACCTATCTATCCTATTGAATTGACATTAAAATAATATCAACTACTTTATTATACTAACATCAAACAAATTGACTTTGAAACAACATCATAAAATCATCAACCTATCTGAGAACATCATCAACATCAATCGAATCAAGAAATCAATTGTCAAAACTGAGTTAGTAGTCAAAAGATTAAAAAATGCAACTTTTGGGTAAAATCAATGTTTTATTATGCATATGTGATAAAACATAGCTGCGATGCACAAAGTTGTAAAATAAAAGCCTTAAAAGAAAACCTTAAAAATCCTAAAATTACAAAAATTGCCTAGAATATCATAAAATCAGTTCGATTCATTTCCCAAGGGGGCATACTATTATGAAATCATGAATTTTTTAAAATCATCTTCAAAATTGGGGACATTGAACATTCAAATTCAAAATCAAAATTAGGGCATCAAAATTGATCAAAATTCAAATATGGAGCTTATATCAAAGTTTTATAATCATTAGGACAACATCATATCATCAAACCAATCAGACTTGCATCTTGACATCAAATAAAAAATATCAAATCATTGAAATCGGACATTGAACATCATATTTTCTTTGAAATAATGTGCTTCACACATTGATTCAAGGAGGGAAAAATGTATACACCTAAAAATGGTCTAAGAAAATGTTGAATAAATTCAAGCCATTTGGACTAATTAAAATAAAAAATTAATTAACTATGTAATTGAATTAATCATTTGACTATATAGTTCATTAATTAATTAAATCCAACCCTTTCAATAAATCATACATGGCTAATTAATTAATTCATTTTAATTATTTCCTCCTAAAATTGTCTCACCTACCACTACATGACAAAATAAATAAATCAACCAATGGAAGAAGAGGAAAAAGAGCACATGGATCATAAATAGGCTTTTCTATATTCTTGACCATTTAATCTTGAGAATAAATCTTTTCCATCCAAAGGGGACACATCATCAACCCCTAATCCTAATTACCCCTTGATCATGGTTGCCTAAACTTACCCCTTACACACCTTGGGAAATCCTATAAATATGATGCATAATTAGAGTTAATTATCCATTGTCATTTAAAGAAAAGTTATCATGCTAGTTTAAGCCTTGCATATCATTTGAGCAGTGTTATAATGTTCAATTGTGCATTCAAAATCATTCTTAGAAGCATATTAGATTAAATCTTTCATTCATTTCATCATCAATATGGAGGATTTGCATCATAGTTTAGCATTCTTGATCATTTAGAGTAGGACTTGCATCACCCATCATACCATCATTGATCATCTTAAATTCTCATTTTCTAGGTTGACACTTGAGGATCTAATTGTAGCCGAGAGCATAATTCAAGTCCCTAGACCTAGAGATCCATAGAATAATCTTGATTTCTTTCATTTAAATTTTATTAATTAGTTTTATATCTTGATTTTGATTTGAAAGTATATCAAACTAATGTTCTATGAAGGTTTGTAATTTTTCAGGTTTACACACAGACAAACACCTTTGTCTTTTTCTCTAAACATCCAATCTTTAGAATGATGTCGCTGCACATACTTTGCTAGTGCCTTTGGTACTTGTTTAGGTTCCTTTTGTCCTTCATCTAATCATTTTTTATCTTTTGATGCATTCTTTCCTTTAAAAGGAGAAATAATAAATTCTTCAAATTCAATCTTATGCTCTAGAGCAACTTGATCTCATTCCTCACTTACTTAGACATTTGTGCTCTCTAGAATCTTGTTTAGCCTCATGTTATAGCACTGTCATGCCTTGATTTTTTTTTAATATCTTAGAAATATTTCTTCATCTAATTTTACATCAATATTTCCCAAATTTACTTTATCTCTCTTGATGTAGCACTTTCTTCCAAAGATTCTAAAATACTTCTCTAAACTATAACCCATAAGGTGTCTTCGTGTGATTCACTCTATCTTGTACTCTATTAAGAAGATATACAACAATATGCACACCATCTATCTAATATATGTTTTCCAGGTTAGCATATTTAAACATAGTTCTAGCCATCTCAATATCAGTTCTATTATTTCTTTCAAAAACTCTTTTTTTTTTGTAGTCCTAGGAGAAAATAGACTTCTAATTCTATGTTATTCAAAAAATCTATCAAAATAATGTGATGTAAAATCACTACATCTATCTGTAGACACAAAAAATGTCCTCATGAAATCAATAAAATTTATCTTATAGTTAAATATATATATATTACTATAATTTATTTAATTAATGCGTAGCCTCTTCTTGTACATAAACAAATATTCTTATTTATTTATCTAACTCACTAAGCCTTTTCTATCCTAAAGTTAAATAAATTCCTCTTTATTTATTTTTCCATTTACCATCTCATAATTCTCTTATTTATAGAACAAATACATTTACTTATTTTATAAAATAATAAATCCTCTTCTTTCGATTTCAACCAATCACCTTCAATCACACAGATCAACTCCCAAATTTTGAGCTTGTGATAAATGGCACTTATCTCTTCATTTGACCTTTCATCCTGCACATGACCAAATATATTGGAAAGTCAAAATTCTTTATCTACCACTCCATATCAACCACTCATTCCTATTGCCTCTTAATCTTCTTTATTCTCAAAGGCTTCTCACCCACTCTTCAATCTTATCCATTCATCGAGCACCTCTTAATCATATCCCTTGATTTTAACGAGACTTCTATAAAAGGTCATTTTCTCCTCACATTTGGGAGACCAACACTATTTGCAATTTTGTGCTCCCTTGGAGAACTTATGCCCTATCTTCTTTGAGAGCCCATAGCTACCATATCATTATCATATTTCCATATCACTATCATACCCACTATTATACCCACTATCATACCCTTTATCAATCAACCATCTCCATTCTTTCATATCCTCTTGTACTTGTGCTACAAAATTGAGAGCACCCACAATCCATTCACACAAGATCTTCAAGATAGGAGGACAATGGAGTCAAGCATTTCATGAAGGAATAAAATTGTGATTTGTTTTTATTTGATTTATTTGAGCTTTTGTGAAGAAGTGTTCTATTGCTATGATGATTTAATGTTTTGTGAATTCCTTGGTTATGGTTGGGATAAAGTGGGGTTCACATATTTGGTTGTTCATTTTAATCATCATTATTTTGGCTCGTTTGGTGGGACCTTTGTCCATTTCTACTAATCATGTAGATTTTTTTTAGAGATTATTTTGTGAGTTGCAGGTCATAAAATTATCAGAGTCACTAGAACTATGTATATGCTACCTAGATCTACACTTTTGACACACTAGTTTTTCTATTTTTATAAAGTTATGCTTTTTATCTCTAAAGTTGTGCTTTTGATTTATATACATTTATAAATTTTCTAAAGTTGCACTTTTCTTCATAAAGGTATGCATATGCTTCATAGAGTTGCACTCTTTCTTCATCTTCTTGCGCTTTTTATCTTTGTGCTATTTTGACTTCTAAGCTCTCTTATCTTACACATTTTCGTCATCCTCTTATTATTTTTCTCTATGATGTTGCACATTTTCTTCATATTCCTACACATTTTCTTCATCTTCTTTCTTACATTTTTTATTCTTTCATTTTTCTATTTGTTGGAGTTTTGAAGGTTTTGTTTCTGCACCTTTGCTTCACCAGTCCTTTGCATTTTATATTTCAGAATCTCATCATAATTGGTCAAAAGGACATCAATAACATTTAAAAAATGTATAATCTGTGTGCACTTGTTCTAAACCCTCATTTTTACATTCTAAAAATTTATCATAGTATTTTTCATCTATCATTTAATATTTTCTTGTTTTAGCTCAAGTTATTTGGCGTGTCTTCTTCATATTGGAAAAAGGGCTTAAAATTGATCATTCATGTTTGGATTTGGGCTTAAAAATGAACCCCTATGTCTTTTAATCCCCAATATTTCCTTAGATATATTCTCTTCTTGCATCCTTGTTAAGGCGATTGAGGGGACCATAAATAAGAGATCTTTCTTTTTATTTTAGGGGGCCTTCCTAAAGAAGTGATCACTCTAGGGGACAACATCAAATATCATATTCAAAAGGAGTATAAATAGTGGAGGGTAAATGAAAAGACTAGAATATTCTTCTCATAAAATGTAAATAATTTGGTTTATCTTATGGTAAATGTTCATGGAAAGGTATTGGCCTTTACACTCTTCTTATTTCTAGTGTTTTGGTCAAAGACAAGGGCTAGTTTTATGTTTATAGCATCTTGAAGGTCTTTGAGGTAGTTAATATTGTTGGAAACTGCAATTGAAGCAATTGTTGTATTGTCATTGATGTCAAACCTTAATTGATAAGACTGTTGCTATCTAAGAAAGTACTATATCTATTTTATTGTTGAGAAGGATTAGGGCAAGGTTGATAACAATAGCACCTAAGGAAAGGTTGACTTATCTTGATACTTCAATGGATACTTGATTATGTGGCATAATGATAAGATAATGTATTGCTTATCTAAGTAAGAAGTAAGAATAAACAAGTAGGCTTAACCGAGCAAAAGTGAAGAAATCTAGTTTAAGCCGAGTGATGTTAGTGTCGACCAAGCCAGTATATGCCGAGTAAAATCAGTGTTGACCGAACATCAGTTAATTTCTGAGGAGGACAATATTAGCCAAGGAAACAGTTTCAGTGGTGACCAGGCTACCCAGTGATGACCGAGGAGTTGAACACAATATTGACTGAGCGTCAGTAATTTACATTTGAGGAAGAATTTAGATTCCTAGCCGACATAGTTTAATTCTTGGATTATGTATATCATGTTGAATTTATTTATTGATTGTATGGAAGCATTTAATGCACTATAAACCATTTTATTGTAATTCCATAAAGAGATTTGAGATGTTTCTAGAAGGATGAATGAAGAACATAAATTTGAAAGGATTTGATGAATCTGACCTAACCCTAAGATCTATGGAGGAGATTAAGTGGCAAAAGTTGGATCAACCTAAACGAAGAGGTATTAAGGAAACCTAAGTGTGAGGTTGAATAGAGAGGATGTTGGAGTTGTTGTTATTGACTGTATAAGTAGAAAAGGCTGAAGGAGAAGGAGTTGTGATTGATTGAAGGGATTTCTGAGCAGATCAGTGATGGAGATGGAAATGGATCACAGTTAGTAAGCCAACATGTGTACGGAATTGGATCTGTTATTTGCAAAGTGAGTTATATGTTTTCAGATCAAACACTGTTGTTACTTTCTAATGATTGTATCAGTTTTAAATCCTTTAATCAAGGTTGACCTAATAATCATTTGTATAAATCCTTTGAACAAGGTTGCATTCTAAAGGAATGTATGTAAGTCCTTTAACAAGGTGCACTCTTAACAGGGTGGTTGAAATCCTTTAACCGAGTCACACCTGACAGTGTGTTTGTAAACCTTTGACAAGGTTGGCTTTTCACAAAGCTCACTTCGGAAGAGTGAAAATATCAGTAACATGTTACAAAGTGGTTTTTCCTAGATTGGGTTTCCACTATAAATCCTGGTGTTAATGGTTGTGTGAATGTTTTGGTTTGAACATTTCTGTGTGTTGAAAATTAAATACTATTGGATAGTGGACTGTGTATGCACCCTAAAATGGTTGCCTAGACTTTGGGCCCCCCATTCAACAATTTATCAAATCCTTGAATCAAGATTTTCAAAAATCAACATTTTATCAATTATATCAATTTCCTTGATCAAATCCTATTTTATCATTTTCTATTATTTGCCTTGGGCTAACCATTTTATCCTAAAGTATTTATTTAATTAAAAGGAATTTCCTCCCCTTTTAATAAATAAAAAGCCCCACTTTTCCTCTTATCCTAAGTTGCACAAATAAAGCATTATTCTTATTTTATAAAAAGAAAAAAACACTTTTTGTCTCATATAGACACAAAATTCAACTCTTATTTTCTCATTGGAGGATATTTGTGCACATGGATTTCTCCTCTTTCAAGCTCCACCCTTGATTAAATCTTTTGCCTCTTAATCTCCATGGTCCATTCTTTCTCATTTCTTATAAAAGGAGAGCTCTCTTCTCATTTTAGGATCCATCTTTTGAATACTAATGTTATGTTGCAGGTTTTCTAGGTCACTTTGAAGCTTTTGAAGATTTGGAGCATCCTTAGCTTTTACATTTACATTCTATCTTAGTTTCATTTCTTGCATCTTAGTTTCATTATCATGACATTCATAGCTTAGTTTCCTTTATGCTTTAGATTAGCTCACCTAGTTTAATTAGAGGCTTTGTAATATTTGTACTTTCATTTCCATAGCTTAGCTTGCACTTTCTTCATAGCATAGCATAGCATTACATTTCATATTGGTTCTTGAGGATATTGGCACTCTTGCCCTTGTCTTCCTTGAATCTCCCATTGTGTGGTTGACTAGCAAGGTCATAAGCTTTATAGCTCTAGCTGAGAGCAATCTTAAAATCCTTGCAACTCCATTCATAGGGAGCTCTAGGTCGCTTTCTAAGGTTTCCCATTCATGGATTCCCTTAGATGTAATGACTTAGAGAAGTGCACTATTTAGTGTGTACATTTTTGGCGCCCACCATGGGGCAGAGCATTATTGTTTTGTCCCTCATTTCATGCATTTCAGTCAAATTTTCATCATAATTTAGCTCTAGTTTCGGCTCTCTGATTTTTTGTCTCAGATTATCGCATGACATTTTGCCAGTATTGTGCGATAGTTTATCATATACGGGTGCGATACTTTACCAGTTAAAGTGTCACGCTCTTTACAACATTCTGTCGCCTTGTGTATTACTTTCTGTCACCTACAGGTATAATGAACTATTGCAAAGAAGGATATTATCACACCCGTATGCTGGAAAATATCACACGATATTTCTAGTGACTGTACTGTCACCTGTACCTGGCAGTGAGTTGTTTCTTGGTTCTTTCTTGCCGAGTTTTGATCTAATTAGCTTGCTGGTTTAGTTTGTTGTGGTTAGGCAAATTTAATTTCCAGATTTCATTTGGATTTTTGTTTTGCTAACCATTGTGGGGCTAACAAGTTGTGGTTGTAGGTGCCTTTTGCTTAAATATTTTTCCAAATGAACGCATGTCAAAGATCCAAATGCACAAGGGCTACTAACGATTTTTGCAGGGCTGCCCAAAGCATAAAAACAAAAAATAAGGTGCTTGTTGTTTATTTCATTTCAAGTGTGGCATTTACTAGTTGTTTCATGTCATAGGAACATAATATCTTGTTGTAGGAATATTTGGGTGGTAGGAGAAGTATGCTCTTCACCCTTGTGGTGAACCAAAAAATCTTGACCCATCTTTAGATTTTGAAAGCAAGAAGGTAATTGAACCTTTGCTTGGTGTGTTTGGGAGATATTTTTGAGCTAGGAGATTATGCTCTTCACCCTTGAGGTGAAACAAAAATCCTGACACTCAAAGGTTGATCCACTCTTTGTTTAGCTTTTAGAATCTTTTAGTGGGCCTGCTCTTGAGCAATCAAGAGGAACGACCCAAGTGGGGACAAGCTTTTCACCGGCTATTCCGACCCACTATAAACTCAAGGCTATCAAGGATACAAAACCTTGGTAGATGTAGGACTTGTCTTTGCTTGATGTGAGTAGCTTATGGGATTGCGACCATTTGGAAAATGTCAAGCAAGAATGCTTAAGGTACTCTTGAGGCCGCGAGGTCCGTTACTTGCCGCAAGGTAAGGAATCCCTTTGGGGAGCAAGAGGGGTGCTACGAACAGAAGCCCTTACTAAGAACCATAGATAGAAGCCACCCTATTTTTCTGCTTAGCTTCTTGGTGCAAGGATTGATCCAAGTGGAATAACCTGGATCACCCCAAGATTACTCACCATCTATTGTGGGCAACCACTGTGTGTGAGGCAATGAGACATCAAGTGTGGGCCAAGTTGTTAAGTATTGAGCCATTATATTTTTAGGATAGAAAGTGCTTGAAGTGTCCTAGCCATGATCTACCCATGCAAACATTCTCAAACATAAAACATCATGGTAGTGATCATAGAATTTTTTGTTTTGATATCACAATTGCTTGTCTTGGCAAGGTTTCTTTTTCTCTTGCACAAGTGTTTTATGACATGTTTGATCACCTACTATTTGCAAACTTCTCTGATTATTGCTAAGTACTGTGTTTGGAGTCAAAAAATTGAATCATCAAATTGAAACATTGATTGAATTGCCTTCAAAACTAAGTTTTTTAATGTTCACTGGTCAAGAGTCGTACGATACTGGAAAACCATCGCACACCCTCCTGAGAAATATCGTGTGATACTTCATCATTGCTGTTGTATTGCTTGCATATTATACATTTTGTCACACCAGTTGCCTGGAAACTATCGCATTGCCTTATGTGAAATATCATCTGGAGAAATTATATCGCTTTGTTAGCTTGGAAACTATCACACAGAGTCCTTTTGTTGTCTCACTACTTCTTGCAATCCGAAGTTGATTTGTGTCACTTCCAGTCTTCCTTGGTCAGTCCAGATCTGAGATCTTAGGTGCTATGACATGTTGCTCAATATCCAAATGAATTTCAATGGTATCAAATTACAAAAAATGACTCTTAGTCTTCTTTCTTCCGCTTCTTCCATGTCTTCCTAGTCTTCCATTTTCATCCTTTCTCTTCTTTCTTCATGATTCTTCCTAAATTCTTCATGTCTTCTTGATTCTTTTCCTCTTATTATCTAGTCTACCTTCTTCTATTTCATCTCTTCTATTCATTTCTTCCATGCTTGACTCCTCTTCTACAACCATGAATTTCAACTACCTTGTTATGGAACCTCTCTTGAGAATGGATGATCTCGAACTCATTGCTTAATTCAAAGAATTTTATTCCTCCAATAGTCCTTCTAGCTATCTCATGGGTGACAAACTTAAAGCAAAAATAAAATAAAAGATGATTGAATCAAATGCCTTTTCTAAGATCATAGACATGATCATATCATGACCTCCTTCTTCCAAACATTCTTCATCTTCTAAGTCTTCTCATTCTTCTTCACATTCCAAGTCTTATCATGACCCTTCTAGACATTATTCACCTTCCTCATCTTCCAAGTCTTGTCATGACTCTTCTAGACATTATTCACATTCCTCATTATCCAAGTCTTATTCCTCTACTAGGTCCTCACCTTCTTCTTCTTCACAATCTCATTCCTCTTCTACTTCTCCCAAGAGTCTTACTCTTCACTATGAGCAATATGGTAGTCCTTATGATACCTCTTCTACGAAGAGTGACATGCCCATTTTTTATGACACCTCTATTCCTAAGAGTCCTCCTTGTCATGTGCTTGTGCTTGCTAAATGATCATCCTATTGGGTAGATCACGATGGTGATCTGTATGACTCTGATTTTGAAAAAGACTTTGATGAGTTCTATGAATAATACCTTGATTATGATCCATCTACTACTACTGAGGACTATAAAATGCACCGCGCCAATTTCAAATGTCAATATTATAAGGATCATTCCTCTAAGAACTCTCATGCTGAAAATAAAGATGAAACTCTCGAGCAAGATCATGTTAATGATGAACCTTTGTCTTGTGATGGTCCCCTTCCATCCTCTACTTCCTCCAATACTCATACATTTTTTAAAGCTTCCAAGACTTCCAAATCTGTCACAAATCCTTCATCCAACAAAGATCCTAATACTTTTCATGCAGTTCCCTATAGTTATCCCCAAGGGCTACCTCTTAAAGAAACTCAAGCTAACCTTCACTTGGTTGCAAATACTTTCAATAATGCTAAACCTAAAGAGCCTAAGCCTTTATGTGCTACAATGCCTACTTCAGCTAGTCCTTCACTACCTCTTCCAAAGTCTTCCATACAGTCCCAACATGCTTCCTTGTCCTTAGAAGTGGCTTCATGTCAAGAGGACTTTAAAAATGATAAAGAAAATAACATAAAGAAAGATCAAGATCAAGAACCCTCCATGTCATCCAATCCTTTTCATGATGTCTCTCCTCCATCTCTTGGTTCTTTTGATCCTCTACACCCTTCCGCCTTCATTCCACCATGTCCTGAATCTTTTCCTAAGCAAGATCAAGATACTACTTACACCATTGGGCTTATTGACAATCAAGATGACCTTACTCCCATTGAGGTTATTGAAAATAGTGATGCTACTTCCAATGTTAAGCCTATTGAAAATCAAGAAAAAAATGATACGCTTATGCTATGCAAAGCTCCTTGTCAAGATCAAAGTCTTCCATCTTCTTGTTCTACCACTCCATGTTCACTTCCACTTTCTACTATTCCTAACTCTTTGCAAGCTCTGAACAATCCTATCGAAGAAGTTGCTCCTATTCAAGATGTTCATGATC
The DNA here is from genome assembly GCA_027943335.1 of Chamaecyparis obtusa. Classification (NCBI taxonomy): domain Eukaryota; kingdom Viridiplantae; phylum Streptophyta; class Pinopsida; order Cupressales; family Cupressaceae; genus Chamaecyparis; species Chamaecyparis obtusa. The sequence goes on along the minus strand of BSBK01005423.1, from coordinate 534,474 downwards.
CTATAAAAAATCCTAATGCTCACTCTAAAGATGCTGATGTCCTTGGTTGTCATATAGATGTTGATGAACTTATTGATTATCCTTTTGTGTCTTCCACTTCCATCCTTGGACTTCCTCCACCAATACCAAGGGCTTCATATCTTCCTTCCATCTTGGGTCCTTATGTCCCTCCTCACTCTCCTAATTCTTCATCCATCTTGGGTCCTTATGTTCTTCCATCTCCTATCTTTCGTCAAGATCAACATAGATGCATACCCTTGAATCCTTTTCATCCATCCACCCATCTAAACCAGTCATATCGTCCTTCTTCTTCCACAAGTCCCAAGTATTTTGGAAGTAACTTGAATGTTCAATACAAGAAAAAGAAGAAATACAAGAATCCATAAAAAAAAAAAGATCACCATGTCTCCTCTAATCGACATGGAGGCATAAAGTCAAAAGAGATATCTAAGAAGAAAACTACAAGAAAAGTATGGGTTCCAAAATCTATCATTGAAGATATTCTCTCTAAATCATCAAAAAGAAATGAAAAGCCTAAGGCTATATGGATTCCAAAGTCTCTCTTGAAAGAGTCTAATGTTGAGAAAAAAGTGATGTTTCCATTCAAGCTTCCAAAGGCTTCTACTTCATCTCCTTCCAAAAACATTCTTCCATTCCATGCACCTAAACTGCAACCTCTGCTATCCATTCACCATATTCCTTCATGTATTCCTTCATTCACATTTCCTCCATCCTCTCACCACCCTTCAAGGTGTGTGTTGATGTTTATCTTGCCTTCCTTTCCATCTACCCTTTCACAATCCTTCCATTCATTATCCTTCTACCTTATATCTTTTTTTCCTCATTTGCCTATTCCTCCTATCTTCCAACCTCACTCGCTTTACATAAAACCTTATCCTCCATTTTTCTCTTCCATCTTCCTTTCCCTATCAACATCTTTGAGTATACCATTTTGAATACTTGGCATATCATGGTTTATCCTTTCAAGGAGCATGATCTAAAAAGCTTTCCTTCCTCCAAAATAGAAAAAAATTCAAAAAAATAGAAAAATTCAAAAAGAAAAAAAAAGAAGAAAAAAGAAAAAATTGAAAATGTGCCTTGGTGGAAACTTGGAAATAGGCTTGGTAGAAAAAGTAAAGAGAAATAAATTTGTCCTATGGTGAAAACCACTCCCTTGTGGCACCTTGGATAAGTACCATGATGAAAACCTGGCAATCAGGCATCATGCATAGTTCTTCTACATATTTCATCCATTCCGTCTTCTCTCTTTGATCTTGGCAATGTTGACCCATACATGAACATTTGGCTATCTTGTGAGCTATCTTACGATGATCTTGCTTTCATTTCTTTCATGTTTAACCTTTATATTTATTTTCCTCCATTCACTCTAGCCTTTCGCTATCCTTTTCCCCTTTGGTCTTGATCTAATAAAAAAGAGTAAAACACGATGCTATGAAGCCTCTTGACATGTCTACTCCTTTGGATTGCATCATTTCCTTCTTTTGCATTACACTTTTGTGACTTATCCTATGCTAGCCTTTCATTGCTTGTCCAAATGTGCTTTACATGACAATTTTCCCTAGCTTGGGTACTCTTGAGGAGTTTTCCCTTGAGGATTTCTTCCCTTCATTCTCCTTCATTCTCTTGTCTTCCATCTCTTCCACCAGCTTGCTAATCCCTCTTGTCCTCCACCTTGCTAGACATTGAGACTACACGATGTGATCTTGCTTGGGAGTTTGATGCCCATTCAGTCTGGGGGCATCCTTTGTACATACTTATTGATCCTTAAAAAAAACCCCAAAAAATGATATATTGTTAAAAATTCTAAAAATTGGAAAATGTCTTGAAAAAATGATCATCTTAGTGGAAACCTAGCAATAGGCGCTTTGATATATCTCCAAAAAAATTATATATATCAAAAATACCAAAAAATCAAAAAAATTCAAAATCCCAAAAAATAGTCACACTTACCCAACTGTGTTTTTCAACACTCCCCTAGCGTCGAGTGTTTCTCAACACTTATTAGATATCCTACCTGCAGTTTAGAATCATGCGATATTTCTCACCGGTAGATGTGATACTCGAAGTTTGACTCTATGACCTACACACACTCACTCGATGAGACTTGCTTGACCTTATTTCTTTGTGTGCTGTCTATGATGATTTCTTTGATGAGTGTTCTATCCCTAATAGTTTTTGATGATGCCGAGCTAGAAGATTGGGGGCATGAGGACATGTTTTATTTCTTTTTCTACCTGTGGGTATATTTTGTTAATCCTAACTGTCATGAGCACTCGTGCTTGATCCACTTGACACTAAGGATCTACACGGTATTATCCTTGACTGTTTTACGCAAGTGCATACTTCTAGCCATCTTGACTTTCCTTATGTCTCGATGTGAGTATAATCTTTCTATATTAAACTTAGGAAATCTCACTGCACTAGTCATCTTGACCTATATGTCTTTGGTGCCTAGGTGGGCTTCCCACATATCTATCTGATATAGATCATATTTAGATTCACATAGTCATACTAGTGTGTATTGTATGATCTTGCGACGCTACCAATAATGCTCGATGATGAATATTAGAGTCTAAAAGCTTTGTGACCTTGCAAGTAAACCATTTTTCATTGTAGCTTGCATTTTTTAGGTTCATGATAGTTAGTCTTGCATCTTGCATACGGAGAGAGCTCTCCTTTTCATCTTTCATGGACTTGTTAGTCAAACTGCACTCACCTTTCACTTCTTTCTGATTATGTCTTTCACTTCTTATCTTTCATATCACATCATTTTCTATCCATTTTCAGGATCGAAATTGAAATTCGAGTTCATCTTGATAGTCCAAATCGCATTTCAAAATTTTCTCCTTCTTTTGTGCAATTGGCTGACCGTTTGAGGCCTGATCCTTTGATCTTTGTTGGGGCATCTTTAGTCCTTCCTCCCCATCTCTTTCAACCTTCTAGTCTTTCATTCATTTTCATTCGCTTCATCTCTCTGAGGTTTGACTTCATCTTTATCTTGTATCTTTCTCAATCAAACCTAGTCAAACTGGGGCATGTCTTCACCGCTTGATGGTTATCCTATCATCTTTCACCTTCAATTGTGATTCCTAGTGATTTGATCAAATTTATCAATTTTTTGTTCTCCTCTACCTAATTTTTATTTTGATTCCGAGGGGGTAGTACTTGTCAGCTTCAATCCTTGATTCAGCTATATCAATCAAACTTGTTTGAGATTCTTATCTCCTATTTGAGGCTTGATTATCACCTAGCTATATAGGTGTTGATTTTGTCTTTCAACTTATCTTTTTTGACTTAACTTTGTCCTGATGTGTTCCCATCCGTCGAACACACATCTGGGTTGTTTTGTGATCCCAAATCGATCTCACATTTCAATTCCATTCTTTGACCACATGTGATCCCAAATCAATCTCGCATTAGTCAAAGAGGGGCAAATGTATGCACCCGAAAATGGTCACCTAGACTTTGGGCCCCCCATTCAACAATTTATCAAATCCCTGAATCAAGATTTTCAAAAATCAACATTTTATCAATTATATCAATTTCCTTGATCAAATCCTATTTTATCATTTTTTATTATTTGCCTTGGGCTAACCATTTTATCCTAAATTCTTTATTTAATTAAAAGAAATTTCCTTCCCTTTTAATAAATAAAAAGCCCCCACTTTTCCTCTTATCCTAAGTTGCACAAATAAAGCATTATTCTTATTTTATAAAAAGAAGAAAAACACTTTTTGTCTCATATGGACACAAAAGTCAACTCTTATTTTCCCATTGGAAGATATTTGTGCACATAGATTTCTCCTCTTTCAAGCTCCACCATTGATTAAATATTTTTCCTCTTAATCTCCATGGTCCATTCTTTCTCATTTCTTATAAAAGGAGAGCTCTCTTCTCATTTTAGGATCCATCTTTTGAATACTAATTTTATGTTGCAAGTTTTCTAGGTCACTTTGAAGCTTTTGAAAATTTGGAGCATCCTTAGCTTTTACATTTACATTCTATCTTAGTTTCATTTCTTGCATCTTAGTTTCATTATCATGACATTCATAGCTTAGTTTCCTTTATGCTTTAGATTAGCTCACCTAGTTTAATTAGGAGGCTTTGTAATAATTGTACTTTCATTTCTATAGCTTAGCTTGCACTTTCTTCATAGTATAGCATAGCATTGCATTTCATATTGGTTCTTGAGGATATTGGCACTCTTTCCCTTGTCTTCCTTGAATCTCCCATTGTGTGGTTGACTAGCAAGGTCATAAGCTTTATAGCTCTAGCTGAGAGGAATCTTAAAATCCTTGCAACTCCATTCATAGGGAGCTCTAGGTCACTTTCTAAGGTTTCCCATTCATGGATTCCCTTAGATGTAATGACTTAGATAAGTGCACTATTTAGTGTGTACAGAGGCAAGGTGATCCCCTGTCTCCTTTCCTTTTTGTGTTGATGGTAGAGGTGCTCGGTAGAAATATAAAAAAGCAAACCATTATGGGCCGCTAGAGAGGGATTTCCATTCATAACAATCTAGAACTGGTATCACATTCACAATTCATAGATGATACAATCCTATTTGGGGAGGCTTCGGTAAGGGAAACTTTGGTTATCAAAGAATTGTTGGACAACTATGAAAGGGGTTCGGGGAAATGCATGAATAAGGCCAAGTCTAAGGTATATTTTTCAATTCTAACAGGAGTTTGTGGAACAAAATTATTGGAGTTCTGGGATTTGAAACAAGGGAATTTCCCATAGTATACTTTGGTGTTCCTTTGTTCTCAGGAAGACTTGACCCCAAATTATGGGAAGATATATCGAATAGATGTCATCAAAGAGTATCAGTGTGGAAAAACTAGTGGTTATCTTAGGCAGGTAGAATTCAAATGATTAAATCCATGTTATCGACCATTCCAATTTATTACATGTTGATCTATCAAATGACCAACAAAGCAGCAACATCTATTGATGGCTTGTTGAAAAAATTTATGTGGGAAGGCTCGAAGGAAGTAAAAAAGATTCCTCTCATCAATTGGGAAGTGGCTTGTAAAACCAAAGAGGATGGAGGTATTGGATTGAGGAAGATGGGTTTACAGAATTGAGCACTAGGTGCCAAGCTGGCATGGAAGATGTATAAATTTTTGGCAAAGCTATGGTGTAAAGTCATGTCAGCCAAATATTTGGATTCTGCTGAGCTTGAAAATTTTTTGACAGTGGCCAATTCAGCCAAAGGTTCCCACATGTGCTGTTTCCTATGGAATAGCCATAATCTCCTTACTGATCATCTTACTTGGAAAGTAGGAAATGGGCATAGAGAAAAGTTCTAGCGGGACTCTTGGAGTGGAGATCCTCCACTAATAGATTCTTTCGAGGATAAAAAGTGGGTAATTAAAATGGAAGCTGTGATGGGTGACAGGGTAGCGGATTACCTAAGCAGTCTTGGGAACTCAACTTTGATGATAGGTTGGAAATCAATGGGGGTAGGTTTTTTGGATAATCAAAGTAAGTTGTTGGATCTCTTATCAACTAAAATAGTGATCCCCTCAGAATTAGAGGATCAACTGATTTGGAGTGCGTCAAAATTAGGAGATTATAAAGTCAACCTCAGTTATGAATTGCAGAGATTCAAAAATAGAGATGACAAGTGGCCCTCGATCCTTTGTTGGGGCAAATGACCACTTCCAAAAGCTGGAGCATTCCTTTAGATTGTACTACATGGTAGGATTCTTATTGGTAACCGATTGAAGATTATAAGGATAGAGGGCCCTAATTGGTGTATCTTGTGCAAACAAGAAGAGGAGACGGTGGATCATCTTCTATATTGGTGCCCATACGTGCAGAAATGTTGGGACTGGATCTTAGTAAGGTTACAATGGTATGTGGTTAGGAATAAATTTATCAAGGACTTTTTTATCTCATGGCCAGTTCAAAGGAGACATTCAAAATGGGGAGTATTATGGACAGTGAGCCCCTCTCTGTTAGTTTGGCATATTTGGAAGGAGAGAAACATGAGGATTTTTGATGATAGGGCGATGGAAGTAGAGTTGCTTCAGGAGAAGATTAAAGTTGCCATAGAGGAAGTAGATAATAGTAGAATCCAAGGTCTAGCTTTCAAATATCAATCAAAATGGGATCATGATATGGAGGATACTTGGTCCTTCAAATCCAATAGGGATCATGTCCTGAGAGATAGGAAGAATGATAGGGAGTCAGTGATTTGGCAGCCTCCACAATAGGGATGGATGAAATTTGAATTTCGACGGAGCGAGTAGAGGTAATTCGGGTAGGAGTGGCATAGGAGCAATCATTCGGAATGAAGAAGGGGTAGTGATCAAAGCTCTAGCAAGACCTATCGGCATCACTACCAACAACGTGACAAAGATATTTGCATTAGAGGCTGGTCTCAAATGGTGTGTATCAAATGGAATCAACAATCTTGTCATCGAAGAAGACTCTCAAGTCATCATTAATGGAATTGCGAAATTGGATTTCCAATCTTGGAGACTAGCAGATTTGATCTTGAGGATCACGAAGCACTTGAAAAGACTGGGGGATTATCACCTTCAACATGTTTTTTGAGAAGGAAACAGGGTAGCGGACTTCTTGGCAAATTTTGGGATCGACAACAATGTAGGCATTGGATTTGAACAGTTTGATTATCTGTCGAAGAATCTGTAGGAGATCATTTTGGAAGAGCAAGGTACAATCACAATAGAAGGAATTGTAATACCCTAAAGTTGGCACCTATTAATTTCAATTAATTTCAGTGCATTTTTGTCAATTTTACATCTCCAAAGTCCTAGTTTCTTAGGTAATTTTTCTCTCTCCTACTTGACTTAATTCGACTTGATGTCAATTGCAAAGACCATAAATTGCATTAATCAATATTAAAATTAATTCCTAAATTCTTTGACTTTTATTAGCTAAATTACCCCTATGATAAATTAATTTAATCCTAAAGTCCTAAGTACTTGGAATTAAATTAAAATCTACCCCCCCTTTAGCTAATTACCCATAAAAAGGAATTAATAATTACTTATTATTTGAATGGACACTTATTTTTGAATTGATAATTCAAGATATTCGAAAATTCCCCTATGTGGCAAATTCCATTCTTTTAATTAAGTAATTCAAGGCTTTTTGTCTCAAATGGAAATGAAGGGTCAGGAGTTTCAAATCAAGAACCCCTTCATTCTCTTCTTGGGCTTTTCTATTTAATGGACCTCATTTCTTCATTCGAAGGGGCAATTTGTTGAGAGTAACTAAACTATAGTCTTTTTTGTCTTAATTTCATTAATTCCAAGCTTTATTGCATATTAGTATAATTTTCTTATTTTAGCTTAATATTGCACCCCATTTTAGAATTAATTTGCTTAATTGTTCTTAGCTTAATATCATCTTTATTTCAAGTACTTTAGAATAATCTGCACTTCATATTTCTTTCCAAGCTATTCTAGATTAGTATCATATTTCATTCCAAGATATTTAGATTAAATTGCATCCATTTAGTCCAATTTCAGTTTGCTCATCTTCATAGCTCTTGGAAACTCCGCCATTGTAGAATCAGTCTTATGGTTGTTGGCTCTCCAATTTGAGAGTAATTAAACACCCCGTCTACATAGGAGGCAATTGGTCGATTCAATCGATGTTGTGAGATGGACAATTCATGTTCATACTCGCCATCTCATGATTGAGCAATGACTATGTTGCGTTTGTGCCTGATTTAAAGGTCCACATTCAGAGACACACATTTTGGTGCCCACCGTGGGGCAGAAAATTTAATTTCTGGCCTCATTCTCATCTTTTCTGACAAGAAATTCAAGCTCTGTCATGCGTTTGTACTGTTTGTGTATGGATCTTCATGCGAGAATCTAGAGCATCCCGCGCGAGATTTCACACCCTGTGGCACTTTCTCGCGTGAGCTTTTGTGCCTTCACACAGCATCCTACACTTTCTCACGCACTGTGGAGTACTTCCTCGCATGAGATTTTAACACAGTGTTTCAATTTTCTCAGTTTCTATCTTTCTTGTTTCAATTTTCTAATAGTTTCCTATTTTCTGTTGTTTATTATTTCTCTGTTATTTTCACAGCATAACAGTTTTCTGCAGGACGTTTGACCAAGAATTTAAAACATGCTAATGGTTTGATTGCAGGACGATAGTTGAAGAATTGCTAAAACGTTGTGTTTGTTTCTTGCTTTCATTCACATAGTCTAAATAGGGCTCCGTTAAAATTTCTTGAGGATTTTCATAGTGAGTAGGGAATTTGGCTCTTCATTACATGGAGGTGATGACCATGAATGAACCCAAAATCCTAATGATCTTACTAATATGACAAATTCTTAGGGAAGCGGAGAAAGGTAGTGAATCTTTATGCTTCTATTAGCCAGGGGATTATGCTCTTCTCTCTTTGAGAGAAACAAAAACCCAAAAGCTTGTAGTTGTGGTGGAGTGAAACTAACTCGGTGATGAATCTTCTTGATGTGTTTGGGTGAGGAAATGGGATAGAGAAGTATGCTCTTCTCCCTTTGGGAGAACCAGAAAATTTGACCCCCGAATCTAAACCAAGTCCAGTGTCACCTTTAGAGGGCCTATCAGAAGTTGAACCTCCGGGAACGACCCAAGTGAGTATGCACCTATCGCTGGTGATTCCACCTCACTCTAATAAAGAACATTTTGTTGAGTCTAAAGACTCCAAAACCATGTTAGCTTCCTTCTCAAGACTTTGACTATCATCTTGAGAAGGCTCCGTCTGTTATATTGAGTGGTGCCGCTCCTAGCCTTGCTTGCAGGGGTGTATGACTTTCGGGTGTTGGTGTGGCTGCGAGGCCTCAACCCTGTATTGGGGGCACCAAAGGTTAGCATGAGTGAAAGCCTATTAAAAAATGTCCTTAGCTAGTGGCCTACCCGGTTCACCTCCGAAAGGAGTCATAATCTTTGCATAGGGAGGGGGAAGAATCTCTCCCTTAGATTCCCATCATAGACATACACTTGGACGCTTGAAGGTGGTTGCGACACTGGAACCTAATACAAGGGTAACCTTTGAATGTACACTATTGAGTCCTTGGAAACACCAAAAACATGGGTTCCCTATAGGGGGTGAAAAGGCTATGTGAGGTGCATGTATGCGCATAAGCAATGGGGCAAAGGTTTTGGCTTCTCACCATTTTTTTTGTAGGACTAAGCTATGTGTTTGTTATCGAGTCTTAAACATTGTCCAATGATTATCAAACAAAGACTCCCCTGATGCTATCAAGTTGCTTTGTCCTTGATAGGTTTGTTAATGACTGCTTCTTGTATCACAACTACTTGATTTGAACCTTTGTGTCTTTAAATGAATGCTTGAAATCCTAAAATGAGATTGCCGATTAAACTATTCTTTGAACCTGTCAGGAAACTAGATTTTCTGTCAGACATCAATTCAGGATGTACCTCAAAATTCAACTTTAACCTCAAAAATTGTGTCAAATTGTCAGATTTTGCACTTTTCCCACGTGAGATTTCACACTTCAGATCACTTTCTTGTGCAAGACTTTGTTCTCTCGCACAAAGTTTGGTGTTCTCTCACGTGACCTGGTACTATCTTGTGCGAGACTGTAGCCCAGTTTACAAAAATAAAGACTTGTTTGCCATTGACTATTTGACTTTTTATCTGATCTGCCTTTTGTCTGAGGTCTATTTTTTTGCTTTCCTATCGTTTACTGCTAGAAACTAGTTGTTTTGAGTTAGGAATCGATCAATCTTTTCTTTGACTCATGTCATCTCTCGTTGTTTTACCCTATCTCTTTATGCCTTTTGTATCTTGTGTTGCGATAGTCTTATCTCAGCTATTCTAGCCACCTCTTTTAATGATTTGTACCAGGTCCATCTCACATCTTGGTTGTTCTGGCCTTCATCTCCTTTGCATTGTTCTTAGAGACTGAGCCTAGCATTATTCTAAGTCCTCTCTCATTTCATCTTCATCTATGACTGTCACGACTAGAAGTGGCAAGACTTATCCCATTCAGAATCTTGATCAAGGTAGAAGTGAACCTCATAATCAAGAAATAGATCTTCCTAAATCTGTTGTGAAATCTGAACTTTGTGAGATATCCTTGATTTCCTCATTGAATACTTTGAAAGATAGTCCGTCTCAACCATCACCTCCAGTGTTTCAAGAGTGTTTTAATCCATTGTTTGAAGCGCAACTTGGTTTCTTGTTTCAAGATCAAGACAACTCATTCTTCCAAGAGAACTCATTGTTTCAGAACTTTGGAAGACCTCTTCCTCGAACTAATCCTATTATTGTACCTGTTGATCCTACTGAGAATAGTTCTATCATTGAACCTAGTGATACTGTTGATAATATATTCTCACCTAAATTTGTTAAATATTTTGATCCTATTCATTCACCAAAGGTTACCTTGGCCTCACCTTTTCGATCTCATTCACATCACTTTACTAAGTCTTCATATACTGCGCAAGTCTACAAAAAGATGGGAGATCCGTTTGATTTCCAACCGGGCAAGTATAGTCAAACCTTTGATCAATCTCACAATAATCAATATCATGGTCAATCCTCTAATGACCCACATCATGCTCAACCTCAAAATGAGCAACCTCATGGTCAATCTCAACATGACCAAAATTAGTCCCACAATGATGATCAATCTCGAAGCAAGCCTCAAGGCAATTGACAACCCACCTATTTCTATCATCCTCCTCCATTTGATCAAAACCAAGATGATAAACAACAAGATCAGGTTCAGAGTATTTATGAGATCCTTGGGAATGAAGATGAAGTGATAACTCAATAGGATATAGACGCTGCCAAAGCTAATACGAGTCTTATTAAAATGATGGAGATCCTTCTCCTAGAGGAGAAAGAAAAATACTTCCTTGAGTTAGCTAAACAAGGGGCCAAGTTACCCCAAGACTATCAAGTTGAAACACTCATAGCTAAGGAGGAAGAAACTGAGACCACAAAGTTGCAAAAGATGGTCCGAGAAATGCAGGATCAGATTAGTCAACTTGCGAGGAATAAAGATAAATCCACTCAACAATTTATGATGGAAAGTATTTGTCCTTTCCCTTTTGATAGAAGTCTTCATATGCCACCTTTTCCCAGAGGTGTGGAACTCCCTAAATATGAAAAATACTTGGGTACAACCGATCCCCAAGATCACTTGAGGGAGTTTGGTGCATTGTCTATGGAATTCATGCATGATCAAACATATCTTATGCGCTTGTTTCCTCGTAGTTTGGGCGGATCGGCTATGGAATGGTTCTCTAGATTTCCTATTGGTATTAAAACTTTTAATGAAATGGCTAATATTTTTCTCTAGCACTACTCACATAATATTCAGCATCTAGTCAACATCCGGGATCTTTTCAACTTAAAATAGCGATAAGGAGAATCTTTCCTAACATTCCTCCAAAGGTGGAGACAATTATGTATGAGGTGTCCTCATAAACTACCAGAGTCTGAGAGACTCAACATTTTCTTGGACAATCTTGTCCCAAACTTTGGATACCAAGTACAATTCCAAGGTCCTCTTACTTTTGATAGTATGATCAAACAAGCAGTGCAGATAGAGGCCTTCATGATCAAGAAGGGAGAATTGACTTTGAATAAACAAGGATTCTCCACAAACAAGGATAAAGGAAAGACTACCAATAAGAACAGAGATGTAGTAAATGATGGGGTAGTGGATAATGTTACTATGAAGCCTTCAAAGTCTACTTTTAATCTTACTTCCAGTATACAAGCAGCTAAGGCTGTCAAAAAGACCACAACAGACAATCAACAAACTTCAAGATTCGCTAGGAACAAACCTTGGGCCTCTCAACCCAAGCATGATTTCACCCCTTTGGGAGAGCCTCTTGATCTGGTCTACAAAACTCTTATAGAGAATCAGGTTCTTACTCCTTTAGAAAAGCATACTTATGACCCACAACCAAGACCTCATTGGTGGAATGATAATGCTTATTGTGACTATCACCAGAACATTGGTCATAAGACTTCAAATTGTCTTTAGCTAAAACACAAGGTCCAAGATTTGATCGATAGTGGTGATATTGTTGTGGATGGCCATAACAAGAATTCAGACCACCAAGCTTTTAAGGATCCCTTCCCTCCTCATGAGAAGGGTGAGTCTTCAAACACCAAGAATACCAATGCTAAAGTCAACTACACATACACTAATAATGACAATGTTATTAGTATGATCGAACCTATTGAGATAGAGTATTGTGACGTGATCACTTCTAGAGGGAGTGGCGATGCTCCCAAATCTATGACTCCTTTTATCTTATGTAGCTTTGCATCTCATTCATCTGAATCTGAACAATCTCGAGGTTGTGCTAATGTTGTCACTCGATCGTGAGGGAGAGTTGTTTTGAGAGGTCTCGATGCTTCCACATCCACTCCAAAGAAAACTACGGAGAAGAGACCTGATATTCCTGCATCTGCTCCAAAGCAAATTATGGATAAGACTATTGTTGGCCTTGCCAACAAAAACACAAAATCTGTTCCTACAACTAGCTTAGCTAGTTATAGCATTTTAGATCAACTAGCTGAGGCAAACGTTCCCAAGGATCTCGATCTCAACTGGTTCTAATCTATGGTAGGTCATTTGACTTTGCCTCACTATCTATCCTTCTCTAAAGAAGATGACCACTCTTTAAGTCACCTGCATAACGCTCCCTTGAATATAGAGGTCATGATAGGTCCTAAGCACATCTGTCGAGTGCTCATAGATAACAGTGCTAGTCTTAATATCTATTTCGCTAAACTACTCACTCAACTAGGTTATGATGAGAATTGCATAGATCCTCACAAAAAAATTACCATCAAAGCTTATGATGAGGAAGAATGCAAGTCCCAAGGCTTAGTCATGCTACCTATCTGCGTAGGTCCCATTGAGAGAGATGTTACTTTCCAAGTGCTTGATATTCCTCTTGCCTAAAACATCTTGTTGGGTAGGCCTTGGATTCATGAGATGCAGGTTGTTCCATCCATGCATCATCAATGCATTAAGTTTCCATTCCATGGAGCGAAAGTCACTATACTTGCAAACACCAATTTCTCTTGCAACACTCTTGCACAAACCGCAGATAGATTTTTTCCAGCAAATAGAGAATCCACTGAGTTTTATGATGCTAAGTTGAAAGAAATGGAACAAACTTTGAGACTTAAGGATACAGGCATGGGAGAATACTGAATGGAACCTATACTTTCACTGGTTGCTCTACCTCTATCTCCACGCTCTTATGGGAGACCTTCTGAAGACAACAAACTTTCTAATACTTCTCCTCAATTAGTTTATGATGGCACCTTTGTAAGGGCCTCTATACCTTTAGAAGATGAGGATGAAGAAAGAGCTATCTGAGCTTGGCTCTACAAGGGAAAAGAAATAGCTAAAACAATTGCTCAACCTCCAGATTTGGAGCAAGAACCGTATAGTGAGGCCTTCAAGATCATGAAGCACTTTAGTTATAAGGGGAGTGGTCCTATAGGGAAAAATGATAATGGCTTACTAAAACCCATTGAAGCTACAGGCCACCACACAAAAGATACTAGTGGCTTGGGCTTTAAAAAGTCTCCCTTTCATTTGGGGCCCAAGAAATTTATGTCAACTCCTAAGCCTAAACCTGAACCTGAACAAGAAATTGAAGATGCCACTCTAGAAGTGAATCCAGAGGATAGCTCTAATGAAGATACATTTCCATATCCTATTCCTCCAGATCTTGCGCACTCTTTGCCGAACCTGATGAGCCTATTATACCTGTTCATATGATAGAGACTGATATTGATACTTATTCTAAGGCTAATTTTGATAAAACTTCTTTAGTGCATCAATTCACCTATGAGGAAAGGAAAGCAATGTTGAATATGGATCCCAATTTTACAGGTGAACAATATAGGCCACCACGTTTTCAAAAGTACTATGAACAAGAACAACTCTAGCAAGCTATTAATGCCACAAGGGATAATAATGAGTCTAATGATGCTGCTAATGAAATTCCTACATCAAGTATTGACTCACATGAATATGAGTTTGACTCTTTGTCTGATGCTACTTATGATGTAGACATAGATACTATTCATGTGTATGAAAGACTCCTCGAAGTAGTTGAAGGGTCTAACACTAGGCCGCATGAATTAGGCTCCACTAATGTTAACGTGTCCTCTACTTCTAACACAAGGTTTCTTAGGGATTCAAACGCTCCTTTGGATGAGATCGCTCTAGGTCTTGACTTGCTCGTCAGCGCTTTTGAGGATTATACCAAGAATGCAGTTGAACCAGTCACTACTTTCCTTTCCCTCCGTCGTCTCGATCTAATAAAATGGAACTCCCCTTCTGAATCCAATGAAGTCCTAACGTTCTAGATTGATTATGATCTAGCCTGTTACCTCCATGCTATTGAACCTCTGATGTTCTCCACCAATGAAAGCAGTGTCAACATGACATAGACAGATATCAAGTGTCTCAGTCAAAAAATTAAAAGAAGAAAAAATATGCACTCTAATGGTGAAAACCACTTTGTGGCAGTATCAGAGCCAAAAATAGTAAAAATAAAAGATGTATCCGAGGGTGAAAACCTCTCTGAGGCACCCAAGGATGAGATACTTGATACGCTTTCGAGCCATTTTCAAGAGAGGTCATCAATATTGATTGAGCCAACACAACCGGTCAATTTGGGTACAAAGGCTGCTCCACAGATTATTCACCTAGCACAATCATTGTCTACTGAAGAAAAAGAAGAGTTCACAAGATTCTTTCAAAGCAAGAAAATAAACTTTGCATGGACCTACTTTGACATGCCTAGATTAAATCCCAATCTAATCATGCATCATTTGTCCATCGCACTAGGTATCAAACCTATTAAACAGAAGCTACGAAAAATGCATCCACATGTAGCGCTTTTGGTTAAAGTAGAGTTGGAAAAGCTTCTTAAGGCTGGCTTCATAAGAACTATTGATTATGTAGAATGGATTTCAAACATTGTTCCAGTCACTAAACATGACAAATTCATTCGTGTGTGTACAGATTTCAGAGACCTCAATAAGGCATGTCCAAAAGATGATTTCCCACTACCTAATATTGATATGATAGTTGACATGACAGCAGGATATGAGATGTATTCCTTGATGGATGGCTTTTCTGGCTATAATCAAATAAAATTGTGCCAGAAGATCAAGAAAATACCACTTTTACATGTGCCTAGGGCACCTTTTGCTGGAATGTCATGCCTTTTGGGCTTAAGAATGCTAGAGCAACATACCAGAGAGCTATTACTACTATCTTCCATGATATGATGCATAAAATGATGGAGGATTATGTAGATGATACTTTAGCCAAAAGCATGTAGTGAAAAAATCACCTCACAAACTTAGGTCCCATCCTTGACCGCATGGAACAATTCAGTCTCAAGCTTAATCTAAAGAACTGTGCTTTTGGTGTCACTTCTGGGAAACTCTTGGGTTATATCATTTCAGCTAAAGGCATAGAAGTTGATCCTGAAAAGGTACAAGCTATTATGGACATGCCTCCACCCAAGAATATTAGTCAAATGAGAGGACTACAAGGAAGGCTACAATCTATCAGGCATTTTATTTCACAATTGGCTGACAAGTCACAACCATTTACTAAAACTTTGCATAAGAATGTGACTTATGAATGGAATGAAGAATGTGACAAGGGGCTTACTCAAATAAAATAGTATCTTGCTAATCCACCTATACTAATGCCTCCTATTCATGGAAAGCCACTTATACTGTACATCTCAACAACAAATACATTCTTGGGTGCTCTCCTAGTTCAAGAAGATCAGAACAATAAAGAGAGAGCCATATACTATATTAGTAGAACGTTGGTTGCCTATGAAATGAATTACTCTGTCATTGAGAAGGCTTGTTTAGCAGTGGTATTCACTTCTCAAAAATTGCAGCATTATATGCTAGCTCATACCATGAGGCTTATTGCAAAAATTGATCCACTGAAGTTCTTATTGAGCAAGGCTGCCCTCACGGGTAGATTAGCAAAATGGGTAATGATACTTAGTGAATTTGACATTGAGTATGTGGAAAGAAAAGCCATTAAGGGACAAGAAATTGCTGATTAGCTAGTAGAAGCTCCTTTGAAAGATCATCAGCCTCTGAGTATTGAATTCCCAGATGAATCCGTCATGCTTCTCACACACCAATCTTGGAGCATGTTCTTTGACAGATCATTCACTCAACAAGGATCTAGTGCAGACATTCTGTTTGTTACAACTCAAAGATATTCATTACCAAAAGCATATAAGATGTTGTTTCCCTACATGAAAAACATAGTTGAATATGAAGCTCTCATTAATGGCATGAAGATGGCCCTTGAATGGCATGTGGATGAGCTCAAGGTCTTTGGAGACTCGCAGTTAATCATCAATCAAGTCAACGATGTTTACCAAACTAAAGATGAAAAATGTCTAATACCTTACAAAAGGATGGTGGATGATCTTAAACAATACTTTGCACACACTTCTTTCTAGTAGATCCCAAGGGAAGATAATAAAGCAGCTGATGCAATGGCCACTCTTGCTTCAATGTTACAAATGCTAGAAAATGACTTCAGACATGAGTTCCTGGTGGAGGCATTGCACTACCCTGCCTATGATATTCTTGAATCCATGATGATCTATTTAGTCATTGGACATGATTCATCCTGCTACCACCATATGTTTTCTTACCTTCATGACCAGATCATTCCAGACACCTATACCTAGAATGAAAAGTGTCACCTCATTCGTATTGCTTCATGGTATGTCCTCATAGAAAATGACTTGTATAGATGGGGTCTAGACAGTACCCTCCTTAGGTGCTTAGAACCCGATGAGTCCAAGCGTGCGTTGGCTGAGGTACATGAAGGTATATGTGGGTCTCATTCTAGCGGTCTGACATTAGCCTAGAAACTTATTAGAGCTGGCTATTACTGGTCGGACATGGAAAAAGAAGCTGTTCACTATGCTAAGACTTGCAAGCAATGCCAATTTCATGGGAACCTGATTCATGCTCCTACTCATGAACTTAGTCCTCTCATCATTTTATAGCCATTTCAACAATGGGCCTTCGACTTGGTCAGTCAGATACATCCTTCATATTCAAGAGGGCACAAGTTCATCATCACAGCTACTGATTACTTTACCAAGTGGGTTGAGGCAATGCCTCTCACCATAGCTGATGGCAAGACCATTGCTATGTTCATACTGAACTATATCATTTGCAGATATGGCATACCCTCATCTATTATCACTGACAATGGGGGTCAATTCAAAAATAAGGACCTGATAGATTTGTGTACTAAATTCAAAATTATTTAGCATTGGTCATCCATCTATTATCCTCAGGGTAATGGACAAGCAGAGGCTTCTAATAAGACAATTATGAAAATCTTGCATCGAACAATTCATAAATCTAGTAGAGATTGGCATCTCTAGATTAATCCAGCCTTGTGGGCCTACAGGACAAGTATCCGAACACCAATGGGGGCCACTCCTTTCACCTTGGTTTATGGAGAAGAGGCAGTATTACCTATTCAGGTCAAGATTTTGACATTGCGAATCTCTCTGAGGTGCCTCATCACTGATGAAGATAATAGAATATCCTGGCTTCAAGAGCTTGAGTTAATTGATGAACACCGAAAGGTGGCATTCGATCATCTCTGAGCATATCAAAAGAGAATGTCAAAAGCCTATAATAAGAAAGTTAGACAAAGAGAATTCCAAGTGGGTGATCTCGTCCTGAGAGAGAACCCCAAAAATCAGCAGCATCGAGTTCAGAAAGGCAAATTTGAACCAAACTGGCTTGGTCCATATGTCATTACTATGGCGTTTGGATCTGACACTTATCAACTCTCTACCACTGAAGGAGAGAAACTCAAAGAGCCTATCAACGCTCTTCATCTGAAGAAGTTCTACAGTTGAGACATTCTTGGCATGCTCATGTACATACTTATTGGTCCTGAAAAATCTTAAAAATTGATATATTGCAAAAATCCTAAAAATTGCAAAATGTCCTGAAAAAAATGATCATCTTAGTGAAAACCTAGTAAATAGGCACTTTGATGTATTTATTATCTTGGTGAAAACTTGGTAAACAAGTGCCTTGATAATAATAAAAAAAAGTGAAAAGATTTTAAAAAAAATACAAAAAAAAAGTGAAAAGATAAAAAATACAAAAGAAATGAAATATTCAAAAATACAAAAAAATAAAAAAAAAGAGAAAAGTAAAAAAAAATTGAAAAAGAAGAAAATGTGCCATTGATGAAAACCTGGTAAACAGGCGTCATGGTAGCAAAAATAGAATCTCTGCCAAGATGGTGAAAACCTGGTAAATAGGCACCTCTTGTTTCCTGAAGCTACATCTCATCTCAACACTTCTTAGCTTTTAGTCTCCTGCTTTAGTTCTCTTTCCCGCTTTCCTTCTTTGGTTTGTTTCCTACTTTTAGTTCATTTCTTGTTTTAGTTTTCTAGCTCATACTCTTTCTTTCAATTGTCTTCAAGATTTTCCTTGACTCTTCATGGATTGGAACTGGTTCATGCTTGGGGGCATCTTCTTGGTCTAGGGGCATTGTCCTATCACTTTCAGAAGTTTTGTTTGTGCATCAGTCACCAAAAATTCTTGCTGCATCTACCTGTTGATGCCTAGCTACCTTTTGAGATTTCTCTCCTTGAGGATCTCTCATATCGGTCACTAGTGGTTCTCACTGTGCCTGCCTACTGATACTTAGCTCTCGTTCGAACTCCTCTCCTTGAGGATCTCTCACAATGGTCACCAGTGGTTCTCACTACATTTGCCTGCTGATGTTTCACTCATGCTTTATTCTCTCTTTTGAGAATCTTCCTTGTATCGGTCACCAGTGGTTCTCACTGCATTCACTTGTTGATACTTGGTTCGTGCTTTGATATCTTCTTGAGACTTCATCTCTCACGATGGTCACCAGTAGTTCTCACTGCGTTTGCCTGCTGTCACTCTCTCGTCGAGACTTTGAATGTTGTTTTCTTTCGATTAGACTCCAATTTTCTTAAACACAAACTGAAACTAAAACTAAAAACTGACTTTGTGTTCCTTTGAAGCATGCTGAGCTTTTCCTTTTCTTGTTTGTTTGTTTGCTTCTTCTTTGCTTTCTATTTGTTGGTTTAGTTCCAATGATCCAATGAATTCATATAAGAGGGGTGTCTATTTGTAAGAGCCTTCATCTCATATTGGATGGCCATGCATACCTCAACTCCTTTTATACAGACGCTTTGGTGAGGTTGGTTCTTCTCCTTGTCTGTTTTGAGTGACTTCTTTTTTTGCTACAAGTATAATTGCTAGCGCTTGTCCTGCTAAGTGAATGTAAGGGTCACTGCAAGAACTCTTTGGCAAAAGAAGGAACTCTCGTGTGTCTAGTGTGTTTGTTCACAAGCAACATTTAGGTCATTCTAGCAATTGTGCTTTGATGCTTATGTTAACTTGCTAAATCAAAAGGAATAAGTGTTCAGGTCATTCTGGCTTCTTGTGCCTTAATGCTTACACCTCATTCCGACAAATCTAAGACTTATGTCATATTCATATTCCCATAATTGCAATGTTAGTGAGGATTGTATGACATCTTGTGATCGTCCCGTGCTTAAATGAACTCGATGATGATAAATATGGTGAGTCCAACAACCAAGTCCTAGGGCTTGCATTTTCATTCTAGGCTTGCATTTTAGTTTAGGCTTTCATTTGCATGTTAAGCTTGGATTTGAGATGATATTTTGTTACTCTCTTAATTTCTCTCTGTTCATCAAGGGTTCTCATCTTTTTGTCCTGGTTTCATCTTGGTTGCACAAGTGTCCAGGCCTCGCTCTTGATCTTTGAAATGCAAATCTTTTTGATTAGTACCTATCATATATTGTGACAATCTTGCAAGAGATGATTAGTACCATATACATTACATATCCATTGCATTTTCATTTCATTCCCATTCATAAATTCATTTGCATCTACATATACATGTGCATCCACTATAAGCATAACTCAAATCATACATTGCATCTATGCATACATTCTATCCATCTATCATTGCATCATCATAAAAATAAACCATGTGCATATTCATAAAATAAAGCATGTGCATTTCATGCATTACAATGATATCAAACTGTTGATCTTATATATATCTCAAATAATGTCATGTACAAAAGAGGAGGTGCTACTCGAGCACAGTAGCAAAAATGGGCTACAATGTACAAATATATCAAAATGGACTATCTAGGTCCCGCACCACCTAGTGGAGGTGGTGGCAATGGTCTTTGAGGTAGGGGCATCAGCCGCTATGGAGGTGCTTGCTGCTAAGGAGGTGCCTGAGGGGGTGCCTATGGTGCTTATGGAGGTACTGGTGGGGGTGCCTATGGGGCTCCAACATAATCAGCAAATGGTGGTACCTGCTCCAACAGATCTGGAACAACCCTGCAATAAGCTGCATAGTAATATGCTGCCTGAGTAGCCTCATATCTGGTCTCGATCCTCAACCATGCCAGCTCATCTCTTAGCTATCTAATCTCAGCATCCCGATCAGCTACTCGGGTCTCCTCCCTGATGACTCTAGTGTGATAGTCATCATGCTCCCACTAGACCTATCGTAACCTCTCATGGCTCTTCTTGAGAGCCTCTTATAGTTGTGGTGTACCTACTCCCACCAAAATATCAGGCATGTCAGTATCATCATCTAGAGGAGTCTGCTGTGAAGTACCACTTGTCCACTACTGAGTGGATCTCTGCTGGGCTCCACTGCTCCTAGCACCTGCATCTGAACCCATCATCCTAGCAGGGATGCTAATCTACCCTGCTTGGGGTCTCAGTAATCTCTGCTCCTGCTGTCCTTATTATGTAGCCTACTGCTATACAGGTTGCTGAACTGGCAACTACTGGGCTAGTGCCTACTGGTCTTGTGCTTGCTGCTGCTATGCCTGCTGTTGCTAAGCTCCCACACCAACTGGATCTGTAAACCTCAGATGAGGATATGCAATCAAGTGATCTCTGTATGCAGGAGTCACCCCTGTATTGGTGACCCCCACCATGTAGTCCCATTGCATAGCTAGTATGCATGCCTCAATCGCACATCATCCAGGATCTAATCTAGTATGCCACCCTTTCTTCTCCTCATCAGAGAAGTGGGCATAGGGGCAATACTCCTATGAAATATCCTACTATCTACCGAACTGGCACAGGATGTGTGTAACCAGGAACCTCTCAATAATGGTAACACTCCATCCAATTAGTGGACGTGATACAAACATATGTGATAGCTCTCGATGAGCATCATCCCATGGCTTCCTAGCCACCCAGGGTCTCCATACTATAGTTGCCATGTTGTCCAACTATCATCTCCACTGCTCTGTCTTACCTAGTAGAGGTTGGGTCATCTGACTTGCATATCTATAAATATACAGCTCAAGTGGCTACCATGTGTCATGGAAGATGGGTTTGCAAATGGGGAGATGCCCCTAGGCCTAGATCTCAAGAATGAAGACTCATGCCACCATCGTCCTCGCACTCTGATATACTACCTCATGCATCTCATGATACATATGGGAGAGCATGCACTCACCCCATCCAAACTTGACAGTTGGTCGCTCCAACATCCTCCTTAGCATCATGCCCCAGCCACACTCTAGACCATGCTAACCTCGATCTGGAACAAGGTAGCAGCTCAAGAACATTGCAAGTACAATAGCTAATGGGTGAGAACTACTGTATCTGTGCATCAAATCATCCTAGGAGATGGCCTAACCCATCACTAGATCATCTTGGAATATAGCTCTCAAGGCTAAAGTACCCTGCCTTGGCTGCGTCTCGTACTCTACTCGAGCACCATGGATAGGTATCCGTAGAATCCTATATACATCATTAGGAGTCACGGTCATCTCGCCCATCAAAAAATGAAATGTGTTCATCTCTAAATGGAAACGCTCTATGAGTGCACCAAGCAGACCGTGATTTACCTGAACATCAGGTAGATCATGTAAGTATCCTAGACCAAGAGCATCAATATGTGCACTCTCTACATCCATCAGTCTCTAAACTAGTGTGGTGATGACAGGATGGTGTGTCCTAAAGGAAACATCAGGGAAGTCAACCTACAAAGCAAGCGATGACATTGGATCAGTATCTAGACATGATGGTTTTTCAACACAACAATAGTAAATGCAGCAAGACATCTATCCTAGACATGACTCTACGACATTCTACTTGGTGGATTTTACGTAAAATTGACAAATTATGGCAAAATATTTCAAAAATTGTAGTAGTTTATCATGCGAGGAAACTATTTTCTCATGCGAGACAAAACTCCACCTTGCACGAGTTGCTACAATCTCATGCGGAACCCACTTCCAGCTCGCGCGAGCTTTTAGATAGAGCCTGCGCGAAGAAACCCCAATTCATGCAAGGAAACTACTTCCTCGCATGAGGGGAGACCTAGGCCGGCGCGAGAAAACTACTTCCTCACGTGAGATTGGAAGAGCATGGACTAAAAATTATCAAATCTACCCTAAATTGACCTAAAAAGCTGTACAAATTGAAAGCAAGGAGGTTTATCGACTACTTACAGGTGCGTCATACTCCACTGGCTGGTCGTGTCATTGGGAGCACTCAAATCTATGCATATCCAATGGAAGACCCTCCATTTTCTCTCTCAGAGCTTAGAAATCACAAGAAGATGAAAGTGAATAATGAATTGAAAATGACCCCTCCGGGCCTTATATAGCTTTTGACCTAATTTTCAAAAGTGCTCCATTTTGCCCAAAAATTGCACCCTTGGCTAAATCGATTGCTCTGAATCCATTTTCAGGATTGAAATCAAAATTTGACATATCTAGATAGCTCGAAATCATGTTTTAAATTCTAGAACTCTTTGGGATCGAACACTTGTGCAGTCAGCCTTCTGGCGTCATTTTCCTACTAGACCCTCATCTCTTCATCATGTTCTCAAGATCTTTGCTCTTTTCATCAAAGTCAACTCTAGTCAAATATATTCAACCATGGTCAAACTTGGTCAATAGGACCTTTGCTTTGCTCTGATTTTCTTCTACAGCTTCTCAAATCTAGTCTAATTGCTTCTGCTCTGCAACCTATTGTTGTTAATCATCCCTCTTATGTCATCTTTTGATTTCGCTCCTGAGGGGGCAGGATGATTGCATCATTTGAATCTTGTCAAATCAATTCTTGAATTAGTCTGATCTGAATCATCAGTTCTCATTGCTTGGGGCATCTTGGTGCCTCGCATCTTATTATCTGGTCATCTATCTTTTAGGTATCTAAGCAATCTAACTTGGATCTTTGGGAATCAAGCTTCATTCTGGAGATGGTTCTTGAAATCTTTTAGGTATTGGGGCAATCTAACCCTAATTCCTGGGAGTTAAGCTTCATTCTAAAGATGGCTATCGAAATCTCTCTTAGACCATTATCTGGGCAATCTAACCCAGGTCTCGGAGGGCTGAGCTTCGTATTGGGGCAATCTAACCTTGATTCTGGAGACAGTCCTAAGTTTGCATCTAAATCTCATTCTGGGCATTGGGGCAACCTAACCCCAATTCTCATCTTCTCTCAAGACCATTGTCTTTGCAATCTAACTTAGACTTCAGAAAATCATGCTTTGATCTGTTCAGTGTCTTGGCAACCTAACCTAGATTTCTGAGTTTCTTATCATATGTCACTTCAAACTATTCTTTGAATCAATGCGCTGTTCACACATCAATTCAAAGAGGGGCAAATGTAATACCCTAAAATTGGCACCTATTAATTTCAATTAATTTCGGTGCATTTTTGTCAATTTTACATCTCCAAAGTCCTAGTTTCCTAGGCAATTTCTCTCTCTCCTACTTGACTTAATTCAACTTGATGTCAATTGCAAAGACCATAAATTGCATTAATCAAATATTAAAATTAATTCCTAAAGTCTTCGACTTTTATTAGCTAAATTACCCCTATGATAAATTAATTTAATCCTAAAGTCCTAAGTACTTGGAATTAAATTAAAATCTACCCCCCATTTAGCTAATTACCCATAATAAGGAATTAATAATTACTTGTTATTTGAATGGACACTTATTTTTGAATTGATAATTCAAGATATTCAAAAAGTCCCCTATGCGGCAAATTCCATTCTTTTAATTAAGTAATTCAAGGCTTTTTGTCTCAAATGGAAATGAAGGGTCAAGAGTTTCAAATCAAGAACCCCTTCATTCTCTTCCCGGGATTTTCTATTTAATGGACCTCATTTCTTCATTCGAAGGGGCAATTTGTTGAGAGTAACTAAAATATAGTCTTTTTTGTCTTAATTTCATTAATTCCAAGCTTTATTGCATATTAGTATAATTTTCTCATTTTAGCTTAATATTGCACCTCATTTTACAATTAATTTGCTTAATTGTTCTTAGCTTAATATCACTTTATTTCAAGTACTTTAGAATAATCTGCACTTCATATTTATTTCCAAGCTATTTTAGATTAGTATCATATTTCATTCCAAGCTATTTAGATTAAATTGCATCCATTTAGTCCAATTTCAATTTTCTCATCTTCATAGCTCTTGGAAAATCCTCCATTGTAGAATCGGTCTTATGGTTGTTGGCTCTCCAATCTGAGAGTAATTAAACACCCCGTCTACATAGGAGGCACTAGGTTGATTCAATCAATGTTGTGAGATGGAAAATTCATGTTCATACTCGCCATCTCATGATTGAGCAATGACTATGTTGCGTTTGTGCCTGATTTAAAGGTCCACATTCAGACACACACAGGAATAGGCTAATGGCAGAGATTCATCGGCTCGTCCAGCTGAAGTGGTGTTGCCCATGAATAACAATAGGTGCACACTTCTAAGTATAGAATCTTTGTAACATCAATTTGAGGATTATTGTAGAGATTAGGCAAGATTCGATGGCTGAACTCATTCAAGGACTCAACTGCAACCCATCTGGTAAATAAGTGATGGTGATCCATTTGGGAATCTAGTGGGGGAAGGAAGGGATGTTTTTATAGCACGTGTGATAGCTGAGGGTACCCAGAATGTCCTTGTGAACAAGTCCTTCATTGTAGCCAGGCCTAAGTGTAATTCCTTTTTTTGACGTAGAGTCCCATCAAGGGCTAGGCAGAATGGTCTATTTAAGGCCCCATGAACTCATGGTATTGCACAAGACAATGAAAAACTATCTGGGTATAAGCTACCGATGTAGTAAGGTTGAAATGTTGCAGGAATCCCCGAAAGAGTAGATTTAAAGAATTTTTAGTCAGGCTAACGAGAAGGAGCAGGTAACAATGGTGTTGATTCTGGGAAGACTTATGGGCCAAAAATCATGTCCACGACGGAAGGTTGGTAGCAGATCTATTTCAACCAATCATTCAAATTTTCAGACATCCCCTACCTGTTGTCGGCATGGCCCGCAAGATTGTGGCATATGAATTGTATACAGAGGTGGTGGTTGCATTGGATAGCATTGACACATAGCTAACAAGTGGTTTCTTACTGGGTCATTTCGCACTAGAGGCAGAAGGCAAGAAGACCTTGATGAAGAAGGCCTAGACAATCTTCAAATTAGGTGTGAAGGACTATGACCTAGCGAAGTTCAAAGCCTTTGTTTAGGCAAATAGGAACCTTTTTCTTGAGGAAATAGGAGCTAGGCTGTTAGAGATTGGTCAGGGAATTATGTATTTATACCATTGACCACTGTTGGTTGTTCATATTTGGAGTTCCTTCTCCCTATGTAACTTCTCTTTTTATGCAATATAATGGGTACTACCCCCTAGACAGAACTTGCTTAAAATAAAAAATAAAAAAAGTGAAATCCAACGGCCATGAACGCTTCAATGGTCGTCCAACCCTTCTCCATCACTTCAAACTGTCGATCAATCAAATCATCTTGAGCCCTTTCATAGGGAAACACCTACGATGTAATTAGAATGACAAAATGTATGTGATGAAATAGAGCTTAAATGCGGTGATATTTAAGTCAAATACGAGAATATTAAAAGAAAATGTGTCGGTATTTATATTGAATGCAATGGTATTAAAAGAAAATTTGATAATATTCTTGTCAAATGCTATGAAATTTGTCATGTATGTGATACTTTGCTTTTTTTTGAGACTTCTATAAGAACTTGCAATGAAAAATTGATCACAAATTGTTAGAATTAGGGGTGTGTGCCCCATGGTAGGTCCCAACAAATGTATGCAAAATTATTGTATCAAACATAACAATGAAACATAAATTTGAAGATTTAGATCTAATGAACATAAAGCATTAAAAACACAAGAAATGAACTCCTCAAAACCGTCTCATTGTCCTGTAATTTCAAGGACCTATTTAGTCTTTTAAATTGCTCTCAATAGCATTTAGACTTCATAGATGACAATTTGAAATACAATATTGAATGAAAATGCTTCACATGTAAGTTATTATGAGGTAATATGCAAGATTAATGATGCTAGATATGAGATTCATGATGCAAGGTATGAAAATGAAACTAAAATGTAACTATATGATGCATTTCATGTTGAACCAAGCTAAGAAATGAGCTAAATGTGTGCAAGATTAAGCTAGAAATGAAGTACAATGCACAATTAAGATAAATGAGATATGTGCTAAATGAAATGAGAACTAAATTTGTAATTATCATGATGCAATTGGGAAAATGAGATTCTATACTAGCATTATGATTATGCAAATAAGAAAGTGGATGCAATTACCTCCAAAATGAGGCTTATTTATAGGATTTTCAAGGCCTAGAGGTGATGTGTCACAAATGAGTGATCAAGATTCTATTTGTTAAGAATGAATGGCTAAGATGTAAAATGGTGATTTTACTCAACCATATGATAACAATTGGCAATAAAATAGGATGATTTGTGTAGTTTTGTCCCATTGGTTGCAAATAAAGAATATTATTTCCACATGTCTTTTATGTTTGTTGAGGGAAAATAGGATTTATTAAATCAAAGTAATTAATTACCTTAGTCATAGATGATGTAGCATGAGTTGGTTATGGGAGAAGATGATGTGGAAAAGATGTGATTGGGGTGGATTTTGATTTAATTTTATTAACAAATTGAAAAAAATTAATTAATGATATGAACTATATAATTAAATGTTTAAAATTCAATTACATAGTAGAATAATTTGGACTTTGATTAATTAAATAGCTTATATTTAATTAATGATGCTCTTGAGCAAATTTAGGTGTATACAAGTAGATTGGTATATTCTAATCTCAACTAGAGACATTCAAACCAAGTCTCACAAGATAGGAGTATTACATCAAATATGTCATCAATGACAAAGTACAAAGAAGAATGGTACTTTATATTAGTGTGTCTACAACATATCTCATGCAAGAGAATACAAAAAAAACATGATAGTGATGCAAATATAGAAACATGAAGATGATTCTACTAAATAATTGCCTTGTAGGATTGCTAGTGACACCCTTTTATTGGAATGATGCAAGGGAAATAGGGGAGCAACTGGCCCCCTCAACTGTTGATTGGAGAACGGATAACTATAATGGAATGATATCTTTACAATAGGCTAGGGAGGGGATTTTTATGACCTTGAGTGCCCAACTCATATTTTGATGAATTGACCATTTATTTTTTGTTTGTCAAGCATTTGAAGTGCAATAATAGGGTCCAATTTGACCCAAATTGCTCCAAATTTGTAAATCACTTATGGGACTGGTAACCACTCTCTACCTTCAAACAACTATAAGTTTGGCCTCTAGTGTCATATTTAGATAAAATAAAATATAATTTTAACTTTAAAAATGTTATAAATGTAATGGTGGCCTCAAATTTGGCCCAATAAGCTCCAATTCAGACCTACATTGAAAGCCGTGAAATGAAAAACCCAAAATTGCACCAAAATCTCTCCAATGGAAAACCAATGGAAATATATGGACTTTGATAACATGTAAAATTTGGTTATAGAGATAGTTACCCAAGATCTAGAGGCCAATGGAAAGCACAATAAAAAGAGATAATGCATATGACAATAATAAATTGTATTCTTTCTAGTAATGCAGTAGAATTAATCAACTTGATTAACTCAAGTGAAATGATCATTACATGGGATACCCCTTGGTTATATAGCCATGGTGAGTACAATAGAGTGAATGAGACAATGAAAAATGTTGTTGTCTCATTACATGGTAACCAACAAGAAAATTTATCACCCCGTGAAAGGTGGATAGGTTATAGTTTGATAACACCACAAAAGGTGGATTAGCCACCAAAGGTGGAAAACTCCATCCATTGTAAGTAGATATAAAAACATGATACATCCACCTAAAGTGTAAATTATCTAACTAATCTTATGTGATTTACTAAGTGAGCTTAAGTAAAGTGTAATTAGGAGATAAGTGATAAATAATTAGGGTAAACTATCCTAATTAAACTAACAACTCTAAATAAATTATCAATATCATTAAACAAAATAAAATAGAGAAAGGATAGGTTCTATTAGCGAATATGGAATCACTTCTGGTGATTTTGATTTCATGAAAAATGCTTTTTACTCCATTACAAATCTTTTTTCTTCTGAAGATACCCCTATATTTTCAAGGCCATAGTTTTGGAAGAAAAATATACCCCAACAAGTAAGTTTTGAGGATCCTCCTTCTTTAGACAAAAATATCTCTATTGACAACATTGTAAACACTATTAAAACCTTTAGTATTGGAAAATCTTATGAATTAGATGGGATTACCATTAAATTATATAAGGCCCCTTCTAATTGGACTAGGGACTAACTACTATGTGTCTATAACTAAGCTTTCAATTTGGGAAACCTTGTAGAAAATATTGATAGAGGAATCATCAAACTCACACTAAAAGGGGGCGATATAAGCTTAATAAAAATTTACAAGTCGATCACCCTTTTAAATGTGTCTCATAAGATTATGTCTAAGACTCTTACTATCAAGTTGTGAAGTGTTCTAAAAGTAGTAATGTCAAAAAGTCAAAATGGTTTCATCAAGGGGAGATATATCTTATATAACCTGATCACAAGTTAGGAAGGGATGCATAAGGTAAAAAATTCTAATTAGAATGTGGCTATGATTCTCTTAGCTTTTGAAAAGGTATGTACATGATAGAATTGAATGACCCTCTGTGATGTATATGAGAAAGGCATTGGGGGTTCCTACTAAGGTTTTTAGATGGAAAAGAATTATTTTTGAAGACTCCTCTACCCAACTTGATTTCAATAGTGATCTCACTACACATATTTTACTTAAAAGATCTATAAGACAAGGTTGTTCAATTATTATAACCTTATATGTTATTGTTGAAGATGCTCTGCACTATATTTTGATAACATCTCTTATCACTCCCCTTATTCAATATATAATCCTCCTTACTTGCAATAAGCAACTCCTTGATACCCTTTTTGATGATGATATTGCTTTGATTTTTTAGATGAATACAGATAATTTTGGCAATGTTCTTCGTAGACTTAAATTATTTTGTAGAGTGTCAAGTGTAAATATTTTTAGTTCTAAATCTTCTATTCTTAGTTGGAATCAAAACCCTCATGAGTATCTAAGGAACTAGGAATGGAAGTGGTAAGGTTTAAATTAGGTGTTCTATTACCTTGGTATTCATTTCTCTCTCACACACAACCCAAAAGACACGTGGGAACAATTATTTTGGAAAATTGAGGATAAACATCATACATGGAAGACTCACCTCCTATCTTTGGTTGATAGAATATAAGTCCAAAAAGTTTTGGCTTCACATGCCAAATATTTCTCTTCCACCTAGTCATTTACAAAAAAACATTTTAATGAAACTTCAAATATTTTTTTATGCAAATTGAGATGTGAATCTTTTTTGTTGATTGAATTTAGGGTACAACCCTTCTACTGTGATTTTCCTATAAAAATATCAAAGAATTCTTAGGGATTTCATATGGTTAGATAGATTTGGAAAAGGTGGGAGACATGAAATAAATTGGAAGTGTTGCCTCCATAAAATTTTGGATGATATGGGCATTAAGGACTTGAAATTCCAAGGCTCTGCATTGATAATTAAATGGATTGTAAGAGCTTGCAAGGGAAAGGAACCCTAGAAAATTCTCCTTAAACATAACTTAATATTATCTAAGCCTAAGAGAGGTAAGAGTTGGGGGAACCTTCATATGCATGATACTTTCTTTAGGAAATTTTATGTCAAGGTTTTTAGATCACCGATGTTTAGCAGCATTTGGAAATCTTGGGTCAATGTTCAAACATTAACTTCATAACATTTATGATTTTTATTCCTCATTGCAGACATTGTTTAAATTAAAATATATATGGCAAGATTTGGTTTAGAATGAAAAAGCATTCACCCAAGGTTGTTCTGCTAAGGGGTGGGGTGCTAAAGGTATCAATTTTTTTTAAGATATAATCAAATACAGTTGTCTAATTAGCTAGCCACAACTATCTAGACAAATTGACATCCCAAAATTGTAGATAAGAATTTATTCTATTAATTAAGAGGCCTATTGAGGCCTTAGGTTTTATTACAACTCCAACATGTGAATTAAACCTCTTGTATATGGTCTCCTAGACTAAAGACTCTCAATTTCAAGAAATATCTATTAAAAATATTTGTTTGCTTACTAATACAAGAGATGTTGTTGCTTGGGTTAATCAGGCTTGGAATTTTAATTTGAATAATGTACTTGGTTTGATAGGTTAAGTCATGTCTAGTATAAGTTTATTGAAACTAAAAAAAACTATTTTAGATGGAATTGTTGCTTGAAAAAATGGCTATTGGGAATGTGTTAGAAGTGGCTAGTGTTTCTGCTAGGAATTGTGATTTATGTCAAGTAAATGAGTCTTTTGAGAATCTATTCTTTGATTATTAATATGTATTTTCAGAGTGATCTATATTTTTTGGATAATTTGATTGCTTGGGACTTGAAAGATAGTTTTAATTGGTTTGAAATTTTGGCTGGATGTGTCAATGTTTTTCATGATAAGCTTAATAAATTTCAACTTATTTTTACTAATGATATTTTGT
The DNA here is from genome assembly GCA_027943335.1 of Chamaecyparis obtusa. NCBI lineage: Eukaryota > Viridiplantae > Streptophyta > Pinopsida > Cupressales > Cupressaceae > Chamaecyparis > Chamaecyparis obtusa. The sequence continues at coordinate 503,416 of BSBK01005423.1, read as the reverse complement.
GGTTATTTGGATGAAGAAAAATAAATAAAGTTTTCAAGGAAAAATAAGGTTCCTTACTAAGTCACTAGTAAGCTTACCTTTATAAATATTGGTTTTATGTTTTGGTGATAATGGAAATTCTTAAATATAGGGTCATGATCTCTCTTAAAGGTCTGTCAATTTTGTACATAATAGAGATCAAGTCTACTTATTTCTTCCCATGTGTAAGAAATAATATGAATGAGGAGTGTAATACCCCAAAAATGGGCTATAGGTTCATTAACCTCTTACATCTTCAAATTGAACGAAATCGACATCAAAGTCCTAACCTAAGGCACATCTGCACACCAGTTTATCAAAAATTGATTTTATCCTAAATTTTGCATCGAAGAATATTCTTTGAATATTCCTTAATTATCCTAATTTAATTATCTTTAATTTAATAATTATTTGGTGATAAATCCTATTTATCCTAAAGTTTGATTAATTGAATATTCTAAATATTTAATTAATCATATTTAATTCTGCCACTTAATTATTTAATTATATTTAATCTTAAATTGTATTATTTAATTTTGACAAGAAATCTAAAATCTCATGACTAATTGATTAAATTCTTATTTAATTAATTAATGTCAGTTGTCAATATTTAATAATATAGTTTTTGAATAAAAGTTTGATTTAATAATTGATTAACCCACAAATCAATTGTTTTAATTCAAAAAATCACTTTATTTTAAAATTAATTCATAATTATCTATGCACATTTGAAAGAGCAGTTAAACTTTAAATCAGAAAATCAATTCAAGTTGTTATCTTTTGGAATCTCAACATTTATTTTGAGTTGAAAATTGATGTAAACTTTTGATTTGAGTTAAAAAGCTATTTTTGCATGATTTGCATGATTTTGTGAGTTGATCTATTTCTAATTTCTTGTTGACTAAAAAATCAACCTGAGTTTATCAAGAGTGATTTTTGGCTTTTCTCAATGCATCCTCAAGCCCTGGATTTCTATAAAATCAAGGCTCGACTCTTCACAAAGGACCCTCAAATTTGCACAATTACTCTAGCGAATTTGTGATTGAAGGATTAAGCACTTGCGACAAGCGATTTGTGAGATATTTCATTGTTGGTCATAGTTTTTGCATAGTTTTCATATCATAGCATTCATTCCTTCATATCATTTGAAGAATAATCTACATATCATCTCAATTCATTGTAGATTAGATTCATTCAAGTTTTTCATCTTATTGCATATAAAATCCAAAAAAATAGATTAATCTGCATCCATACAGTTTTTCATTCTTTTGCATTCAAATCCTTTGTTTAGGTGTTGCATTGTCACTAATCTCAATTTCAATATGAGAACATCATACTCTCACCTACTAGAAGGCAATAAATTGCCTAGTTAGCTTAGTTTCAATTATCTGCAGATTTCAATTTTGCTAACCTCTAATGTTTTACTAAAGTGTTGTGTCTGCGACTAGGTACAATTTTCACACACATATTTATGGTGCCCACCGTGGGGCCCTGAAATGGGTTTCCATTTCTATTCTAATCATTTCATTCAATTTTCTGTCATTTTCTAACATTTTTGTGATTTTTAGATTTTGTCTGAACATTTTTTGTATGACTTTTGTTAGAAAGTCATACCAGAAGCCACTGGTTGTCGTACGACAGTTGAGAATTTTGAGGCTCGTATCATAACTTATAGATTGTCATTTTGAAGCTACATTGTCGTGTGGGAAGACACCCATTGTTGTACGAGTTTCCAGATTGTTGTACAGGAGGTAACTTACTATTGTATGAGTTTTGATACTAGGATTCAATTTTCATTTCAATTTTTTAGTTAGTTTTCCAGATTTGATTTTTGGATTTGGACTAATAGCTAACTCTAACAATTGAGATCTTTTGTTTCTGACTGGTATTTATTGATTCTAATTGGAAAAGCACAAGAAAAATTGCTAAAATAGGTAAAATCTACTAAGCATGTTGTGAGGAATTTAGGTATTCTACTATGGTCTGATAACACTTTGATTTGGATTTAAAAAAAAATCTCTTGTGTCAAGCTTGTGTGACTTTTTCGGCTTTCATATCACAGACTTCAATTTTTTGGCTATAAAATGAACATAGATTTTGCTTTCTGCATATCTATTACACATAGTAAATAGGCCCTATGAACACTATTTGTGGAGGATCTCGAGAGAGTGGGCTTCTTTTTCTCATTCACGCATGCAAAGCTCTTCTTGACGAAGGATCCCCTTGTAGGTAGGGAGGATATTGAGATTATTTTGCGTTCTACTAAATTTTTGAGTCTTCAGCTTTTGATCGGTACATTCTCTCTTTGAAGAGATTGATAGACCATAAGTGGTTGACATCATAGATCTTGGTGAGATAATTTTAGTCTTAGCGTGTCAAATTAATTATCTACTTTGTTTTGGTGAAGTGAAGAGGTTAGGGGATTATGCTCTACTTCCTTTTTGGATAGTACCAGAAACCCAGATCCTTGAATTCAATCTAGTCCATCTGTGGTATCTTTTGTGAGTCACCTTTAGAGAGAGTTAACTATAGTGGACATTCCCTTAATTGGGTCAATCATGTGGATAGAACCTCAAGCGATAATAGCCATTTTTGCTATGGTAGCAGCAACCGCTATATAAATGTCCTTGTGGAGGAAATTTTCACAGGTGTGGTCTCTTGTTGGGCTATCAGATCTCCCTAGCAGCTCCTAATTGATTAAATTCTCAGACTGTGTCAAAACCTCGGTGTGCCCGGATTGGATTTTTCCCTCTTGAGATCACAAAAGTTGTAGAGTTGGACCATTACTACAAACCCTAGTGAGGCCAAATTTTTCATTTTCTAGGACTATGTGCGTTATTGAAAAACTTTTTGGAACAAACACAATTAGCATTCCTAGGGATTAGCACATTAAGTCACTTGATTGTTCATGTGCAAGGTTGCTTTTTCCCTTGTTCATTGTTTTCAAATGATTTGTTTCTTCCCTTGCTTGTTGTTTTGCGTGCTTGATATCTACTTGGTTATTTGAGACAAACTATTATACGAATCTTCAAAACTGGACATAAAACTTTGCCAACAATCTGAAACTAAAAATTGCAAAATTGCAAAATCTGACGCAAAAGTCCTTTTTGAAGTCAAAAGTCATCCCATAGGATCAGAAAGGTGTACGAGTTTTTCCAAAAGTCATTTAAGAACCCCTAGATTATCGTACGAGAGCCTATACATTGTCGTACAAGCTTTGTCAGAAAAAGTCAAGAAAATTAAACCCTGGTGTCAATTACGTACGAGTTTTGTCAACTATCGTGCTAGAGCTTACTTAGACTCATACGAGCCTGGAGAAACTAGTATCAAAATTTTTTAAAAGTTGTCAGAAACTTGTCAAATTTGTCAGGAATCCAATTTTTACAACATATTTCTAGATTCTATCAAAATATTCACTATGTCAGGAACATAGCAGAAACTAGAAAGAATTCGATCATTTACCTAAAGTGGTCTCTTAAGTCTAATTTAGCCTTTTGATTTATCGATTTGAGTCTTTTTCATCTTGTGTCAAAACCTTGTCAAAATTATCTTCAATTCAATCTTTATCTACAAAATGGCTAAGTGTTGTGAGCTCGTGTCTGCCATCTTTTGGGTGTCTACCCATACTACTAGGGCACAATATCCTTCATTTACATCCAATCTAATCTTCAATCAATTTAATCTTGACAAGGTTGGGTCATTCGATCTTCTTGAATCAAGTCATTCTTCAGTTGTCTTCATCTTGCTCTCTTGCTTCACCCAAGGTTAATGGTGGAAACTAGAGCTTCTTCACACAAGAAATCTAGAGAAGCATCCAATACCTTACCTTTGTCTACTCATGTGGGTCCAACCTTTGAGGAACTCTACAATTCAGGTCTTTACGAAGACGATGGTCTCAGCAATCTTTGATTAAAAACTAGTCACATATCCCCCCCCTCCATCAACCCACGGAGGCAGTCAACACACTCCGATAGTCAACACACTCCACATCAATCTATCCCAAGGAGTCCTAAAACTCCTAAAATGTCTCAAGGAGGGACAAACCATGGGTCTCAAGGACATCAATCTCAACATGGTGCAGATCAAGAACCCACACCTTCTGAAATTGCTTGATATCAAAACGATGATAACTTTAAGAAAATGATGAGGCATTTCTTGAAGGAAGACAAAGAAACATACTTCCTAGATTTAGTTCATCAAGGGGCTAAACTTCCTCCCAACTTTAATGTTGAAGATATCATTACGCATGAGGAAGAAACTCCAATCACTGCTATGATGAAACAGATGCATGCCATGCAAGTCAAGCTTAATAAACTTGAAAAATAAAAGGAACCTAAAGAGTTCTCCATGGAAGCTCTATGCCCTTTCCTATTTGATAAAGACTTGTACATGTCACCATTCCCTAAAAGAGTGGAGATGCCTAAATATGATAAGTATGATGGAAACTCTGACCCTCAAGATCATGTCAAAGAATTTTGTACACAATCTATGGAGTTCATGCACAAACCAACCTACTTAATGTATCTTTTCCCTCGATCTTTGGGAGGGTCAGCTATTCATTGGTTCTCAAAAATGCCTCCAACTATCAAAACTTTTGAGGAGTTAATCAAAATATTCTATCAAATATACTCCAACATTCAACATCTGGTCACTATGATCGACATCTGCAATCTGAAATAGAACTTAGGAGAACCATTCCTGACTTTTCTCAAAAGATAGAGGAAGAAGTTTTCTCTATGTGCTCGACCTATTCGAGAAACTAAGAAGCTGGAAATTTTCATCAACAATCTTGTTCCAGAACTTAACTACCATTTTCAAATGCAAAATCATACATCCTTTGATAAAATGGTAGAAAATGCAATCAAAATTGAGAGATTACTTGTACAAAAAGGAGACATATCACTTCAAATGGACAAGTATGAATCTGGATCTAATTCTAAAGACAAAGGCAAAAATTGGAGCAAGAATAAAGGCATCATCACAGATGGCGTTGTTGATACTATTCATGCCCCATCTAAGGAACCCACTTTCAATCTCACTATTGGCACCCAAGCTATCAAGGCATCAGAAGAAAAAGCAACAAAAACAAACAAGAAGTCATCTAACTATAAACCTTGGGCTACATATCCTAAATGCAAATTTACTCCTCTTGGAGAGTCCTTGGAATCTACCATGAAAACTCTATTGGCCAACAACATCATCTCCTTGCCTAAGATAAATTTTTTTGATCCTGAACCTAAACTGAAATGGTGGAGAGAGAATGATTTCTATGACTTCCATTGCAACAAGGGTCATAAGACTAATAACTACATACATTTGAAACACATCATACAAGACAAAATTGACAATGGAGAAGTCGTAATTGACAATAATAAAAGCAATAATGATCATACAGAATTCACGGAACCATTTCTGAAACATAATCAAGGAGATTCATCTTCTCAACCTAATGTGGGTGCTAAAGTCAATTATGCCTACTCTGGAAACAATGCTATCATAAATATGGTTGAACAATGCCTATCTAAGCATTGCAATGTCATCACAATTGTAAGAAAAAATAGAGATAATCAATCAACAAATGAAGTTACTCAATCCTAAGCTCAGGTGCATCTACAAGGACAAATTCCTGATTCATCAAATGTCCCTAAGATGTCTTTCAATCTTTTTTCTACTTCTAAATAGAATTTTGCCTCTAAATCAAATCCTAAAGACATGAGGCCAACATCATACAGTATTGTCCAACAACTCTAGCATACAAATGCAAAAATCTCCATGTTTGAGTTGCTTCAAATATCTCCAGCTCATAGAGCCATTCTAGACAAAGCTCTGCTTAGATCCAATGTTCCTGACAACCTTGATTTAGATAGATTCCAAACTATGGTTGGTCATCTAACATCTCCCCAATATGTCTCCTTTTCAAAGGAAGATGATAACTCTTTGAGTCATCTGCATAACCAGCCCTTGCACATTGAAGGCTTGATCCAAAACCATCGTGTCAAATGTGTGTTGATAGATGGAGGCACTGGTCTCAACATTTGTTCTTATAGCTTGATCACACACTTCGGATTATCTGAAACTTCCATTGATCCTAAGAAGAAGATAACTATCAAAGCATACGATGAGAAAGAAAGATCTTCCAAAGGAACTATTGTCTTACCTATCAGAATAGGACCTGTTATTAGAGACACCATATGTCCAATTTTTGATCTACCTTTGGCTTACAACATCCTTCTGGGAAGACCCTGGATACATGAAATGAGAGCTATTCCTTCCACATACCATCAATGTGTGAAATTCCCTTATGAAGGAGTAGAGGTGACGATTCCAGTTGACCTATATACAACTTGCAATGCTTTGAAAGAAAGTGCTAATAAACTTGTTCCTAATAATAGAGAATCTTCCACTAAGCAGCTAGACATTGCTAAAGAAGTCAAAATCAAGGATAATGGCATGGGAGAATACACAATGGAACCTATTTTATCTCTTACATCTCTCCCCTTGTCTCCAAAATATTATGGACAACCATCTGACAAAGTGAAACCTACAACTAAAGAATCCCAAGTCATATTCAATGGAAGCTTTGTCACAAAGAAAGTATCTAAACAAGAGTTTGAGGAAGATGAAGCTATGCTTGCATGGTTATACAAGGATGAGCCTCAATCCCAATTAGTCTAGAAATGTGACTCCACTTCAAGCAAAATTCCTCAGAAGTCATATGGCCCAGGGGACAAATTGATCACAAAAATGGGATATACTGGAAAAGGACCTCTAGGACTATAAGGCAAAGGTCTTCTATCACCTCTTGATCATCATGGCTGAACCAACAAGAAAACAATAGGACTAGGATATAAGAAGAAGCCTTTCTATCTTAGCAAGAACTCCCCACATGTCTTAGAACAGATTGAACCAACAGAGGAAACAACACAACAATCTGACAGTGATGATTGAGACATCACTGATGAGCTCATTCCTTATGCACATTTGCCTAAAGAAATAAAAGACCTCCTTGAAGTTGAAGATGATCCAGTAAAAAAATCAATGTGGTAGAAACACAAGAACCTACTATAGAACATAATATAGTTGCACCACAAGAACCAACTGATCTTAAAGAAGACCAAACAAACAAGGAGGAAGGTGGAAACTATTCTGAGATAGATTCTGATGAGTATGAATTCAAATCAGAATTTGAGGGTAACCCTTCTTGGGGTATTCATCCTGACTTTACACACATTCTTAGATTTCCTAGAGGCATAGATGAGGAATCAAATGACTATGAATGGGGAGCCATTCTAGACGAAGATGAGCTTATCACAGAAAAACATATTGATGTTATTCACCAATATGCACCTAAACCCAATGTGAGTCTAGAGCGAAATGATGAACTTAACGAGTCTGATCCACCTATGGTTGAAGTGGACTCCCACAATGACATTGAGCCTATTCACGAATTAAACATTTTGAGTTGTAATATCACCTTTGAACTTGAGAGTTGGGTTAAGACCAATGATGATAGATCCATATCCGTAAACACTATTTCACAATCTTTCACCACTTTGACTATCCAACATCCTGAACTTCTTGACCAAACCTCCATGAATCTGAGCCACGGTATCTATACCTTTCCAAATGACTATGCCTTTTCTTGCTACCTCAATGCAGTTGAGCCTATGATGACTTCCATCAGTGAACCGAGCATTAGCATGATGAAGTCAGACATCAAGTATCTTAGTCAAAAGAATAAGAATAAAAATAAAAATAAAAATAAAAGGAGTTTTAAGGGTGAAAACCACTTTGTGGCAGTCTCAGAACCTACAAAAGTAAAAATAAAATATGTATTTGAAGATGAAAACCTCTTTGAGGCACCTAAGGATGAGATATTTGATGTCCTTCCAAGTCATTTACAAGACAGATCTCTAGTTCTAATTGAGCCCACTCAATCTATCAACTTGGGAACAGTAGAAGAACCATAGTTGATTCATGTATCACAATCCTTATCAGAAGAAGAAAAGCAAAAATTTACCACATTCCTAATAGAAAAGAAGATCAACTTTGCATGGAAATATTTAGATATGCCAGGGTTGGATCCTAATCTTATAATGCACCATTTATCTATAGCTCCAAGCATCAAACCTATTAAGCAAAAATTAAGAAAGATGCATCCACATGTTGCACGCTTGGTCAAAGATGAATTATAAAAACTACTAAAAGCCAGATTCATTTGTGTTATTGATTATTCTGAATGGATCTCAAATATTCTACCTATATCAAAACCGAACAAGTCTATAAGAGTATGCACATATTTTAGAGATGTAAACAAAGCATGCCCTAAGGATGATTTTCCACTACCTAACATTGATATAATAGTGGACATGACTGTGGGCTTCGAAATGTATTCGTTAATGGATGGTTTTTATGGATATAATCAAATCAAAATTGCTCTAGAAGATCAAGAGAAAATTGCTTTCACATGTGCGTGGGGTACCTTCTGTTGGAATGTCATGCCATTTGGGCTTAAGAATGTAGGTGCTACATATCAAAGAGCTATGCCATCCATCTTTCATGACATGATGCTTCGAACCATAGAGGTTTATGTTGATGATACTTTAGCAAAATCTATGATAATATCTGAACATCTAAATGACTTGAGCAAAATACTAGATCAAATGGAGAAGTTTAGTCTCAGACCGAACCCTAAGAAGTGTGCTTTTGGTGTCACTTTTGGAAAGCTCTTAGGCTACATTGTTTCAAAGAAAGGAATTGAAGTAGATCCAGCAAAAGTTAAAGCTATCATGGAGATGAAACCTCCCAAGAATATTAGTCAAATGAGAACATTACAATGGAGAGTACAATCTATTAGACGCTTCATAGCTCAGCTAGTAGACATATCACAGCCTTTTACAAAGACATTACATAAAGGTGTGACCTTTGGATGGAATGAGGAATGTGAAAATAACTTTAATCATATCAAGAAATATCTATCAAATCCTCCTATTTTGATGCCTCCTATTCAAGGGAAGCCTTTGATCTTATATGTCTCTGCCACATATACCTCACTGGGGGCATTGCTAGCACAACATAATGAGAACAAGAAGGAAAGAGCTATATACTATATTAGTAGAATATTGGTAGCATATGAGAAAAACTATTCAATGATTGAAAAAGCTTGTCTAGCTGTGATCTTTGCATCACAGAAACTGAGACATTACATGTTGGCTCATACCACACATTTGGTAGCTAAGATTGATATATTAAAGTACCTACTAAGCAAAGTTGCCCTCACAGGTAGACTAGCTAAATGGGTGATGTTATTAAGTGAATTTGACATTGAATATGTTGAAAGAAAAGCTATCAAGGGCCAAGTTATTGTTGATCAACTGGCTGACACACCTTTGTTTGATGATACACCAATGTAAATGGAATTCCCAGATTCTTCTATCATGAATCTTTCTTCTAGAGCATGGAAGTTATTCTTTGACAGCTCCTATACACATAATGGATCTAGAGTAGGCATATTGTTCATCACTCCTCAAGGATACTCAATCCTTGAAGCATTTAAAATAAAGTTTCCTTCCACAAATAATATTGTTGAATATGAAGCCCTTCTTAATGGCATGAATATAGCAATTGAGTGGAGAGTAACAAAACTACATATTCATGGAGACTCACAACTTGTAATACACCAAGTCAATGATGTGTATCAAATGAAAGATGGAAAGTTAATCCCACACAAAAGAATGGTGGATGATTTAAAGAAATATTTCATATCTATCACCTTTGAGAAAATACCTAGAAAAATGAACAAGGTTGTTGATGATCTGCACTGTTATTGGTCATGATTCATCCAGATATAAAAACTTTTTCTCCTATCTCCAAGATCAACTAATTCCTGATAGCTTCAACTGCCATGAGAAATGATACCTTATCTGCAATGCATCCCGATATGTCATCATTGGTAATGATCTGTACAAATGAGGTCTAGATGGTACACTCCTTATATGTTTAGAATGAGAAGAGTCTCAACATGCATTAGAGGAAGTCCATGAAGGTATATGTGGGTCACACTCGAATGGTTTAACACTAGCTTGAAAACTTATTAGGTCTGGGTACTATTGGCCTGAAATGGAGAAAGAGGCTATCAAGTTTCCTAAGAACTATCAAAAGTGTCAAGTACATGGTAACTTAATTCATGCACCAAGGAGAGATCTGATTCCCTTTACTACACAATGGCCTTTTCACCAATGGGCATTTGATCTTATAGGAGCCATACATCCTCATTCTTCTAATGGACATACCCATATTATTATAGCTATAGACTATTTCACAAAATGTGTAGAAGTAGTCCCTTTGACTCAAGAAACCGAAAAACAAATTTCAATGTTAATTTGAAACTACATCATATGTCAGTATGGTATTCCACACTCTATAGTCACAGATAATGGTGGACAATTCAATAACAAAGACTTAGATTATCTATGTGCCAAATTCAATATTACACAACATTGGTCATCTATCTATTATCCCCAAGAGAATAGACAAGCAGAGGCTTCAAATAAGAATCTATTGAAAATCTTGCATCAAATAGTTAATAAAATAGGAAGAGACTGCCATCTCATGATCAATCCAGCTCTCTGGGCCTACAGAAAAAGTATCAGAACACCCATTGGGGATACACCATTCACTTTAGTTTATGGGTCTGAAGTGGTACTACCTATTGAGGTTGAAATCCCATCATTAAGAATCAGAATGCATGGTCTAGTAACTAATGATGACTACAGAGTGTCTAGGTTGCAAGAACTTGAACTCTAGATGAGCGCAGACAAGTAGCATATGATCATCTCAGAGTATATTAGAAAAGAATGTCTAGAGGCTACAACAAGAAATTTAGACACAAATAATTTCAGGTTGGCGATCTAGTCTTGAGAGAGAATCCTAAAAATCAATCACATAGAGAGCGCAAGGGGAAGTTTGAACCCAACTGGCTGGGTCCCTTTGTTATCACTACTACTTTTGGCTCTGGAGCCTATCAACTCTCAACAACTAAAGGAGAATAGCTCTGAGAACTAATCAACGTTCTCCATCTGAAGAAATTATATGCCTAAGGTATTCAGTATTAAAAAATGTCCTAAAAAAATTATAAAAATCACAAAAAGTCCTGAAAAAATGAATGTCTTGGTGAAAACCTAGCAAATAGGTGCCTTGATGTATCACAAAAATATCAAAAAATATCAAAAAATATCAAAAGTACAAAAGAATTTGAAAATATGAAAAATACAAAAAAATGAGAAAAATAAAAAGTGCCTTGGTGAAAACTTGGAAACAGGCGCCTTGGTAGCAAAAATAGAATCTCTTCCAAGATGGTGAAAACTCGACAAACGGGCATCACTGGTTTCAAAATGCTCCATCTATCAGCACAATCTTGGTCTTTCCCAGCTTTCATTCTTGCTTTAGTTTGTACATACCACCCAGTTTGTTTTTGCATTCCTATTTTCAATAAGTTGGTCTGTACACCAATCGGCTCAAACATCTGTATCCTATCAATGTTCAAAATTGGGGGCAATCAAAGTCATGTCCAACAGTCCTCAGTATCTCAGACGTGTCATATCCAGTCAAGGTCCTTCGAAGCCACATCTGAGTCAGTCTGCTTGTCTCCTCTCCAGAAAGGATTTTGCATCTACAACAACGCAATCAAACATCAAAACAAACAGAAAAAAATCTTTGCTTCACATGCTTTTATCTCCTTGTATGCTGACTGATTCACATTGATATTTTTGCATATTGTGTCCTTTCGAGCTCTTTGATGATGTCCTTTATAGGATTTAGAGAGTGATGACTGGGGGCATAATATTTTCTTTGTCTTCTGCTTGTATGTGAAAATCTAACAACTTTGTAAATTCTAGATTGAAATGGTGTCCATCTGTAAGAGCCTCTATCTCATATTGGATGGCCATGAGTACCTCAACCATTGATACTTGGAAAATTCAAGGAAGTTTGATCTAACTATTGTCTTTTTGAGTAAATTCTTACTCCTACTGTGAAATGTGATCTTACCTAAGGATGTGAATGATAAAGGGTTACTACGGGTAATTCACAATGGATTTAGAATGATCTCTTGATTGTTTGATGTGTTTATACCGCAAGGCGTATTCAGGTCATCACGACATTTATGTTTTGATGCTTATACAAATTGCTATATCAAAATGGATATGATATTCAGGTCATCTTGGCGTTTATGCCTTGGTGCTTATATCTAATCCAACATTCTAAAAACAAAATCAATATTCATATGTCCATGGTTGTCTAACCAGTGGGAGTTGTATTGATTCTTGCATATACAAATCAACATTCATATGTCTATAGTTTCCTAACTAGTGGGTATTGTATTGGTTTATTCAGTTACCTAAAAATTTTAATGATGAAAACAAATCGACACATGATCAGTGACTAGGTCCTAGGTCTTAGGTTTGCATTTCATTCTGTATGTCATTTTGCACTTTGCATGATTGCATGATCTCACAAATCATTGAATGCAATTAAAATGATTAAAAAATTCTTCTAAACTAACTTAAACTTGACATGAAGAGCTAAATATCACATGAAGGTTTCCTCGCAGAACTGCAAGCAGTCACCATCCTAGGTTAAACATCCTTTTAACATAAGACTAAGTACTTGTCTTCATCAATACCTACAAAACATATCATGTGTATCGTTGCATTTACATTATATTTCATGATCATTCCATCTATTGCATTGCATTACATACATGAACATCATCAAAATCATACATTTCCATAATCAATTACATTTGCATAACATTCATACATTTGAAATAAATCATTGCATTGCATCAATTCATACATACATTCTATACGACTCATAGCATTTACATCACATAATATCATCATAAATAAAAACATGACAAGTACAAATGAAGTCATAACCAAAATCTTGATCTCATATATATCATATAACTCGAACTAGTCAAGGGTGCACTATTGGCACAAAGTACAAAAGAATGGGCTCATGTGAGTTATCAGAAGACAGATTAGTATCTATGAACAAACTGACAAAAATATTAGAATATCTAGAAAAATCATCTGTCTGCCTGATCCTCTACATCTGGTGGAGGTGGTGGTGCATCAGGCACTACCTCGACTCAAGGTGCCCTGGCTCCCTCTGAAGCTATCATATACTAGGAGTATGTCGGTACTCTCTAACCCATAGGAACAACATCATAATAAGCAGAAACATAGTATGCAGCTCGAGAGGTCTGATGTGTCACCTCTGTCTGCAATCTCTTGTTCTCCTCTTGGAGCTCTGATTGCTATCTATCAGCCTCTATGAATCGCTCCTCAAAACAAGCACTCCGTACCCTCAAGTCCCTCACCTATAATCTCAAGTGCCTAATGATCTCCTGAGGGGACTATGCTATACCAGGATCTGCATTTGTCGTAGGCATGTCTATATCTCTAGCTGGTTGATCAACAGCCTCTGCTCTTTGCACCTTACGACGTCTCACCTCAGCACCAAGATCAAAATTTGTATCATCCTATATAGGACCAGGACCAACACCTACATACTGCTCAACACTGAGTACCTCATCTGCACTACCCACACTGCCCAAGGTACCACTCTCCCCTCTAGTCAATCTCCTCTATACAACTGCATGCCTACCTACTGTAGAACTAGTAGGACAAGGTGGTCTCATGTGACCAGATGGTCTTTGTGGTGTCACCACTACTCTCAGCCTTAGAGGTGTAGGCTGGGGCATTATAACCTATGCATCTCGATGTCTCTACCCTCGACCCATAGGAGCACCTGTCACATCCATAGCCTCCTCCATCGAAGGTATCAACTCTGTGGGATCTAAAAATCTATATATAGGATGCTCGGTGAGCCAAGCAATGTATCTATCTGTAACTCTAGCATCTATGACATTTGCACGTTAGTCCCAGTCTCTACCAACATAGCCACTATACTCTTATGTACAAAGAGCATATGAAAATCGAGGACCCCATCCTAATCCAAGCTCTCTGACTATCCATGCATAAGCAGCATGATCCTGTGGTGCATCCTGAATGATGTCGTATTGTTGCCTCACTCTGGTAATGATAAAATGCTCAAGCACTATGGTAGACTACCCAATCATCACTCGACTATGGAAAAAGTGACTAAATTGCTCTCGAACGGTAGGCTAGGCCTCTATCTAAAGATATGGATGCCAAATCACAAATGTACTATCATCAAGGCAACGTCTCCAATACTCTATATGGCCCATGCACACCTGTGTAACATATCTTGAATATATATAAATCACCGGCTCCTATGGCTAGCGCTAACTCTGGCATACTGGTCTGCATACACTGACCCCAACCCAAATTAGATGGAGTGGCCATCAAACATGCAATCATTGGGGTCCAGCCCATCAAAAGACTATTCTGCTAATGGTCAAACATAATAATACCTCCTATCATGTCGGCTATAATACACTCTAATCTATGGGTTTCCCCATAGCGCTAAACTAGAGTCTCCCAAGAAATAGAACTGGTAAGCTGTGTATCATCTCCAAACAATCATCTGAAGGCATGTAATCTAGAGTTCCCCAAACTCACATAATTAGGGCATGGACTGTGGAATGGAATGCAAAGTATCCAATAGACATCCTTCAGTGTAACTGTAATCTCCCTTGTAGGGAGGTGGAAGGTCTGGGTCTCTGAGTGAAACCTCTTAATCAATACAATCAAAAGTCTGTGATTCACCCTAATCTCGGGCAACCAAATAAGATACTCAAAGCCACATCTAGCAAGATGTACCCTCATTGGGTCGGGTAGTGAAATACATAACCTCTGAGTGGCAGGGTGTGATATGCGCACATGGACATCGAGATAGAAGACCTACATAGCACAGAAACAAGAATCCTATCAGTAACTTGGTTGAAAAATAGGCTAATAGTACAAAAATTGAAAAGTTGACTATCTCAGAAGGTACATTAAATGCTCAGGAATCAGCCTATGAAATCAAAAAATTCAAATTTTTGACCTAAAAAGGTGTTTTTAGCTCATTGTTTTCCATGCGACAATACAGTCTGGCATGAAAACTCGTACGAGTTTTAGTAGATTATCAAATGACAAACCATGGTTATACGATAAAGTATGTCTTCCCGTACAACATATGAGGGACCCAATGAAATGTCGTACGACTCTTGGGTCCCTCTCATACGAGTTTCTAAGGGTTCTAGGATGACACTCTAAACAAAAGTGAAAAGTCATACGAGTCCCAGTGGACAGTCGTACGAGTTTCCATGCATGCGAAAATTGAAAAATTCAAACATACGAAAAAAGTCCTAAAAATGCTAAAAATATGCAATAATGAAATTTACAAAGAGGTGCAGAGGTCCACTTACTGGATGTCCATATTGCGGAGGTCTTTGATGTCGCCGGTTGCACTCAAAATGGTGTGAGGACATAGGTACCTTCATCTCCTCCATTTTTCTCGCTCAGAGGGCTCCACAAAGGTTCCAAAAGTCAAATGTGAATAATGAATTGAAAATGACCCTTTTGGCCCTTATATAGGTTTGACCTAATTTTCAAAAGTGCTCCATTTTCATGAAAATTGCACCCCTAGGGAATTTTGACATTCTGAACCCATTTTCAGGATCAAAATTAAAATCTGAGATCATTTACTATGTCAAAATCATGATTTAAAATTTTCAGACCCAGGATGGCCGACTGCTTGCATAATCAACCTTCAATCATCACATAAATCTAGAATTCAACTTAACTGATTATCTTACATCAAACTATTCAAATTTCAACTTGGTCAACCATGGTCAACATGTGGTCAAACCTAGTCAAACTTGGTCTCCAAGACCTCCAAACGATGCAGAATGCATTCTCAAATGTGTATAACCACTTCTCAACTCAATTAACATGCTTCTAAACCATTCAACGCTGACTTTTCTTGTCAGATTTCAATTTTCTTCCTGAAGGGGGCATGGTATTGCACATCATTCAAGTTTATAAATCTAAGTTTGAAAATCAAATCTTTTCTCAATAATCAAGACAACAACCACGTCTAGTTGTTGATTCATCTAAAGACCTCATCACTTGAGGCATATCAAATTCATCAAGATCCATATCAATCTGGTATCCTAACCTATCTTGTAAACTGTATCAGCCTTTTGTAACCATCGGTTCATTAGTGTCATTTCCTTGGTTCTTCATAACTGAAGGATTCAGATGTGATACCACTACGATTCCTCTAGACATTTAGGTTTGGAATCAGGTCACTCACTTCTTCGTAATCATAAGGTTCAGAATCAGGTGTTTTGATACTTTTTTGTAACCATCGGTTCATTGTTGCTATAGTTAACATTATCCTTGGTCAATCAAACCTAAACCAAACATCTTCAAATCTTTTAATTGATTTTTGTCTCGGAATCATTTAATCTTTCAAATCAGTTTCATACATCAAACATAGACTAATATTTGAACCACTACGCTTCGCACAGTGATTCAAAGAGGGGCAAAATGTAATACCCCCAAAATGGGCTATAAGTTCATTAAACTCTTACATCTTCAAATCGAACGAAATCAACATCAAAGTCCTAACCTAAGGCACATCTGCACATCAGTTTATCAAAAATTGATTTTATCCTAAATTCTACATCGAAGAATATTCCTTGAATATTCCTTATTTATCCTAATTTAATTATCTTTAATTTAATAATTATTTGGCGATAAATCCTATTCATCCTAAAGTTTGATTAATTGAATATTCTGAATATTTAATTAATCAGATTTAATTCTGCCACTTAATTATTTAATTAGATTTAATTATATTTATTCCTAAATTGTATTATTTAATTTTGATAATAAATCTAAAATCTCGTGACTAATTGATTAAATTCTTATTTAATTAATTAATGTCAGGTGTCAATATTTAATAATATAGTTTTTGAATAAAATTTTGATTTAATAATTGATTAACCCATAAATCAATTATTTTAATTCAAAAATCAGTTAAGTTGAAGATAAATCACTTTATTTTAAAATTAATTCATAATTATCTATGCACATTTGAAAGAGTAGTTAAACTTTAAATCAGAAAATCAATTCAAGTTATTATCTTTTGGAAACTCAACATTTATTTTGAGTTGAAAATTGATCTAAACTTTTGATTTGAGTTAAAAAGCTATTTTTGCATGATTTGCATGATTTTGTGAGTTGATTTGTTTCTAATTTCTTGTTGACTCAAAAATCAACCTGAGTTTATCAAGAGTGATTTTTGGCTTTTCTCAATGCATCCTCAAGCCCTGGATTTCTATAAAATCAAGGCCCAGCTCTTCACAAAGGACCCTCAAATTTGTACAATTACTTTGGTGAATTTGTGATTGAAGGATTAAGCACTTGCAATAGGCAATTTGTGAGATCTTTCATTGTTAGTCATAGTTTTTGCATAGTTTTCATATCATAGCATTCATTCCTTCATATCATTCTTAGAATAATCTGCATATCATTTCGATTCATTGTAGATTAGATTCACTCAAGTTTTTCATCTTATTGCATATAAAATCCAAAAAAATAGATTAATCTGCGTCCATACAGTTTTTCATTCTTTTGCATTCAAATCCTTCGTTTAGGTGTTGCATTGTCACTGATCTCAATTTCAATCTGAGAACATCATACTTGCACCTACTAGAAGGCAGCAAATTGCCTGGTTATCTTAGTTTCAATTATCTACAGATTTTGATTTTGCTAACCTCTAATGTTTTACTGAAGTGTTGTGTCCGTAACTAGGTACAATTTTCACACACACAAGGAGGTGCTTGAATTGCTAAAACAATCTATGGACAAGAACAATATTAGTAAACCCCTTGAATAAGAAATTATCAAACTAAAAAGGGGCCTAAAGATCTACTATCAACCTATTATAAAAGATCCTTATCTAGAAGATGGGATAGAACCTTCCATTAGAACTTATGAGAGTGATTATGTAGAATATAATAGAAATGTCAATGGTCTATATAAATAGCATATTTATGGAATAGTATGATATAACAATAGTTTCATATTATTTTAGTCTAAAATTATTCTAGTCTGATAGGTGCAATAGTATGTTAGTAACTTCAATATTTTTTATATCTAGATACTTTGGTGATGGTACATCCTCTTTGTTATATGGATACTATGGCAATGGTTTCTCAATATTTTTATAATGGGGTAAATGGTTTTAGATTAACATGGGTAAGGATTTACATCTTGGACGTATGAAGCACAAATTTTCATCATGTACTATGTTTTGTACTCTATTCCTTATATAAAAGATATATTTTGGATTCATTGAGAATGCTTCAATAAAAAATTGATTCCTAAATTGGAACATAATTTGTGTAAATTATTAATCTTACACAATAACCATCAAATAAATCTATATAAAATATACATACAATATATATAAAATCTAATATATAATACATAAAATTGGGAATGCCAATTAACCTTGGGAAAAAATCCATGGTTAAGTACACTTGAGTTGGATTAGTACTAGGGTGAGTGACCTCATAGGGAGTCCCAATGCTTCACCTCTGTGAGCATAACCTAGATGCAATGAGTGCTAAGGGTACCATTTATTCTCATGAGAGATAGATGATTGTGAACCACTACTCATGAAACATGGTCCAATGAGTTTGACTCAAAAACTACACTCTTGGATCTTGATAGTAATATCATAATTTGACTTCTTGTGTAACATATCTCCTACTTATCACTTGATAAGTTTAAGGAGCTTTATAATTAATGGTTCATAGGACGCAACACTTGTTGGATATTTTTCAAATTTGGTAGAAAGCTAAATGGGCTTAACCTTGGGTAAAAATCCATGGTTAAGTGCACTCAAGTTGAAGTAGTATTGGGACATGTAACCTATTGATAAGTTCTGATGCTTCACTCTATGAGCATCACCTAGATGCAATGAGTGCTAAGTGTAACATTCATTCTCATGAGAGATGGGTTCTTGTGAATTTCTGCTCATGAAACATGGGTCTTAATAATAATATTTTAGCTATAACATGTGTTATAAAAATCAAATTTGTATACAATTAAGAATTTTTAACTCATTGTTTCATTTTTTAATAATATATAGTACCTTTTTTATATTAGATATAACAGATTGAAGATACAAAACAAGATTGTTTTATCTATGATCCCACATCACAATTTACTTCAAGAGTACATCTTAATTCTATTGTTACATCAGATCGAGTAGTTTACCGCATATCTAATACAAAAAAGACCATATATATACCAGGTGTGTACATATATAGAGAGTATATCACATGTAAAAACTATTGTCTACAAATATATCCCTACGCAAAAAAGAGTACAAACTAGTTGTACAAACTCATTTCCTTTGAAATACTCCCATTACATCCCTATCATCTCATTCTCTCTCTATCCATGCTACCTAGCATGTATACCCTTCCGTCTCAATACCTTATCTTAATGGATCTATTGGCTATATAGGTGTGTTACTCATGATGCAATTGGAATGGGTACTAATGCTAAAGGTGTATCAACTAAAACAAGTGGTATGACTACTAATGGAATTGTTTCCCTTTCATTTCTATCTTTTTTTTCTTAAAATATTCCATGAAATTGTGTAATATTATATCAAGCAATGTCATCTCCCCCATTGGTTCCCAAATCAACATATTGAGAAATCTTCAGACTATGCCAAATTCCTTCTACAAACTTCTCACTTGATCTAGCCAACAGGGGAGATTAACCAATTTATGGTAGAATTCCTCTGCACTTCAGGCTCTGTAAGACCTAGGCGAGTAGACCTATTCTCAAACTATATCTCTAAGTTGAATCTTTTTATAGAAGATTAACCGTGATCCTTCTACTTCTAATGTCTATCCCATAGTGGCATATACATGTGATGGAATGACTAGTTTTTTTATCACTTGATTACTCTTATCTACTTTCTCTCCTACTAATTATTTATTCCTTATATTTATATGATTCTACTTATTCTACCTCTATGTTGTTTTATTTTCTCCTACTAAATTTAAAATTTAAAGATTTATATTTTTTATAGATCAAGACCAATTCCTTATCCTTATTGGGTACATTCACCTCTCCTCAAACGCTCATCTACAACTTTGTGAGATAATATTTTATCCTTTAGATAAACTATCAACCATTCAATCCTATCAGTGCAAGATGATCAAGTACACAACACACCAATAAGTCTAATTAATTTTCATTTCTCTTTTAGAAATCTAGTTAGACAAGAAACATAAGGATAACACTTCGCAAATGCCTCTTAATATCTGAATCAGTGTGTAGGACAAATAAAATCTTTGCACAATTTTTAAAAATGACAATTAATTGTTCGAATCAATAATCAGAAAGGACCAATTTGATAAGAAACTAATTCCATACGACAAATGTAGAAGATAAAACTGAGTCTTTGTATTGCTTTGAAAATATGTATTACATCTTGTATGTATTGTAAAATGTGAATTCTTCCTTCTCTTTAAATTTTACACCACACATATATATGTGGTTGAATGGTTTTCACACCCCTTTAAGGTGAAAAGGCACCACCCTATTTTATTTTATTTTTGAAAAATTAATCAATTATTAAAAAAATAAGTACCTATATTTTGGATTTGGGTTTGGTCGGTAACCAAAAACACCTCGTGAAAAGCTAATATTTTAATTGTGGAAATCAGATATTATGAACTCGATCCTTTTTAGATTTTTAAAATTCAATCATTTTTATCCTCTAGAGACATCATTTTTTTAGCATGTCAAAATTACAACATTTATAAAGCATATTTTCTTAGGGATTTCCTTCTGATCGAATTCTTTCTAATTTTCAAACTTTGGAGCAATTGTATCAATATATCTTGTGTCATTTGAATTCCATTATACTCCATCTCCATGATTCTCTTTGATCAAGTTCACTTCCTTCTCACCAAATCCTCAAAGCTCGATCATCACTTGTGTTGTTTTAATTCATGCATTTGCTCTTTTAATTTCAAGCTCATAAGCATTTAACTCCCATCGCACTTCAACATGTGTGTTCTATCAGTTTGGTGAAATGATGTCCAACTCATTTTAGTACCTCATTCACTAGTTTGCAAGTGTTTTTTATTCATATCCAAGAAATGGTGACCATTTTGCTAATTCACAAGTGGTAAATATTCTCTTTGCGAAATAGCATTGGGTACGCTATTTCACAACCCCTTCTTATGAAATTTTGTGAAATGGTGATAACTTCACTATTTTACAACCTTTATTTTCTGTCTTTTGCGAAATAGCAAAAAATGCATGAAAAGGGTATATTTTGTAGTTTGTGTGATTAATGGAACATTTTGAATATTATAATAGTGCTCATGGGGCTTTACAAATGGATATAGGAGTACCTTATTATGAGTACAATAAAAAAGAGTAATTGATTTGGTGAGGAAGAGTTGATGTATTGAAATATCTACTCATGAGAATGACCTATTTGGAGAGATTTATGAGATGTAGTGTAAAGGGCTTAGTACTTGAGGAACATGTCAAATTTTACTCTGTGAGGATAAAAATGAATATACACCTCTATTTAGTGGCTAATATGATTTCATGGAGAATTTACTTGTTGAGCATAGGATTTAAGAGGTAGTTTTTAAGGATTTATTCTTATCTAGAACCCTAAATTTTGCAAAAAAAATAGAGCTCCAACATCCCCACTGCTACTCACCCATGTGTGTCCAGTGGATCTCCCACTTGAAGACTCTTACTATTCCATCTTGTAACAGGTCCTCAAATTTATTCCTTGCAAACTTCATGGTGACTAAAACTTGCATATCAATGTTATGAAAAATGACTCTCCTCAAAGACTTAGTAAGAGCTCTAACCCTACCACTTAAAACATTCTCATTTCTATACTTCCAAATAAACCAAAAAATATCAATAGAAAGACTAGATAAAAAAACATTGCAAACCTTTCTAAGGCTCAAGATATTACCAAATACAATCTTAAAATATTGATATTCTCACTAATGTAGAAACCAAACAATTTCTATATCTCATTAGCAAACATGCAGTCAAAGAGAAAGTGCCTCAAGGTCTATGGGGTTTAGCATAGGGTATATAGGTTATATTCCCCATTAGGATATTTGAGGGGGAGTCTATATAGTATCAACCTCCATAAAAATAAATTTTTCTTTGGTTCCACCAACCTATCCCAAAGGGTCTCAAAATATTTATGCCAAAAGGAGGAATCTAGGTTTACCCCCCAACAAGAGTTAACATGGTATAAAATTTCTTCATTATCAACAAGGATCGAGTATATATATTTACCTTTGACACATGTGAGATATCATCCATCTAGCCATTTAAAGGACAAAAATATACTATCATCAGTATTGCACTATTTAGGGAGGGATAAAAATTGACAAGCTTCCCTTAGAACAAAGTATGTTCTCCATTGCACCTTTTAAAAACCAACCCACTTAAAGACCTCCTCCCATTCAATTAATTGCCCATATTTTTGTATATCTTCCATTATTTTTATCCCCTTCTCTACCCATCTCTTTGTTGAGCATCCTTACAACACTATAAGGGGATTTTATCTATGCCTTAAACTCCACCAAATTGATCTTTCACTACACATATTATTATCCTTTGAGATAACACCATTGTAAGATATGAGTCATCTTACCCAATCCTAGCCTTTTAAAATATCATTAAACACATTGGAGCCAACACCTTTTATTAGGGAAATATTGGTAATGATATCACAAAGGTTTGGGCCTTTTCATGATGTTCCTTTGCATGGGACTACTCTCCAAATGTTGTTCTTTATCATAATCTCCCATGGCTCTATCTCTTTAGTGCCTCAAAGATATAGTTGGTCAAAAATACTATACCTTGCATTCTAAGATCCTTGAGCCCCAATCCTTTAACACCTTTACTCATTGTACACCATTGCCACCTCACTGCGTGTATTTTTCCTACATCCTTTTCCATTAGACCATAAATAGTCTCTAATCTATTTCTGAATGTGATTGGATTGATATTTATTAAAGATACAAGTAGATGTGTAATAAATGTTGTAAGATGACAAGATTTGTTTAACACACCTGATATCTCTGAACTAGAGACAAGTAGTGTTTATTCTACTTACTCAACTTCCTATCAATTCTACTTCTAATTCAATCCCACATACTCTTCAAATAAGGGAACACATTAAATGGGATTCCCAAGTATCTAACTTGGTACTTTTCCCCTAACCCAAGATGGGGGGTGTTCATCCCATCCCAACATGATAGACTTTGGGAGAGAGACCTTACTTCCATACTCCATTAAAAATAGGTCCAATTTATTCATCATAGCTTCAATATTTCTTTCATCTAATTCCACAAGTATGGTCATATCATCAAAAAACTAAACATTTATTAGATACTCCCCATTAGGGAGATTTATTCCACATACCCTTGGAGAGAGGAATTTGTCTCTCAGTAGATAATATAGTGTATTTGCTGCTATTACAAATAAGGCAAGGTAAAGTGGGAAATCCTGATTGATGGATCTAGAAGAGAGAATGGAATTATAATTACCTCCATCAACCTCTACCTTTGTACTAGTTTCCATCATTAACACTCTTACCATCTGCTAGAAGTATTTACAAAATCCCAAGATCTCCATCATCATAAGAATAAATATACATTCAATTATATCATATGCCTTTTCATAGTCTATTAGAAGCATACTCACTTTTTTATTAGAGTCCTTGGCCCAACTCAATTCTTCCTAGCATGTGAAGAGGTTTTCCAAAATATATCTCCCTTTGAAAAATATCATTTGAGTAGGGTTAATGACTTTAGGTAGAATATTGTCTAATCTCTTAGCCAACACCTTAGCCATATTCTTGTATGAGACACTAAGCAGTGTAATCAATCTCTAGTTCTTGATCAATGATTTGTCTCTATCTTTGGGAACCAAATTTATAAGGCTAGTATTAATCTCTCTACCTAATGTCCCCTGTAAAATGGCTTCACTATATAACTAGAAAATCTCCTTCCCAATCCAACTAATATTACTCTTATAAAATTCTACATTCATTCCAGTTCGGCCAAGAGCCTTATCATACTCAAGGATCTTATGGCCTAATTATTATTCTCTGTTATGATCTCTCTATCCAATAGTTCAACATCTTCTTCACTAACTTTCCTAGGGATGATGCCTTTGATTATATATATTTCCCCTTCTAGGGTTGAACCCCTATCTTTTGAAGTAAGTAAATTATCATAAAATTAGGTAAAGGCTTTCCATATCTCATCTTGATTAGTGAGATTAACTCCTCCCTCCCAAATTTTATTAATCCTTTCCTTAGCTTCTTTACTTTTTAGTAGCTAAAATAATAACTTAGAGATTTTATCTCCATGGTTCAACCAATTCACTTTGGCCCTAACTTTGGCACCCTAAATCTTAATATTCTAAATCTTCCTCAAAACATCTCTTGCTTAAGTAAGGGATTCTCTATCATTTTGATTAAGGGGATCTTTTTTAATATAGTCCTTAGTAGCTAATATCTTATTATGTAATTTAGACTCTTGTCTCCTAACACCCTTGGATTTCTTCCTTCCCACTACCTAAAAAAGTGTTTTCTGGCTCTTAGTATTCTAAACCCATCTATCAATAGCACTATTATGTTCTGTTGTCCATGAATTGAATTTTTTAATGATGCAAACTACATTCTTAAGAGCTTCATCTTCTAACAAATTTATACTTAATGTAACAGAATCCTTCTTAGGTCTCAAATCCAATGGTGTGTCATCAGTTGAGATCCCAGACAATTTGAGGTGATGATATGGAAATGTATATGAAATAACCCTTACACATGATCCCCCCTCATGTTTTTTGAATTTAAAGTCATCTTTATTGGCATAAAAATGGTTAAGTCTATTTTAGATCCTCCTACTACCCTTTTGGAAATTACAACATGTATACCAAATGCCTTGATTGTTATTCTCATTTCTAGCCAAGGGGTCAAAGAGGTTGCTCTTGTATAGCATCTTGTACTAATAGAACTTCTCTTCCCCTTTCCATTCAAATTTTCTTTATCCAAGTTTATCTTGTGTTTTTTTAATCATGTTAAATTTACCTCCCACAATCCATGGTATCTCCTTTATCTAGAACATCCACTTCCATAGATCCACCCTCTCCCTATAATCATTGCGAGCATAAACAGAGCATATTCTTATATCCACCTCCTTATCTTTCAATATAATCCACAAAAACCAATTTCGTGGAGATTATCCCCACCTAGTCATTGCATTCTTCCATTTGGCCCTTACTAAGATAGCAACACCCCCTTTTTATTTGTTATTCTTGGTGGTAAAGAATTCTGCCTCCCTCCATATAAATCTCAAGTTAAATTATAAGTTAATATCTACTGCTTTAATCTCTTGCATAAGCATAATGTCAATCTTCCTATTTATGTAAAGAAATCTTTTAATAATATATTTTCTATACAGGGATTCCAATCCTATGACATTCTAGAAGCAAGGTTAAACTCCATAAGATTCATGAGGTGATATCTATGGGTGCCCTTAATTTTTTATAGCACTTGGGAAAGACACCCTTGGTTATCCTCTTATCTTGTCTATTGCTACTAGAATCACTTGGTCTACCTCTCTTCCCCTTGATCTTAAATTTAGAGGTCTTCTCACCCCCCAATGTGGGATTACCAGGCATCTTATCCTTCTTACCCCTCTTTTCCTTGGTCTTCTTTCTAATTTTACTCTCACTCATAGCCTTCAATTCCTCATCCACCACATCAACATCTTTTCTACATTCAAATGGAACTATAGCCTACTTCAAATCACCTCTTTTCACCAAGCCAAGGGCATATCCAATCTAATTATTAGTAGTACCTCTTGTAATCACCCAATTTTGGTCTAGTAAACTATAAGCCCCCTTTATGAAAAATTAAATTAAAATATTAGACCATTGCTTTGCATCAAATCAATTATGCTTAATTAATTAATCATTTATTTGATTAGATCTTAAAGTTTGACCACTTTATTCTATGTTTATTTAATTAAAAGAGCGTGCTCCCTTTTAATTAAATAATAAAAAATCCCTTTATCCTAAGTGCACATGAAAATCATTTTTCTACAAATTAAAAAAATAATAATAATAATAAAAAGAAAAAGAAAAAGAAAATCCCCCCACTTAAACTGCACTTTCCAATGAGATGGAATTTAGCCTTTTCTTTTTTCCTCTTAAATACATGAGCACATGGATCAACAAAGACTTAATCTCCACCATTTCTCATTCTTTTGCCTCTTAATCTTGACCATCTCCTCATTTCTAATTTCTTTAAAAGGAGACTCTCTCCTCATTCTTGCAATCTTTGTACTTTTGGAAATTATCTTGGCATCTTTGCATCTTAGGTCATAGTGAATCTTGAAGTATTGCACTATCATTTAGTTTAGCTTTGTTATTTACTTTCTTTCATTTAGCTTAGTTAATCTAGTATAATTAGTGTGGATAGTAATCTTTTATCTTGTTAGTTTAGATTTACTTTCTTTACACTCTTACATTTCATCTTAGCTTAATCTTTCATCTCTTGCATCTCATCTTAGATTAATTTTAATTAGCATTCATCATGGAGATCTAGGATAGTTGCACTCTCATTGATTGATATCTACTTGAATCTTCCATTCTATAGTGCACCTTACAGGGATCTTGATTATTGGGTTCATTTGAGAGCCGCCATCTTTATCTACATGATTCTAGAATGCTATGGATAGGAAGCTATAAGCTGCCTTCTAAGACTCCAAATTCATTGGATCTCTTGGATATAAGGGTTTATAGAAGTGACCACACTTTTTAGATGACATTTTTGGCACCCACCATGGGGCTAACCCATGAATTTTGGATACCCACTTTGGTTTTTAAGGCTAACCATTGTGCGGGTTGAGTTGAAGGTAGAAACCCTAGGTTTTTGAAAGATTTTGTCATATCTTCCAAATGTTAGGAATAGTCCCAAGAGATAACTAAGAATGGGGGGTGAATCAATTATCTACAAGTTTCAATTCTTTATCCAATTAAGTATACTTAAACATAAAGCATAAACACAATGAAAGAACACTTGAACACAACACCAATATTTTGGTTACGAGGAAACCCAAATAGGTAAAAACCTCAATGAGAATTGACACCCACTAATATTCTGTACTAGTGTATTATGATCCTTGTTAGAAGATCCTTAACCCTGTTAGGAGTTGCTTTACAATATATTTAGTATAGTAGACCTGGTCAAGGGTCAGACCCTGTTAGGAGTCTTTTACAATTAACCTTGTTAGGGGTGAGGATGCACTGTTCGAGAGTATACTGCTCAAAGGGGTGAAGGCTACAACCTTCTATTTAATAGATACACACTATATCTGGATCTTGGTGAACTACACTTTGACCTACTATCTGGATCAGTTCCAATGTATAGCACAAATACTTTACTTGGTCACATAGACCTTCTTATGATGGCTCAACACTTCGCACACTCTGCTTTTCTCTTCACAATCAACTCTAAACCATACTTTAGCAATCACAAATGATTGTCTATAAATATCTTTCCTCTAAATGATATAATCAAGTCAGCATGTTAGAACCACCTTGAAATAATAGTAGATAATTCATAACAAACTCCAATAATAATTCAGTAGGCTCTACTAAGCACACAACACATTTTGGCACTTGTCCAATAAGATAATTGTAGACGCACACTACACACTATCGGCTCTACCAAAACAACTGGATATTTCTCCTCAAGCTAAATTACCTCATGTGCTCTTAACTAAACCTTACTAACTCTTCTCCAAGTTTTAATCCAAGGGTGCATACCAAAATAATAGGTGCAACTCCAAAACTAGTATAATCTCTGTCGGCTCTTCTAAACAAACACAGGAAACTGCTACTAGTGAATAGCGACTACATAAATTCACTTCTATTGATCATTAGACTCTATGTCCATGACTGTAACATCACGAACATGTCTTCATAACATATCCAAACACACAAGGCTCCATGATAACTATATGGACAACCATACACAGAATACTACATGTTACTCTGTTAGGAACACTGTTGACACAAGATGCTATATAAATGTATGTACTAACAGTTAACCTCTGTGCCCATGATATCATGCTAATAACATGGCCATGCCACATATACTGAAAGCTTATTGCATAATCCTTCCACACATGCTACTTACCATATGTTGTCATCAATGACAAACATATAGTCAACACTGGCTTGCTGACAAATCTCCAACAATCTCCCCCTTTGGCATTGATGGCAACATATGGAATGAAAAACTCCACCAATCCAAATGAACATTTATTTTATAGCATTCTCCATTTCCTCTTCAAAACATCCCCAAAGATGAATCCTCCATCTACTGCAATATTCTTCAACATTCTCCATTTCCTCAACTAAACTGCTTCCATAACTGAATACAACTCCCCCTTAGTATATTATTCCTTGTTTTACTTATATTTTTCATGACTATATATTACTCCCTCTTTGAAATCAATGGCAAAGGGTGCCAACTAGTTTTAGCACCGGTACTACTCTTGAGGTAGAGTAGTCAACCATCCATCAGTCCCTAAGGACTGATGCTCTTTCTTCTTTCTTCTAAGCAGAATCAGGGAAGGGAATTACTCCCAACTTCTCCTTGAGATACTCAAAAGTATCCTTTGGAAAGGGCTTTGTGAATATGTCTGCCAAATGATCTTTAGTACTCACATAGTCCAACTTGACTTCTTTCTCTACCACTTTCTCTCTTAGGAAGTGATACTTGATCTCAATGTGCTTTGTCTTTGCATGCATCATAGGGTTCTTTGACATGCTGATAGTGCTATTATTATCATAGTGAATAACAATAGGATAATCAATCTGAATTCCAAAATCCTTTATCATCTGCTAGATCCAAACAATTGTAGAACAATTCAAGGCTGCTGCAACATATTCATCTTTTGTTGTTGACTGAGAAATGCAATTTTGTTTCTTGCTTGTCCAAGTGACAAGTCTGTCACCAAGAAACACTGCTCCACCTGATGTACTCTTTCTGTCATCAACACATCCTACCCAATCTACATCAGTATACACATGAAGCTCAACATTTTCTGAATTAGGATACCATAGACCATAGTCTATAGTGCCTTGCAAGTATTTGAATATCCTTTTTACTACCATGAGGTGACTTCGTTTAGGCTCATCTACAAATCTTCCAACTATGCCAACTGCATTGGAAATATCAGGTCTAGTTTGAGTAAGACAAATGAGTTTTCCAATCATAGACTTGTACAATGTTATATCTACTACTGGTGAGTCATCTTCTTTTGTAAGCTTGCATCCAGTTATCATAGGTGTCCCTACTGGCTTGCAATCATCCATCTTGAATTTCTTCAATATCTCTTTCACATACTTGGACTGATTAATGAAAATACCTTTCTCTATCTGCTGCACATTCAATCCCAAAAAGTACTTGATAGGTCCAATCATGATCATCTCAAATTCGCTCTGCATCTCCTTAGCAAATTCAACACTAAGTTTGTCATTACCTCCAAAGATAATATCATCAAAAAACATAGCTATAAGTAGTAGTCCTTCATATGTCTCTCTTATGAATAGATTACAATCTGTTGCTCCTTTCTAGAATCCAATCTTTGTTAAATATCCATCAAGTCTCTCATACCAGGCTTGAGGGGCTTGCTTAAGTCCATAGAGGGATTTCTTTAATCTGCATACCATATCAGGTCTGTCTAATAAGGTGAATCCTTTTGGTTTCTCATTGTATACTTCTTCTTTCAAATCTCCATTCAAGAATGCTGACTTGACATCCATCTGATAAACTTTGAAGTTTTTGACTGTTGCATAAGGTAGAAACAACTTAATAGCTTCTAATCTTCTCATAGGTGCAAATGTGTCTGAATAATCAATGCCTTCTCTTTGTGCATATCCCTTGCATACTAACCTCACTTTATTTCTTACTACTGTACCATCTTCATTCATCTTGTTTCTAAATATCCACTTTGTTCCAATCACATTCTTATCACTAGGTCTTGGAACCAGTTCCCAAGTGTCATTCTTAATAATCTAATCAAGTTCTTCTTTCATAGCATCATGCCAATTTGAATCATTACATGCATCTTCAACACTTAAGGGTTCAATCTGAGATAGTAAACATATCGCTTCATTGCTAGCTGAGTTATTTTCTTGTGATCTTGTTAAGACTTTTCCGCTCTGATCTCCAATGATGTCTTTCTTGGAATGGTTTCTAGATGTAAACTTGGGAACTTTAGGTGATACTGTCTCATCTTCCTTAAGAGTTTCTTCTTCACTTATCTCAGGGTCATTGAATAACAAATCAATACTGTCAAACATTTCTTCAATAATTGTCTCACTAGTGGAGGGTCTGGGTTCTTCTTCAATCATGGGTGAGTAGTCATGATATCTTTCTTGAACCATAAACTTTTCATCAATCTTAACATGAGCACTTTCAATGATCTTTTTCAATCTTAAATTGAAACATCTATAAGCTTTACTTTTAGTAGAGTAACCAAGGAAAATACCTTCATCGCTACTTGCATCAAACTTGCCTACTGCTTCATCTCTCTTGATGTAGCACTTGCTTCCAAAGATTCTAAAGTATTTTACTATGGGAACATTACCAAACCATATCTCATATGGTGTTTTGTCTGCATCAGGCCTCAATTAAATTCTATTGATGGTATAGACTATTGTATTAACTGCATATCTCCAATAGGTGTGTGCAACTTTTCCTTCAATCATGATGGTGCACGTTGTATGAAGGATGATCATATTCCTTCTCTTTGTAATTCCATTCTGATGAGGGGTTCTAGGTGCACTCCACTGCCTCTTGATGCCATGTTCTTCACAGTACTCATAGAATCTGTCAGAGGAATTCTCCTCCTCTATCCGATCTCAAACATTTTATCTTTAGTCCAGGTTCATTCTCAACCTTAGCTTTGAATATTTTGAACTTCTCAAATGCTTTTGACTTGTCTTTCAAGAATGCAACCCACATCATTCTAGTATAGTCATCAACAAACAAAATGAAATACCTTTCACCATAGTATGATCTTGTTTGAGTTGGACCACATAGGTCTATATGAATCAGATCCAACTTGTTCTCTACTGAATTGTGCTTGCTCCTAAATGAGTTTCTCACATGCTTTCCCATCACACATTCTCTACATATAGTATCAACTAGCTTTGATATGCTAGGTAGATCTCTTACCACCTTTACATTGCTTATATTAACTATGTTATCAAAATTGATATGACATAGTCTTTTATGCCACAACCAACTGTCATCTATTTTAGCAACAAAACAACTTGCTTCTGGATTAAGCTAAAAAACATTACCTTTAGTCTTTGATCCTGATGCAATTATTTCTCCTTCTTTGTTGTTAATGATGCACTTATTTCCATTGAATTCCAATTTGTAACCTTTTTCAAGTAACTGCCCAACACTTAGTAGGTTATGCTTCAAACCAATGACATAAAGAACATCATCAGTACTATTCTTTCCATCCAAGGTGATGGCTCCTCTACCAATGATGGGTTTAGGAGTGTTATCTCCAAATATAACCATGCCACCATTTTCTTTGTCTAGATGAACAAATTTATCTTTATCACATGTCATGTGATGTGAACAACCACTATCTATAATCCAGTATGTCCTAATATTAGCTTGTGAAATTAATGCTAGCTCTTCTTCTTCTTTCTCATCTTCATGATCTATCTTATTGTTCATTTTCTCTATAATAGAAATAAATCCAATTTCTTCTTTAGCTGAATCATCATCTAAAACTCCATCTTCAACATAGTAAAATTCCTTAGAGTATTTAGGCTTGTAGTCATTTTTGAACTTTCTAGCTCTTGTAGGACACTTAGATGCAAAGTGACCAATCTTATTACATGAAAAGCATTTAAATGGCAATTGACCTTCATATTTTTCTTTTCCTTTCTTTTATCTTTTGGAAATCATAGCAATGAAATCATCTAGTGTTTTCTCTTCATCAACATCATTGAAATTACCAGAAGTGTTTGCAGATTTCTTACCATGGACTATTGCTTTGAAGGTTATCTCACTTTTAGGTTCTGTCTTCAATCTTGAAATCTCAAAAGTTGAGATTTTGCTGATCAAGGTTTCTCTCTTGAAATTTGATGTAATCCACATGGTCTCATCAAGGATGTTGATCTTGTTTTCATATTCTGGAGTGAGAGTAGTCATCAAATTGTCCATAATGTCTTCCTCTGAGATCTCTCCACCATTGTTCCTGATTCCAGCAACTGCTTCATTGATCCTTTGA
Organism: Chamaecyparis obtusa; assembly: GCA_027943335.1. Classification (NCBI taxonomy): domain Eukaryota; kingdom Viridiplantae; phylum Streptophyta; class Pinopsida; order Cupressales; family Cupressaceae; genus Chamaecyparis; species Chamaecyparis obtusa. The sequence goes on along the minus strand of BSBK01005423.1, from coordinate 470,991 downwards.
TTGTAAGCTCAAATGTTTTCTTTAGGTAGCATCTCTAATGCATTCGATCTTTTCTTCCATATTTTTTTGTGTGCATCCTTTTCTTGTTTGTCTCCTTGAAATATGTCTTCTAGGTACTTCCATATTTTGTGGGCTGTATCTACTTTCTTTATTTTTGAAAACTCACTATCAAATAGGGCGCTAATAAGGGATTCTTTAGCTATTGCATTCTGATGAAACAATTCATTTTTCTTTTTAGTAGCATCATCCTTTGCAAGGTCTTCTAAAGTAGGGATCTTGACTGCTTTGATAGTTACATCAAAAACTTCAAAAGCAATGCATTGCAAATGAGTCACCATCTTGTTCTTCCAATCAAGATAATTCTCTCCATCAAACTTAGGACTTTCTTTTCTAAAGAATTCCATTTGATCAACCTCAAGCTATTAAAATTTCTCTCTGAGGCACTTGGCTCTAATACCAATTGTCAGGAATAGTCCCTAGAGATAACTGAGAGGGGGGGGAGGTGAATCACTTATCTACAAGTTTCAATTATTTATCCAATTAAGTATACTTAAACATAAAGCATAAACACAATGAAATAAAACTTGAACACAACACCAATATTTTGGTTATGGGGAAACCCAAATAGGTAAAAACCTCGGTGGGAATTGACACCCACTAATATTCTGCACTAGTGTATTATGATCCTTGTTAGAATATCCTTAACCCTGTTAGGAGTTGCTTTACAATATATTTGGTAAAGTAGACCTGGTCAAGGGTCAGACCTATTAGGATTCTTTTACAATTAACCCTGTTAGGGGTGAGGACGCACTATCCGAGAGCACACTGCTCAAAGAGGTAAAGGCTACAACCTTCTGTTTAATAGATACACACTATATCTGGATCTTGGTGAACTAAAATTTGACCTGTTATCTGGATTAGTTCCAATGTATAGCACAAATACTTTACTTGGTCACATAGACCTTCTTATGATGGCTCAACACTTCGCACACTTTGCTCTTCTCTTCATAATCAACTCTAAACCATACTTTAGCAATCACAAATGACTGTCTATAAATATCTTTCCTGTAAATGATATAATCAAGTCAACTTGTTAGAACCACCTTGAAATCATATTAGAGAAGTCATAAAAAACTCTAATAATAATTTAGTTAGCTCTCCTAATCACATAATGCATTCTGGGACATGTCTAATAAGATAATTGTAGACGGACACTACACATTGTCGGCTCTACCAAAACAACTGGATCTTTCTCCTCAAGTTGAATTACCTCATGCACTCTTAGCTAAACCTTACTAACTTTTCTCTAAGCTTTAATCCAAGGGCACATACCAAAATGATAGGCGCAACTCTAGAACCAGTATAATCTCTGTCGGCTCTTCTAAACAAACACAGGAAACTGCTACCGATGAATAGCGACTGCATAACTTTACTTCTATTGATCATCAGACTCTATGTCCATGACTGTAACATCACTAAAATGTCTTCATAACATATCCAAATGTGCAAGGCTCCATGATAACTGTACGAACAACCATACACAGAATACTACCTGTTACTCTGTCAGGAACACTGCTGACACAAGCTGCTATATTATTGTCTGTACTAATAGTTAACCTCTACGCCCATGATATCATGCTGATAACATGTCCATGCCATATATATTGAAATCTTACTGCATAAGTCTTCCACACATGCTACTTACCATATGTTTTCATCAATGACAAACATATAGTCAGCACTGGCTTGCTGGCAAATCTCCAACACCAAATGCCTTGGTCTTTTCATATAAATTTTTTTGTAGCTTGGGGATGGATTAGAGGTGTCTCAGTCTAAAAATCAGATTTTTCTAATCATTTTTCCATGAGTTATAATTTTATTTTTATTTTTTATGATAATTCATTTATGGTCACAAATTAGAGTATTTTTTGGAAACATTTATATTTTTTGAAAGGTATGAGAATTATATAGGGATTTACTTCTTTTTGTTTCTAATTTAGATACAATAACATCGCTCAAATTGTCAATTTGTGAAAACTATTCTATTTTGGTAAAATGGGTCTCTAGGGCACAAATTAAGGGATATTTCTAAATAAATTGCATTTTTTGAAACCTCTCATATTTTTTATAGGGTTCTCTTCTTTTCATTTCTATTTTTGGGGTTGAAATTATAGCAAACAAATCAGAACTTGTTGACTAGGTTAAAAGAAACAAACAAAAAAATGTGATGAGCTTGCACTTTATTTGCACATAATTCAATGCATGATTGAGCTTTCTTGCAAGTATTTGATATTTCCTATATTCTAATAGTGGTTTTACAGAATGGTTGACTAAGAATAAAGCATTTTGAGACTACTAATTCATTGGTTTTGTAGGTTACCTTGGAGACACAACTAAACATTGTGCTTTCATAGATTTGGTTTTCTAGGCACCTAGTTTTAATTAGAAAGGCTTCTTTTCTTGTGATTAGTTGAGTAGTAGGAGAGTATTCTCTTCACCTCCTAGAGGATGAATCATACATCTTGACCTACTTATTTTTTCACTTGTAAAAGTAATCTTGGGTAAATGAACACGTGCTTGATGTGTTTGGGAGAAACTATGGAGCGGGATAGTATACTCCATTAGCTATCCATTTTACTTTCTTGCATTTATCTTTAGAGAGCCTACCAAGAGAGAAATATTTTGAGAATGACCCAAGTGGGGAACAAGCGAACCCAGCTACTCCATCCCACTATAATCAAAATATTCCTTCAATCCAAAGAGAGGGAAGACTTGGCTATTTTCTAATTCTAATGCTTCTTCATATGTAGGGCCTAGTTGCCTCAATCTTGCTAAGAAAGACTACACTTTTTTAGGCACTTGTAGGGCCATATTTGTCTCAATCTTGTTTACAAGACTACAAGGGGAGTACATTTAACTTGTATAGGGCCAAGAGGTCTCAATCTTACTTGTGAGACTATACTTTTTGGGTGTTTGTAGGGATATATGCCTCAATTATGCTTGTATAACTACAAGAGGTAGTCATGAAGAAAGGTCCTTACTAAATACCTTAAGTTAGAGGCTGCCCTATTTACTTCTGAAAGTATCATAATCTTTGTGCAAGGATTTATCCAAGTGGACTTACCTAGATCACCTCAAGATTACTCACCATATGTATTCCCTTGGATGTAAATCCATGACAAATCCAACATCACTTTTTTCTAGGTGCAGGAGTATCAAGTTGTGAGAAAAGGTTTTGATACTATCCATTTTCTTAGATACTTCTTGATTGATGTATTTTTTATTTGTGTTGAGACCCATGGGAATCTTTGTGAACATTCACTTGATGCTCCTAGAACATTGCAAACAAACTTTAGACCTCACAAGTGCTTGTATCCACAAGGTTTCTTTGTCCCTTGTTGGATTGTTTGGAGACTATTTCTTGTTCACGTCATTTTCTTTCAACATAAACAATCAAAATTTGTCTAGAAAATACTCTAAACTTTGCAGTCAACCATTGTAATCCTTTGGAGACAAACTTTCAAGTTAAGCTTAAATGTTGTCAACATAGCTTCTCCATTGTTATCTTTATCTCTTCCTATTATTTGGTACATTCCAACAAGTTAGGATTCGTCTTTAGTTGAAAAGGATTACTTGGATCTCTTGACTACACTCTTGGTTAGTAAATTTTTCACTTGTCCATCATCTCTTTTGAATCCTTTATCTTTTCTTTGCTTGTTCACAAGTGTCGTACATAGGGCATCTACTCGCAGCTTGAGCATCTTATGGAAAGTTATATTTTCTCTCTTTTTATACTTTTTCACTTTGGACAATTGGACACATTGCTTTTATATTTTGAAAATCAAGTCATTCTAAGTCATCCTATTTATCTCTTCACAATCTTCTTTCATGTTGGTTACTACTAGATATCAGATCTGCCAAGGGAAGTAACCCGAAGCAAACTTTGACAAATCACCTAGAGGAGAACCTAAACCTTGGGGTTTTAATCCCTTTTCTAATATCTTTAGTGATTCTATGTTATCCTCACCTAGGTCAGAAAATGATGTTTGTTACACTCTAACCATGGAAGAGAAAAATAGGAGGATTGATGAATTTTTTAAACAATTAGGAGACAAACACTTTAGACAAGGAAATCAAGAACATTTGGACCAAGACTTGGGTCATCAAAACTCTAGAAATAGCTCACAACATGCCTCTCAACATGCTAGACATGTTTCACATGGTTCATAGAGTAATGGTTTAGACATTAAGATAACTGAGGAAGACATCCTCCAATTCCAACAAGACAAAAATTTACAAAAATTCATGAAATTGACCTTGAATCAAGACAAAGACAAATACTTCATGCACTTAGCCTCACAATGAATTAAGTTACCTCACAACTTTGATGTTGACAACTTGATAAAAAAAAGAGGAACCATCTGAATTAGAGGTTATGAAGAAACAAATGGAAGAGATGAAGAAATAAATGCTACACTTGGCAAGGGAGAAGGAACAACCAAGGACTTCCTTTTTACTTGAGGCTATATGTTCATTCCCTTTTCACAAAGATTTATACATTCCTCCTTTTCCTTGTAAGGCTGAATTTCCAAAATATGACAAGTATTATGGTAGTGGAGATCCTCATGGTCATGTTAGGGAGTTTTGCACACTAAGTATGGAATTCTTACATGAACCCACTTATCTTAGGAGACTCTTTTGTAGGAGTCTTAGTGGTCAAGCTATGGAGTGGTTCAGTGAAGTATCTCCTCCACTTAATTCATTTGACCAACTAGTGCAAAGATTCATTCAACAATACTCTTACAACATTCAACATGTTATCACCATGCTAGATCTATGAAATATTAAACAATGACAAGGGGAATCCTTTGTGGTTTTCCTTTAGTGATGGAGGAATCTTTATTCATGTTACCCTAGACAAATTCCCGAAACTGAGAAGATTGACATTTTTGTCAATAACCTTGTTCTTAAATTACATTATGAGCTTACAAAGCAACTCTTTTCCACATTTGACATGATGGTAGAAAGTGCCCTATGAATTGAAGATGTTCTAATCAAGAAGGGTGAAATTAGTTTGAACAAGGACAAGTCTTACAACAACAACTAGAATCACAACAATAACAATGGTAAAGACAAGGGTAAATAAAATCATGGAACACAAACAAGAATGTAGTGAATGATGGTATAGTTGACACACCTGCAAACAAGACCAAAGAACCTATCTTCAATTTGACTAGTGGAATCTAAGCTACCAAACACCAAGAGGATTCTGAACCTTATGATTTAAACAAGTCCAATGACTTTAGCAAGGGTAAATCATCATGGATGCCCAAACCTAAGTGCACTTTTACACCTCTAGGAGACTCACTTGAAGTGGTGTTGAAAACTTTGGTATCAAACAAGATCATCACATTTCCAAATAATTCAAAACCTTATGAACTTGAAGTTAAGCCTAAGTGGTGGAATGATGACCATTATTGTAACTATCACAGGAACAAAGGTCATAAAACTGAGAAGTGTATGATACTTAAACACCTCATTCAAGACCTTATAGATAATAAGAAATTTGGGGTGGATGGACACACGACTAATGTTGATCACAAGGTCTATACTGAACCACTACCCAAGTACAAACAAGGAGAAGGATCTAAAATAAAGGATGGGGGTGCTAAGATCAAGTACACTTACATGGATAATGAAAACATCATAAACATTCTTAAACCAACTTATGAGAGAATAAATATGATTGAGGGTAAGAAGGAAGACTACAACTTAGATATTGATCAATCACTTCAGATTATCCTTAGGGGTATTGGTTCTTCTTACACATGATCATGGTCTTATGAATTTGAAACTGAGAACACAAAAGTGCAACATCTTATGATTATCCTCAAGGGAGTTGAGTCCCCAACACATACACATATTGTGAACTTGAATTTTGTGACTCAAAGTCAATACAAATTCATGTTTAATGGGCCTCATTCTTCCAAGAAGACATCACCTAGACATTCAAGGATCTCATCTTCTAAGCACACATTCACATCAATCAAGTCAAACTATAGTATAGTTGACCAATTGCAATATACTCCCAATTAGATATATATATTTGAGTTGTTACAATTTTCCAATGTTCATAAGGAGATCCTAGAGAAAACATTACTCATGGAAAATATTCCTCAGGATGTTGACATTGATCGATTCCAGAACATTGTTAACCATCTCGATGTACCTCATTACCTCTCCTTTTCTAAGGAGGATGTCAAGTCACTCAACCATCCACAAAATCTAGATTTAGACATTGAGATCAAAATCCATAAAACCCACGTCAAGCACGTACTGATAGATGGAGGCACATAGTTGAACATTTGTACATACAAATTACTGCAACAGTTGGGTTTCTTTTAACACACCACTGATCCTAGAAGAAAGATCACAATTAAAGATTATGATGAAGAAGAAAGATCTTCTAAGGGTCTTGTTGTACTTCCTATTTGAGTAGGTCTAGTTGAGAAAGATGTTGTCTTCCAAGTTTTAGATCTACCTCTTGCATACAACATCTTGCTAGGAAGACCTTTGATACATGACATGCAAGAAGTTTCATCTACAAATTACCAATGTATCAAGTTTCCTTATAATGGCACTAAGGATTATATTCTAGGGGACAACACTATGTTAGTTAATGCTCTCACTATTGAAAGTTTTATACCACATAATATAGAAATTGAAGAAACTAAAAGAACACAAGCTAAATGTGAAAGGAAAATGAAACTGTTGAATACTGGTATGGAGTAATATTGGTTGGACTATATTGCATCACTTCCCATTCCTCCTCGGTCTTATGGTAAACCTTCTGAGGGTATGAAACCATATTCCTCCGCTATGACTATATATGGCACTTTTGTTCAATCCTTAGTTCCTATGGAAGATGAAAACCAAGAAAAATTTGTTAGGGAATGGACATACCATGTAAAAGATACTAAGATTTCTACATCTACTATCAAAATTATCCTAGAAATATATGGCAAGGGATATGATTTGCTAGCTAAAATGAGATATTTAGGTCATGGTACTTTGAGTGATCAGAAACATGCTCTTGTTGAACCACTAAGTTCTACTAAGGGATGTAATTCTAAAGATAAAATTGGCATGGGATTTTCTACTATTGATAATAGACCCTCTTTGGATGAAGAATCAAATGACACAAAAGAGTCTGAAAAGGAAACTAAACCCATTAACACTATTTCTCAAGAGAGAGAAGATTTTTTCCCCTCCACTTCTTTTCTTTGGGGAGAAGTTGAACAATATACTGATCACACCTCTAAATCTTCTACTTCTCACTAGAATTGTGCTTCAGATATTGAAGATCCTAAGGAAGAACACATACATGAAACTATTTCTAGATTGGTACATAAAATTGAAAGTATTGACTCTAGAGAATATGAGTGGGATTCTCTCTCAATTTCCTCTATGGAAGTAGGAGTTGATGTCATTCACTGCTATACTAATCAACCAGAGATAGAAGATGAGTCACTTGTAGGGTTTGACAAATCAAATCCACATATCATTCTTATTGACCAAGTTGAAAATGATAAGAGTCTTATCAATTTAGATAATTTGAAAGGGGACCTTATAGATTCTGAATTACTTGTCACTAGAAATTATTCCCACCACATCAATACTTTGGAACCATCAGCATCCCTTTTACTTATACATATGAACCTTATTTAATAGTCGTGACAAAACCAACAGCCTAAGCTCTTGACCTTTCAAAATAACTATGACATTGCTTACTACTTAAATACTCTTGAGCCTATAGTATCTTCCACCAGTGAACCAACAATAAGTATGACTGAGTCAGACATCAAGTATCTTAGTCACAAAATAAAAAAGAATTGGTGCTCTGATGGAGAAAACTACTTTGTGGCGGTGTCAAAGCCAAAAATAGTAAAAATAAAAGATGTATGTAAGGGTGAAAACCTCTCTAAGGTGCCTACATATGAGATACTTGGTGGTTTACCCAGCTACTTTCAAAAAAGATCATCAGTTTTGATAGAACCTACTCAACCAATCAATGTTGGGATAGATGAAGTACCTCATGTCATACACTTAGATCAATCTTTGTTAGAGGAAGAGAAGAGTAAATTCACATATTTCTTCCTAGAAAAGAAGATATTTTTTTTCTTGGAATTATTCAGACATGCTAGGGATTTGTACTAATCTTATCATGCGTCACTTATCCATAGCTCCCAGTGTCAAACCTGTGAAACAAAATCTATGAAAAATGCATCCACATGTAGCTCTCCTTGTCAAAGTTGAACTAGAAAATCTCCTTCAAGATGAATTCATAAGGGCTATTGATTATGTTGAATGGATATCCAACATTGTACCTATGTCTAAACCAGATAAATTCATATGAGTATGCACTAATTTTTTAGATCTAAACAAAGCATGCCCTAAGGATGATTTTCCACTCCCCAATACGGACATGATAGTGGACATGACAACGTGCTATGAGATATATTCTTTAATGGATGGATTCTTGGGATATAACCATATTAAAATTGCTCTTGAAGATCAAGAGAAAATAACTTTTAGTTGTGCATGGGGAACTTTTTGTTGGAATGTTATGCCATTTGGACTTATAAATGTTGGAGCTAGATATCAACTATCTATGACCATAATATTTCATGACATGATGCATAAAACTATGGAGGATTATGTAGATGACACCCTAGCTAAGTCTCATAAGAGAAACACATATCTTAGAGATTTGGGATTAATCCTAGATCATATGGAATAGTTTAAGATAAGATTAAATCCTAAAAAGTGTGCATTTGGAGTTACCTCTAGAAATCTACTTGATTATATCATATCATAGGAATATCAATCTAATTTTATACAATGGGGAAGAGAAGCACAAGAGCAGGTGGGAAGTTTTGTGAGGGCGTGAAGTCCTGCATAGGTGGGATTAGCAGCAAGGGGGGGAAGATCTGATTGGGAGGGAGGATCTATTTAGTGGGGGGGCTTCTACAAGCGTGAGTGCTACAAAAGATGAGGAGGTTGAGGGAGACAAAGATGATGGAGGTTGTACCTATGCAAGGCCTTCCTACTACTCTGAGTATCATCTTTTGCATGTAGAAGAGATGCCCTGTTGCAGAAGTTATGAAAATCTCAGATGGTGGTCCATCCATTTTGTGGTTTTTGAATGGCTGGACCCTATATGGGTTGTCTGTATCTCTTCTTTTTCTTTGTTTCAAATTTGTATGTTTTTTTTAATCCCCTATTTTTGGAAGATTTTTCTTGCAAGGATGGTTCCCCCTTTTTCCGTTTTCCTTTGTGCTATAACCCTACAGAGGTGGGGTATACCCCTATTGAGGTGGGTGTTCTTTGTGTGGCTTCCTAGTGGTGAATTCTTTCTTTGCCTTAGTTTTTTTCTCTATTACTTCCTATTGAGGTGGAGGTTCAGCCTATTGAGGTGGTCTATGGCTGCTAGGAGGAGGTTGTTGGTGGTGGAGTGTGGGCTCTTCCTTCATGTAGCCACAAGAGAGCTAGTTGGAATTGGCTGGGGGTTGGCCCTTCAGTTTTTTTGGTAGAATGGACTTTGGTGAGGTGAAAGTTCAGTACTAGAGGTGCTCCTTTGGTGATAATGGGTATCATATTTGTTATAAAAGTTAAGGAAGAGGGAGCCCTTGGTTTTCCTTTATTTTTATCTTTCTGGGTTTCTTTGTTGCTAGTGGCTAGTTGGTGCTTCTAGGTGGATGTTGATAGTTTTCAAGGGCCCATCTTGGATGATGGGTGTTTTTGGTTAGGGTTAAAGGTAGGCTTTAGGGCTTTGTTTCTCTTTGGTGTTGGTCTTGTTGGTTTTAGGTTCCATGTCAAAACCCTAAATTTCTATATGGGGAGCGTTAATACTCTATTAAAATTAATGATGTGAGGCTTAGGCATGTTTTCATGTCAGTTGGGGCTTTAGTGCTTCATCCTTGTTAGATTTTGGTTGTTTATTGTCTCTGGGTTGTTGGTTTAAAATGTATACTCTTTAGCAACATTTTGTCTTGACTAGGTTTCAGATTCCCACCAAAATCTGCTTGTTAAGGGTTTTGGGGCCCCTTCAAAACCTTCTTTTACCCTAATAAAAAACTAAAGGAATTGAGGTTGACCCTGAAAAAGTTCAAGCTAACATGGATATGCCACCGTCGAGAAATATTAGTCAAATTAGAAGTCTACAAGAATGCCTACATTCCATTAGGAGATTGATCCCTCAAATTGCTGACAGAGCACAACCATTTAACAAGAAATTTCATAAAGGATTCAAGTGTGTATGGAATGAAGAATGTGAGAAAATATTGAATCAGATTAAGGAATACTTGGCTAATCCACCTATCTTGATGCCTCCCATTCTTGGAAAGCCTCTTATACTATACATTTAAGCTACAACTACATCCTTGGGAGCATTATTGGCACAACAAGACAAGACAGGAAAAGAAAGAGTTATCTACTACATCAACAAAACATAAGTAGCTTATGAGATCAATTACAGTAATATTAAAAAATATTTCCTTGCAGTGGTGTTTGTGTCCCAAAAACTCAGACATTATATGATGGCACATACCACATCTTGTATAAAAAATTGATCCATTGAAATATCTACTAAGTAAATCTACCCTTACTGGTCGACTAGCTAAATGGATGATGATGCTTTCTGAATTTGACTTTGAGTATGTTGATTGTAAGGTCATAAAAGGACATATAATGGCTGATCAATTAGTAGACTTCCCTTTACAGGATAATGCACCTATGCAAATTTATTTTCATGATTCATCTATCATGTATGTGGTTGAGCGCACCTAGAAAATGTTCTTTGATGGATCCTACACACAAATGGTTTGGGTGTTGGAGTTCTCTTTGTTACACCTCAAGGATACACCATACCTAAAGCATACAAGTTGTTGTTCCCTTGCACAAATAATATTGTTGAATATGGGGCTTTAATGAATGGGATCAAATTGGCTATTGAGTGGATGATTATTAAATTACATATCTGTGGAGATTCCCAGTTCATCATAAATCAAACAAATAATGAATATCAAATCAAGGATAAGAAGTCGATGCCTTACAATAAAATGGCTGATGATATTAAGAACTCCTTTATCTTTGTGACCTTCCAATAGATTCATAGAGCTAACAATAAAGTTGTTAATGCTATGGCTCTACTTGCTTCCATTCTACAGTCACAAGAACATGAATCTCAATATGAATTCCTAGTGGAAGAGCTATAGTTCTCCACATATGACTCTCCTGATAACTATGTCATTTGTACCATTGTTGGTCATGACTCCTCCCGCTATGCTAAAATCTTTTTTTTCCTATGTGCTCAAATTATACCTGATAACCTTACTTGTAATGAAAAATGCCAACTTATTTTTAATGCCTCCCTCTATACCATTATTGTTGGTGACTTATTTAGGAGGGGTCTAGATGGAACACTTCTTAGATATCTAGAGAGAGATGAATCCAAATGTGTGTTAACTGAAGTCCATGAGGGCGCATGTGGGTATCACTCTAATGACCTTACGCTAGCTCAGAAACTACTTAGGGTTGGTTACTATTGTCCTACTATGCAAAATGATGCTGTGAGATATGATAAATCTTGTAAGAAGTGTCAAATGCATGACAATCTGATACATGCTCCAAGCATGGAGCTTATTCCATCAATCACACATTGGCCTTTTCAGTAGTGGGCCTTTGACTTACTAGGTCATATATATCTAAACTCATTAGGAGGACACAAATTCATCATCACTGCTATTGGGTATTTCACTAAGTGGGTTGAAGTTGTACTACTTTATGTTGGTACAAAAAAATAGGTGTCCATGTTTATCCTAAACTACATAATTTGTCCCTATGGTGTGCCATTCTTTATAGTTATTGATAATGGAGGAAAATGTAAGAAAAAAGACCTGAAACAATTGTGTAAGAGATTTAAGATCAAACAACATTGTGCGTCCATCTATTATCCTCAAGGAAATGGACAAGTTGAAGCATCAAATAAGACTATTCTAAAAATCTTGTACATGATTATTAGTAAGTGTGAAAGGGATTGGCATCTTCAAATCAATCCTGATTTATGGGCTTATAGAAAAATCATACACACACCAATGGGAGCCATACCTTTTCCCCTCATCTATGGGGTTAAAGTTGTCTTACCTATCAAGGTAGAAATACCTTCACTTAAAGTCTCCCTAAAAGGGCTTGTAACATATGAAGACTATCACATATCATGCATCCAAGAACTAGACTACTGATGAATGTAGGAAAGCCATGTTTGATCACATGAGAGTATATCAGAAAAGAAAGTAAAAAAGATACAACAAGAAAGTACACCATAGATATTTTAAAGTTGGTGATCTGGTTTTAAGAGAGAATCCTAAGAATCAACAGAAATACGCACAGAAAGGAAAGTTTGAGCCTAACTGGATGGTGCTTATATAATTGCAATTGCCTTTGGATATGATTCTTATCAACTCTCAACTCCATAGGGAGAACAACTCCCTAAGCCTATCAATACTCTCCACCTGAATAAGTTCTATACATGGCATTATCTTCATCTAGAGTTCTTGTACATAGTATATGATCCTAATTTTTTTATAAAAAAAATGATATATGGTCCTAAAAAAAATCCTAAAAATCATGAAAGGTTCTAAAAAATTACCATCTTAGTGAAAACCTGACAAACGGGCACTTTGATGTATCAAAAAATAAATAAATCAAAAAATAAGAAAAAATTGCCTCAACAAAAACCTGAAAATAGGTGTTATGGTAGCAAAAATAGTCCTTCCAAGTGGTGAAAACTTGTAAATAGACGCTGCTTGTACATTTGTGCTCTATCTATCAGCTTGTGGCTTTAGCCATGAACAAGTTGACTTTCACAACACTTATTTCTATGGTCTGAAACTAGTCTATGTCTAAGTCTCACTAAGGGGCAATTTCATGTCATCAATGTCTCTAAGACACGCCAGTGTTGAAAAACACTACCTCAATTGGACATCGAGTGTTTCTCAACACTTTTTGAATAGCTTATCTTGAACTGACACCTTTTTATCTGTCCAAGTCATATATTTCTATCACACTTGTAGGCATAAGTCTTAGAAATATCAGTGACAATCTTTACACCATGCTTAAACTGAAATGCCTGAGCTATACTAAATGATATTTTCTTTGAATGTTTGTCTATTATTGATGATTTTTGTTGATGTTCTCTCTTTAGTCTCTTTGAGATGTCACTTGACTAGAGGACTGGGGGCATGGTGTATATTTTCTTTGTATTCTTCTTGAGGGTGTGGTTTTGATGATCCTATATGTTTGATGTGTCAGGTGTCTATGATAAGTAAATCGATCATGATTGGAATGCCGCATATACCTTGACCTAATTCATTTGAACAATTTGGTGAGTTTGGACTATACCCTTGACTTTTTGCATTGTGTTTTTTTATGCAAGATCGTACTCATGGTTATCTTGGCACTTATGCTTTGATACTAGTATAATCTTGCAACATTAACTTGGAAACCATGTTTAGGTCATCTTGGCTCTTATGCCTTGATTCTTACATGTGTTTCCTATATTCTATCCGATATAGATCATATTCATATCTTCATAATTGTGATTGCACTAGTGACAATTGTATGATCTTGATATGTCCCTTAATAAGGCTTCATGATGAAAATAAGGACCGAGTAAGATCCCTACACTTTGCACTTTCATTTTCATCATAGGTTGTATCTTAGTCTTTGCATCTTGCATTGAGTGAGGAGAGAGTCTTCATCTCATCATTATCGGATAACTTTGGTCATCCTTTTTCAATGTCCTAGATTCATTTTTGGGGTTGAAATCAAAATTTGGGCTGATTTTGTTGTTCCTCTAAGGCTTATCTTTTCATCCTGTGAGGCAAAAATTGATCATATTTCTTAATTCATAATTGCTTACTTTGACCTAGTTCTAATGATATACCTTTCTAGTCAAACTTATTCAAACTGGGGCAAATTCTCATTGCTTAGTGGTCAAACTTGGTCCAAATGTTTTTGTAATCTCTCTGAATGGATAATCAATTATCTTGGACCCTATCTAATCTTGATTTGATCAAACTTATCTCATTTCTACATCTCCTCAACATCATTTTGATTTCGATCCCGATGGGGCAGGAATAATCTATCATCGATCTTTCAATGCTGCAAATTGACCATGCTATCATCACTAGGGGCATCTCAGCTTCATCGCTTCACATAAAGTTGAGATTCTTCAAGTCGCTTTAATCTAATATTGGCCATATCAGTTCTCATTGCATCATATCATTTCTGGTATTGTCTTATCTTTCAAACTCAGTCTCAATATTCAGTTTCATCACTTCACATCAAACTATGTATTGAAACTCTTGCTAGCTTGTTGTGCTTTGTTTGATTAGGTTCAGAGACAGTGTCTCTTAGGACAATTCATCACTTCATAATAATTGTCTTCCTGTCATCATTTTCTTTGACTCAATGTGCTCACTCGCATATTGACTCAAAGAGGGGCAAATGTAATCACCCAATTTTGGTCTACTAACTATAAGCCCCCTTTATGAAAAATTAAATTAAAATATTAGACCATTGCTTTACATCAAATCAATTATGTTTAATTAATTAATCATTTATTTGATTTTATCCTAAAGTTTGACCACTTTATTCTATGTTTATTTAATTAAAAGAACATGCTCCCTTTTGATTAAATAATAAAAGACCCCTTTATCCTAAGTACACATGAAAATCACTTTTCTTAAAAAAGAAAGAAAAGAAAAAATAAAAAGAAAAAGAAAATCCTCCACTTAAAGTGCACTTTCCAATGAGATGGAATTTTTTGACTTTTGAAGAAGGCTTTTTCCTCTTTATATCAATCACTCATTGTTTTGCGTCTTAATCTTAGCCTTTTCTTTTTGCCTCTTAAAACCATGCCAACATGGATCAACCAAGACTTAATCTCCACCATTTCTCATTCGTTTGCCTCTTAATCTTGACCATCCACTCATTTCTAATTTCTTTAAAAGGAGACTCGCTCATCATTCTTGCAAACTTGGTACTTTTGGAAATTATCTTGGCATCTTTGCATCTTAGCTCATATTGCATCTTGAAGTATCGTACTATCATTTAGCTTAGATTTTTTATTTACTTTCTTGCATTTATATTAGTTAATCTAGTCTAATTAGCATGGATAGTAATCTTTTATCTTGTTAGCTTAAATTTATTTTCTGTACACTCTTACATTTTATCTTAGCTTAATCTTGCATCTCTTGCATCTCATATTAGATTACTTTGCATTTACATTCATCATGGACATCTTGAATACTTTCACTCTCATTTCTTGATATCTACTTGAATATTCCATTCTATAGTGCACCTTGCAGGGATCTTGCTTATTGGGTTCATTTGAGAGTCACCATCTTTATCTCTATGATTCTTGCACGCTATGGATAGGAAGCTATAAGCTGCCTTCTAAGACTCCAAATTTATTGGATCTCTTGGATATAAGGGTTTATAGAATTGAATACACTTTTTGGATCACACCGCTTATGTCCACACCTCTAGAGGGATGCACAATGTTGTTCCTAGAGTGACTAGAGTCATTGGCAATGCCTTGGTAGGGTCTAAATGAGGGGGGGTAACAATAACAAGGATTACAATGAGGTAGTAGTTGGAGAGGAATTTATCATAATCATAGGCATTCCTAATGGAATTTGGTACCTCCTCCTCATCCCCTTCAACAAGTTCATATTCATGATGGAGATCCCCATTACCTTCTCCTTTCTCAGGATCTACCCAACCTCTACGAATGACATGGGTCAACCCATCATCTATGATGACCTTCTCTTTGTAGGAAGAGATCATGATTGGTGTATCTTCAAAATTTAACCTCATTTCCCTTAGGTCTAACCCATCGTCAATCCCCTTCTTGGTGATCATCTTACCTCTCTTTCTATAATTTGATCAACACCTTAATTTTTCCACAAGTAGTTATTGTGCATAAAGACGTTTATGCTTAGGAAGGCCAACTAAGGAGGTAAAGTGAGAATTTGTACTGATATCAATATGAATGGAAGTATTATTAGGGTAATAAATATATCTAAGAGCTTCCTTAAGCTCATCAAGCTTCTCAGTCAAAGATTCTCTATGCCACTCATCGATAGGGAAGGGTTTTTGTGTCTCTTGACCATTTGGGGTTTTAAGTGATTCAAAAACTTGGGTATGAACAATTCCAACCTCATTGGCTTTGGGAGATTTTTTGGGTTTTCCATTAGGCTTTGAATCCACACATTTTTTTTCAATAGGTTTATTAGGGTTAAGTTTGTCTCTCAAAATGGGATAACTTCACCCATGGTGCCCTTCCTTTCAACAAAGGAAGCATGTATTCGGTATGCCTAGAAATTATATTGGGAAAATGATAGTCTCCATATCCATTTCAATTTTGAGAACTTATGTGAGGTCTATCCCTAGATAGATAGTGACTATAAGCCTCACATCCATATGAGGCAAAAATGAATTTGATTCCTTCATTCTAATGACCCTACTAATTGACTCCAATATTCTTGGCAATATATTCCATAGATAAGGAGGCACATTTTTTATCATGACCTATCTAGGGCATGGTAAGGTTAAGAAATCATCTTTATTGGCTTCCACATACTAGGATATGGCCCTAAAAATACATGAACAAATATTCCAAAATTTTCTTCATACCACTTATTTTTAAAAGAGGGGGTTTTCAAAAAAAAAAAAAAAAACCTTTCTAAATCATTATGCAGAATGTGAATTAAAACTGTAATATCTTGTTCCAAATAGTGTACATCCAATCATTCATAAATCTTTGAGAGGGTACTCTAGAAATATCCCGAGCTGCTAAAATAACTACAATATTTTTAATCTACCTTTTCATTTTCAATTGCATTGGTCATTTGAATATTAGGTCTAACAATGAGAGGGACATCAGGGAAACCCTTACCTCTTTTGTATCCATCATCTTTGGAGGGCTCTGCGTTTAGTGACTGATTGGCCACAAACTTGGCATAAACATGGACACTTTCTTCCTCAACTACCATTGCCTTGAATGTTTTTTTCTTAGTGTCTCTAGTTGTCAATTTTATAGCAGAGGGTTTAATGAGAGCATTTCAAGGGCCATCTCCCATAACATAAACCACACCTCACCCAAATTAAACACACCTAACTAGGGGTACAAGGGCAGCCTCCTGATGATTAGTTCAAAGACAACTCACATGCGTAAGGGAGGCCTCCTCGAGTGCTACTATGGGATTCAATTGCAAAGCAGGATAATGAATGATAATTGATGAAGACTTGATGAAGATTTTCATATATAGTACATTTTGAAGAATATAAGATAATTATTTAAAAATAATACCTATTAAATTAAATAATTTAGTTAAGTTTTGTTTTAAAGTGATTTCATCTTCTTAATAATATTTTATTAGATAAAACATAACTATAAGACAACAATTAGTAGATAAATTACAATATTAAAAATACACAAATTAAAACAATTACTATACATGAAAAATATCACCTTTATTCAAAGTCGAGAAAAATCAAATTACTAAAAAGTCATTTATGAGGATTCATAGAAAACGTTGTGGAATAAATTGTTGTTATTACTTTTTTCAAATATTAAATTAAGAAATATATTCATATGAAAAAATCTAAAATTTGTTCACATTCAAGATATTATGGAAGAAAAATCTCTTGAAAATTAAGACTTTTGTGTTTAATTGTATTATTGGCATTTTTATCTCTTAGTCTTTGCAACTAAAATATAAAATCATATTAAAAAGATGTGAGGAAGTCCTTACCTTATAGGTTTTTTCATTTAAGTAACATGTTTGATTTGATACATAAACCACAAGCTTGTTGGTTGAATTTACTGAAATTTTGTATAGAGTCTTGTTCCTTACAACTAACAATGATACAATTATGCATCAGTTAGTTATCTTTAAATAACCCCAGAGTGCTACCTTTACCTACAATTCTTTTTTTTAAAAGTATTTAAAGGTCATGTAACTATAAAAATATCAAATATAACTATCCAAATTATCAAAGTTTTTGAAATGATCCTCCTACTTATGTTGTAACAATTTAGTAGTTTAGTTTACTATCTGGAGGCCTTGCAATATGCTAGAAAGTAGCTAAGATATGCTTTGAGCCTATATACAATGGTAGACTTTGGTTAGGAGGGAAAGTTAAGTGACTTTTATATGTTTTATAGTTTATCAATGCCCATGGTCCAGGATTGAGATTAACTAGGAGAATTTTGTGGAATGAATTAGCTCTCTTTTTGGATCTATAGAAGAGGAGCATATAAAAGTGCATGGGGAATTCAATGTTATTTTATATATACATGGTAAGAGGGAAGGCATTGCAAATACTAGTCAAGCCTAAAAGGACTTTGAGGATTGGATATCAAGGAATCAATTGATGAAAATTGAGCTTAAGAATGGGAATTACACTTAGAATAATAGAAGGTTGGGTTTATGCAACATTGAAAAAAAGTTGGACAATTTCTTCTTCAATGGGGACCTTTTCTCCTTTCTAGCAACTCTAGAAGGTGATATTATGCCTTGTTATGGTTTATATCACTACCATATCCAATTAAATGTGATCAAAGATGCAAGATCTCTTAGGTCCTCATTTAAATTTGAGAACATGCAGTTCATAGATGAAAGATTTTTAGAAATGTTAAAGGCTTAGTAGGTGGAAGAAGTGTTCATAGGTTCTAAGCTATTTTTCTTCATGGCTAAGCAAAAATATATCAAAAAGAGGCTACTAGAATGTAATAAGGTAAGTTTTAGGGATATCTTTGATCCAAATCCAAAATAAAGGAGGCCTTGACATAACTTAATGAAGAAGTGTTAATAGATGGTATGGATAATGAGCAATTTTTGAAGGAAAAAATTTACTATTGGAATATGAGGATATATTGGCAAAAGAGGAAATGTTTTGGAGGTATAAATCAAGGGAAATATGGTTGGAAGGAGAAAAAAACACCAAATATTTCTAAAATATTACTAAGAAGAAAAGAGATTTGAAAACTATAAGAAAATTGGAAGGTGATAATGGAGAAATCATAGAGGACCCAAAGGAAATAATAGATGGAGTATTAGCTTTTTATAAAAACCTCTTGAGAAAAGGGGTAGGGGCTAACATAGAGGATCAATCTGAGCTTTTGGGACATATTCTCCACCTCATCAGTCAAGATAAGAATATAACGTTGAATAAGAAATTCTCATATGAGGAAGTAGAATTAGATCTCCATTAATTACATTCTAATAAAGCTCTTGGTCTGAAGGATTTCAGACAACCTTTTCCCAAAAGTTTTGGCATTTTATGGGTATGGAATTAGTGGATGCTCTAGAACTAGTAAGGAATTCTAAAGCCACTTGTTAAAAGAAGTAAACAACATTTTTTTAGCTATCATTCTAAAGGAGCAGACATTAAAGTTGGAAGATTTTAGACTAATATCTCTCTACAACATAGTATGCAAGGTGTACTATGGGAAAATGGAAGTAATGAAAATAGGTAAATCACCTCTTTTTTTACAATTGCACATTTTGATGCAGGGGCATCCAAGGTTAAGGCAAGGGCATTCTTTGTCCTTGGTGAAACTGCATGGGTGTTTGTATTTTGGCCGGTGTTACTCGGTTGCAGCCTTGACTGACGGCCTCAGTCATTGAAGGAAGCTCGGTTGCTGAAGGAACTCGGTAGTCTTTGGTGCTCGATGAAAGTGTTACTCAGTCATGCCTGCAGTGCTCGGTTGACACTGGTGCTTGGCGATGCCTGGCGTGCTCGGTTAATTTATTGTCGCTCAGTAGTTTTGGCTTACCGACTAGAGTTCTGTGTGATTTGTTGAGCTGTCTTGGTGCATTTATTGTTGGTAGCTATTATTATAGGCTGACATGCTGAATTAAATGTTTGTATACATTTGTAAGCCAACTTGTATGGCATTTAATATTTGTTGGGGGGAGTTAATGATTTCATCCAGCTAACTTGTGGCTGATGATTAGTATTTAAGGGGTGTTTGGGTAGATGTTTGGGGACACAACTTAGAGGTGAATGAGAATAGAAGCCCAAAAGCTAAAGTTGGCAAAGTTGTGGAAAAGATCTTGCATATCAGATTGTTATCTAATAGTTTGTAGTTACAGAGCTAGTGGTTTGCATACTTGGAGACAAGGAGATTGCTTGGAGGCTTGGGAGCTCAAGTTTAGATCTGCCTTAGGGTTTCCATCAGCTTCTGATTGTCTTCAGAGCTGAGCTAGCTAAGATTGTATTGGATCTGATTGGATCTTGTAGAATTTTTTCTAATTGTAATTGGCCCTAACCTAGGAGGCCTTATAACTGAGCATGTTAATGCAAATTACTTGAAACAATTGGGGTGTTATCTATTGTGTTGAGTATTCCGCTGTGTAATTCTATTGGCTACAAGGTTTGGGTTGTCCTTCATTAGATCCACCATCCTTGATTGCGTCAGGTGGTATCAGAGCTGAGGTTTGTTCCTATTGGAGCTGATAGTTGATCTTGTGAAGCAAAGGTTAACCTAGCAACGCTGATCTTGTGAAGTTGATCCTGTTGAAGTAGAGATTGTGTGCAATCTAGATTGCAGATTTAGAGCACTAAACTTGTGGATCTTTCCCTAGTTGTTTGTTCAAGGTGGCAGGTTGAGATCTGACTTGTACACAACTTGGAGATAGCCACAAGGTGGTCAGTGAGGGTTTGTTACAGAGGGTTTTTGCATAAATTTAAGGATGCCTTTGAGAAGATTGGACCCTAGAGCTATTGCAAATCTTTGTGACACTGTAGAATCAAAGATTTGTGATAAAGTCAGATCGGATGTCAGATTTGAGATAGAATTAATGAAGAATGACATGGTCATCGAGATCATGAGAGTTGTTGTTGGTGTACATCAGAATGTTGGTATGTTGAAGATTGATTTTGTTGAAGATGCTTATCAATATTCTCTGAAGGCAGAAGATAAGTTGAAGAGGAAACAACCAAGAAACTCTCGAGGGAAGGAAAAGATTGATCACTCAGTGAAGGATAAGTCGATTGATGTAGAAGATGAACAGAAACTTGTGGAACCGAAGAAGAAGATAGGTAGAGTTATCTTTAAGGGTACTTGCTATAACTATGGAGAGGAAGGACACCGTTCTTTTGAGTGTACATAGAATAAGTTTGACCGATGAACTGCTATGATGAATGAGAACATTTAGAATGAACCTGAATCAGAGAACTTGTTGCTTCAATGAACATTTCTCAATACAAAGGAGGAACCTTTTCAGAGGAGTAACTTGTTTAGGACCTGATGTAAGTTTAAAGGTAAAATCTGTGATGTTATTGTTGATAGTGGTAGTACTGATAACCTTGTTGCTAAGGACATGGTTCAGAAACTTGGGTTGAATAGAATGAAGCATCCTTTCCCTTATAGGATTGGTTGGTTACAAGATGTTCATGCTTTGGGAGTAAGAGAACAATGCTTCATTGATGTTCAAATTGGCTAGTACAAGGATCTTGGGTTATGTGACATTGTGAAGATGAATAGTTATGATATATTGCTCGGTAGACCTTGGCAATATTATTGCAGAGCTATGTATGACTGTGTCAAAAATGTGTTTACTATTGAGAAGGATGACATGAATTTTTCATTGATGCCTTTGATGGATAAAACACTTGGTAGGAGAAGCCTAAGTATTGGTAGCCGAGTTGAGATTGTGGATCCAGAGAAAATGAATGATTAGTTTGGAGAACCGACTTGTATGTTGTCAAGAAAAGACTTGAAGAGACATAGGAAACTGAAGTGGAAGAATTTGCAAGCAAAAAAGGTGGAGGACTTGTATGTGAAGAACTAGTTCGGGATTTACATGCTAAATCTTGGAAGATGTTCTTCTCACATATGAACATCTTTTGGAACTTGGGTGTCTGATGCAAGGGCATCCAAGGTTAAGGCAAGGGCATTCTTTGCCCTCAGTGAAATTGCATGGGTGTTTATATTTTGGCTAGTGTTACTCGGTTGCAACCTTGACCGATGGCCTCATTCATTAAAGGAAGCTCAGTTGTTGAAGGAACTCAACAGTCTCTGGTGCTTGGTGAAAGTGTTACTCGGTCATGCCTGCGGTGCTCAGTCGACACTGGTGCTCGGTCATGCTTGGTGTGCTCGATTAATTCACTGTTGCTCGGTAGTTTTGGCTTACTGACTAGAGTTCTATGTGATTTGTTGAGCTGATTTGGTGTATTTATTATTGGTAGCTATTGTTATAGGCCGACATGTTGAAATAAATGTTTGTATATATTTGTAAGCCGACTTGTATGCCATTTAGTATTTGTTGGGGGGAGTTAATGGTTTCATCCAGCTGACTTGTGGCTGATGATTAGTATTTAAGGTGTGTTTGGGTAGATGTTTGGGGACACAACTTAGAGGTGAATGAGAACAAAAGCTTGAAAGCTGAAGCTGGCGAAGTTGTGGAAAACATCTTGCATGATCTTGTAGATTAGATTGTTATCTGATAGTTTGTAGTTACAGATCTAGTGGTTTGCATACTTGGAGATAAGGAGATTGATTGGAGGCTTGCGAGCTCAATTTTAGATTTGCCTTAGGGTTTCCATCAGTTTCTGATTGTCTTCAGAGCTAAGCTAGCTAAGATTGTATTGGATCTGACTGGATCTTGCAGAATTGTTTCTAATTGTAATTGGCCCTAACCCAGAAGGCCTTACATTCGAGCATGTTAATGAAAATTATTTGGAACAATTAGGGTTTTATCTATTGTGTTGAGTATTCCACTATGTAATTTTGTTGGCTGCAAGGTTTTGACTGTCCTTCATTAGATCCACCATCCTTGACTGTGTCACATTTGGAAGGAAGATGCCCCCAAAAGACTCAACAGGTGACTCAAGTGCTAAATGGGGACAATGATCCTTCACTAAAAATGTGATTGAATGAAAATGGGAAAGTGAAATGATAATATTATGTAATGTAAATGACTAAATAGACAAGTGATTGAAAAACTATAAAAAAATACTGATACTTGAACAAACAGTGAATAGAAATTACAAAAATAGAAACTAGAGAGCATATATGACATGTAGCTGAAATCTAGGATCAAAATGCAAGGGAAATGATGGAAATAGAAACATGTACCTAGGACATGACAACAATGGAAAATTGTCCTTGGTGTTTTTGTCTAAATTTTGTAGGGATCATCTGATAATTCATGATTTTCCCAGAAAAGTTTTGATAGCTCTATAACATGCTCTTGTACATAGAAAAAAGAGGAAGAATATTGAATAAAGGAGTTTTCCTTAGTCAAACCCCTATTTAGGAATCAACCTTAAAATGAAATAATGGAAAAAAAAATTGTCATGTAGCAGAGGCTAGATCTAGAAAATAAAGCATATCATACCTTGATAATCCAAATACTTCTTTGAATGTGATCAAATATGATGATGCAATAGCTTTGACTAAACAAAAAAAACCCAAAAAAATATTGAAAGTAAAAACCTTATGGAATAGATGTTGTAATTTTCCACAATTTTTGATTGAGGAGAAGAGAGAATACTTGAATGAAAGTAGGTGCATATGGATTTGGTGTAGGAGCACCTAGGACTTAGGCTAGAAAATCCTACTTCCATTTTTGGCTTGTACTAGTCCTAGCCAGACTAGAGGGTAATAAAGGGTTCCAAGAGGACCTAGGTGTGTTAGGAGAGTAGATATTTGAGTTAACCTAGGGTTTGTGTAGTTAGACTAAGTCCATATGCTAAGGTGTCCTTAGGACCTACCTTGGTCCTAAAAGTCGGCAAAAGCGCACAATAGTGGAAATATGATTTAAATTTTTTTTTTTGGTCTAAAATTATCCAAAATGGCTTTAGATAGGTTTTATTAGCTTTGTTTGAGTCTTTGTGAGGGTTGAGTGAAGAAATAAGCAACTTTGCAAAAGTTGCTAAAAAGTTGTCATGACAACTTTTGCAACTTTGCAAAGTTGCATGACAACTTTTGTCCTAAAAGGACCAACCAAGAATTTAGGTCATTATGGGTCCTTAACACCCAATACCTTGAGGCTAGAGGCTATATAATCCCTAATAGGCCCAAATCAGTGATTTTGAGGAGATTAGTAAGGAAGAAAGGTAGATACCTTGACCAAATGGGTCAAGAAGTGAATAAAACATAATAATAGACTACCCCCACACCCCTATAAGAACCACTAACTTGCTAAGGAGGTAAGGAGCATTTGACATGAGTATTGGTTATGAAGAGACTAGAACCTTTGATCAGTAATGGATCACCTAGAAGTTGAGGTGTGAATTATAGGAATAGAGGACCTTGAGAGATTCCTTATAAGAACAAGGTGAAGCCTTTTGAGACCCCTAATCAATCTATTGGGGAGTTTGGAGAGTTAGGAGTCTTAGTGATCCTAACCAAGTCTACTAAACACCTAGAGTGATCCCATCATATTGGTATCAGAGCCTAACAAGGTTTGGGTAGAAGTATATGTCAGAGTTAGTGGGTGAGTCAGCCATGGTGACCAATGTTGAATTGTCTAGAGAAGTGGCAAAGGATAAGGAGGAGAATAGGTTACTCTGGGAAGAAATGGCATCTCTTAGAGACAAGGTAGGAGAGGTGGAAGAAAAAGTTGAATTGATGAGTGAGAAACTAAAAGAAGATGAAGGAAAGGGTAAAGAGGTGGCAGAGGAAGATAAGATCCCTAAACTAGACCCTATATTATTTAAAGAACCTTTCTTTAGGGAACTCGGAGGTATGAGTGGAAAATCATTAGAAGGAATACCACTTTTTAGTGGGAAGATAGAAGCTGAGTTGGTTATGGAGTGGATTGAGGGTATGGAAAACCACTTTAAATGTGAGGTAATTAGTGAAGCTTAGAGAGTTAGGGTAGAAAAATCAAGGATGAGAAGGGCTGCTCTTAATTGGTGGAAGTCTGTGCAGTATGAAAGGGTGAAAGAAGGAAAGAACCCCATAACCAATTGGAAAGGTATGGTGGCAAATATTAGGGAAGCATGCCTATCAGATGACTATGAAGTGTAGTTGCACAAAAAGAGGAAAAATTGGAATCAAAAGGATCTAGAAGTCAATGTCTACACTAAGGAATTTCAAAAATTGTGTGTTAGATCACATGTTGTGGAAGAGGAAAGCCTAAAGGTGGCTATATACCTAAATGGCCTTAGATGGAACATCAAAGAAGAAATAAGCTTATTAAGCTCCAAAATAGTTCATCAATGCTATCAATTGGCACCTAAGGTAGAGAAGAAGCTCCAAAAAAGGCATGACTCAAGTAGCTGAGGTAGAGGAAGGGGTAGAGACAATAGGGGCCAGAGAAGTAGCTATGGGGGAAGAGCCTCAGAATCAAGAATTCAAAGTGAGACCAAACTCACTAAGCAACAAGGAGAAGTTTCTAGCAATAGAGGAGGCTACAATAGCAGAGGAAAAGGATCCAACAATAACTTTAGAGGAAGCTCAGGAGGCCAATGAAGAGGATTGTACTTCTCTTCCATGAAATGCTACCATTTCCACCAATATGGACACCTATAATGCCTCGCTAGGGAACCCGAGAGAGATTAACCTACACATACAACTAAGTTTATAGAATATTTTATTTCCTTAAGTGTTTACAAACAACAACAACAATGTTTAACAATGCGGAAGCAATACAGTATAATTTACAACTCACACATAAACACAACTCAACATAGATTACAAATCTCAAGGGTTCCTTGATGTAGATTACGTAAAACATTAATTACTTTAGATTAGATATAATTACAAATCTCATGTATACAAATGAACGATAAATACAACATCATATAAAAGATAACATAAATACAATTGGTACCAAAAGGTATCCATAATAATCCACATCCATTGCACATGTCGCAGGATATGTAATACAATAACTAAGATAAAGTACAACATGATATCACCTAAACAATTGATACAAGGATACAAAGAAACATGGAATAAAAAAAAAGAACACATCTCCATCAATGAAGAACAAGAAGGATCAACTTCCATAGGGATCATCCAGCATCGGTACACAAACATTAGAATCTCAAATGGTAAAAGAATCACTACCACCTGATCTTGTGGAACCTAAATGGTCCACTCCCACTATGCTGAGGAGATAACAACAGATCACACTTAGATAAAAAGACATCAACAATCCACACAATACAAGCTAAAGAAGAGATCCTGAAAGCTTTCTAACTCAAAAGGTACAATAGGATAACAAGGTAGAACATACTCAACCAGAGGCAACCAACACATGTAGGAAACCTAAGATGCATAAAGGGAAGTTTCATCACACGAGCCAACTCTAAGGTTATCCTGGTAGTCTCTCAAGACCCCAACGCCCTAGTGACTCTATGCAACATCAGTAACCTCTCATATAAATGAGGTATTAACTATGCTATATCCAGTCCATGTAGGTGACAAGAATCTTCCCACTCCCATCCTAGTCAAAAATTAATCAGGAACTCAGGCATGGACGAGACACATAATATCTTATTAATTCATTTTAAACTCTCAATGTCATTAATTATCACTTATTAAACCACTTGCAATAGAATATCCTGGCAGCCACTTGCGGGCTCCGACACCAATTACAAGTCACTTCCCACTTATACGCTTAGTTAAACTACCTAGGTTCACAACCCAAATAACATCAAAGATAATAATAATGTCTATCAGGACTGTTCCACAAAACACTAGGAACATGCAACATGTCTCTAACCATAACAACACAAAAACACTGTCCAAGTGTCCACATAGTCCACTAACACAACCATTATCGAATAACAAAATCAAGGCCATGAAGCATACAAAACATCATAGAAGAGTATCATATAACAATATTCACATAGGGTTGGGTCAAATCAGTCGATTATAATTGAGTATGCAAGGCAAACAAACATGATAAAACATATATTCCCGCCTCTGGATTACATTCCTACTAGTTGACATTCTAACCCCTTAATCCAACACATAGGGTAATAAAAGACTATACATAATTTAATTAAAAAATAATAATTTGTAATCCTTGACAAAATTAATCCATGTAATAATTACTAACAAGACTATAATTATATTTACAACAATTAAATTCTAACCCTAAAATCAATTTATTAAACTAATGGAATAAATTGATTCAAGCATTAAAATTACTAAAAATAATATAATTTTACAGTCTAACTACACCCACAATTGATTCAAATAAAAATGACATCATCATGTAGAAAAACTTAACTAATCCAACAACCAGATTCACATAACAATTACTCGCATGGCTAAACACCCACATTGAAATTTAACACAAAATTATCTCCTTTATACAAAATAAGCCTTTTAAAATTTAAAAGCAAAATCATGCAAAAATCATTAATGTCCAATCACTCCATGCAAAGTAATTGAACGTATAAATAATTGTAAATAATCTATATTAGTTTATTTATATTTTATAACATAAATATAAAATATAAATTACCGTCCCTAAAAATATTAAATTACATGCACACCTAAAGTCTAATAAATAAATTTAACCTAAAGTTTATAAAAACAAATTTATTAAAAATATCAAATTTATATTCAAATAATAATAAAAACACCAAAATTAAATCAATTTAAAATAACATATTATAAATATATAAAATAAATTACAATAATTAATAATAAAAGGGGATCAACCTATAATGTCCCCTTTTTTATTTTTATAGCATATTTGCATCCTCTAATTAGATTATTAAATTAAACAAATAGCACTTGAAAGATTATACAATTTCTCAATAAAACCCAAATCGAGTATGCTCGAAATAATGCCAAAAACTTCACAGCTTCACATATTATTGATAAATTTGAAAGTAGACATTTTTACAGAAATTTCGATAGCATAACGGCCTAAAAAAAGACATTTCTAGATCTGCAAAGAGTTTACACAACAACTCCAAAAAGGAGGACAAAAACAATGCTCATCGGGCTCCCGAAAACAACACAAAATAGCCCGAAAACACCATAAAACACTAATAATCTACCACATAAGTAGAATCATGACCCATTGCATATATTCAACTCTATGTTAACAGAAAAATGGCTGCAATACAACAGCAACCCAAACTGATATGAAAAACTCAACTAAAAACACCAAAATCTTACAAAACACACCTGAAAACTCACAAATCTGCACTGTTCAGCACAAGGGAAAACTCTGCATGAGCTTGCACATGGAATGGCCTCAAAATCCCATCTTTAGCCCTCCTGGAAACCTATAAACTCTCATCTTTGGGTCTCCTTCTCCACAGGTTTGGCAACCTCTGAAGAACAACAAAGCAATGAGCAAAAATCAAGTTCTAGAATTACCCCAAAATGCCTCCAAACCCCTTTAAAAGAGGGCATAACCCTAACTCACGACCAAGAGGGGTCAATAAGATATATTTTACTAATAATTAACATTTATTAATCCATTGGTTTCCAAAGATTAGCCCCTTTTCTTGAAACTTTACTTTTTGAGCCTGCCAACCTTAGCAAAAGTTATTATTTTTAATTTTTTTGAAAAGGGGACATGACACAACCTGCTGCGCACGACAACCCATGGTTGACATGCCCAGTATCCAAGGCAATTGCACACGATAGCCCCCATTGGGGTTGCCGAAAGGTATGGGGAGTGTTTTAAACCTCTTCCACCCTTTATAAAAATAATTTTTTATTGTATATATATTTTTTAAAATCTTTTAAATTTAATTTTAAAAAAAATTAAATTCTCAATACCAATTATTTTAAATACATAGTTATATACATTTTTTTTAAAATAAAACAAATAGAACTGATATATATATATATATATATATATATATATATATATATATATATATATGAGAATATAACAATAGGCTGGTCTAAAACAACAAGGTAGGAATAATCTATTACTATTTTTTATTTTTTTAAATAGAATTAATTATAGAATAAATCGAACAACTAGAATAATAGCCAGATATTTCCACGGTATTATCTAGGGTTTCACATCAAATTTTCAGATCTACCAGATACATTTCACAAAATCATATCTTCCAAGCCTAGGGTTTCAAGTTGATTCAATTCTAGAATATGAAGAGAGAGAGAGAGAGAGAGAGAGAGAGAGAGAGTTCATAGAATAGAATTTTAGACAAGATAAACAATAGGCACGAAGAAAATAGTCCTTTCAAATTTCCAGGATGAATGAATCCTACCTCAAACACCAATGAATAATTGACGAAGACCAGAAATGAAGAAAATCAAAGCTACAAAGATAATTGTTCCCAAAATTCAACCCTTGCCAAAATCTCTCAAAACCTATGTGTAAAGAATGACTACAAGAATCTCTAATAAAGAAAATTCCCCACACAAAACCCTACATGCAATCTCCAGACAGGAAATAAAACTGGACATGCAACTCCAATTTAGAAAATAGAACTCCACTCTCAACTCCTGCTTTTATCAGTTAATAATGTATGCTTAATTTTAATTACCATAATAAAAGAATACACTTCTAATTTTAAATCCTAACTCAACTTTAACTTTAAATTCTAATTTAATTTTCACTAAACCGAATGTGCAACTTAAATTTGTATTTTAATTATTTAATCATTCAATAAATACTTCAGCATAAATTTAACTATGCAAAACAATAAATTAAAACATTAATAAATCAACTAGGCCTTTTAATTTATATTAGGATTTAATAATTAATTAAACCCTTAAATTCCAAATTTAAATCTTTTAATTTAATCAACCTTAATAATTAAATGTTCTCTAAATCAAATATTTCCACATTATAAAATATAACTTATTTCGATACCATAATTACTCCTAATTAATTACTTAAATCAAATTATTCACACAAGAAAATACACTTGACACCCAAAAACTAAAAATCAACTAACTCTATATCAAGCAAACACCAAGGAAGGGCTCACGAATTTATGTCACTGTGACGCATTTAGATAGGGAACTCAATCAGAAACTTGTCCCTTAATTTAGGACAATATTGGCTTGGGTTGGGGTTTGGACCTGTGTGTTATCTCCCCTCTCTTACCATTTGAGATATTGTGATAGGGCATGCTCATCCTAACAATTCAGGGAAGTCGATGTCCGGTACTTGCAAACCTGCATAAAAGACAAGCATGTACATACATGTATGTATATATAACAGACAATGGTGGGGATCAACCGATCGTGTGGATCTCGCAAGCAAGTAACTACGACTCCTTCCCTCAAGCACATCAAGCACATCAAACAAAAATATGAAACATGCATGCTAACCATACACATGCAAGTATGGGGTTAGTAAAACCATAAACATCAATGATATCCTAACATATAATTCATCATCCTAAAATAACCATAACATATAGAAAATCATACTATGGGAGGGCATTACAACACCCAACATATAGGTGCCCTGAGAAAGGAACTACTTCACAAGGAGGAGAGAAGAGAGTGAACTATCTTCAAGTAGCAAGCCTACAAAAGTATCCCTAGATTCAGAAGCAGGGGATAACCTCGTGATAAGGAGAACATTGATTAAAGAACAATTAAAGGAAGAGCCTAGTCAAAGGAGGTCTTTATTCAAGATAAAATGCAAAATATTGGGCAAAGTGTGCAATATTATCATAGACTCCATGTCCACAGAAAACATTGTCTCCAATTAAGCAGTCAACAAACTAAATCTTCAAATAATTCCTCACACAAATCCCTACAGAGTCACATGGTTGAATAAGGGTCAACATGTTTTGGTAAATAAGCAAGCTTGGGTATATTTCACCATTGGAAGGTACAAGGACAGAGTGTTATGTTATGTTTTACCTATGGATGCTTGTCATCTCTTACTAGGGAAACCATGGCAATTTGATAGGCAAGCAATCCATGATGGAGCCAAGAGATCCTACTCATTTAAGAAAGATGGAGTTACCTTTAGAATTTAGTCCCTACTTGAAGATGGATAAGAGAAACCCATTGGTCCTAATGTGCTTTTGGTAGGAGATAAATAATTCCTAAACACCTCGGAGGAAGGTGAAGGAGAGGGGTATGCTTTGGTGTTGAAGCCCAAAGAGGAGGAAGAAGTCAAGAAGCAAGAAGTGACCAAAGAAGTTCAAGGGTTGCTAGAAAAATACAAGGACACAGTGAGTGATGGAAATCCATCTACCCTTCCCCCTAAAAGAGGCATAAGACATCAAATTGACTTTATCCTAGGATCCTCCCTACCTAACAAAGTTGCATACAAAATGACCCCTCAACAAAATGAGGAAATAGCCAAACAAATCCAAGAAATACTTGATCAAGGCCTTATAAGAAAAAGCATCAGCCCTTGTCTTGTCCCCATAGTCCTATCCTAAAAGAAAGGAGGAACTTGGAGGTTGTGTATTGACTCTAGGACCATTAATAGGATTACCACAAGGTATAGGTTTTTTATCCCTAGGATTAAAGACTTGATGGATTACTTAGGAGGGGCAAAATACTTTTTAAAGATTGACCTCAAAAGTGGATACCACCAAATAAGGATTAAGGAGGGAGATGAGTGGAAAACTACTTTCAAGACCATAGAAGGCCTATATGAATGGCTAGTTATGCCATTTGGGCTATCCAATGCCTCTAGCACCTTCATGAGGTTAATGAATGAAGTGTTGAAAGACATCATTGGAAAATGGGTTGTGGTATAATTAGATGATATCCTTATCTTCAACATGTCCAAGGAGGATAACTTGGTGCATCTACAAGATGTCTTACAAAAGTTGCATGAAGAGAAGTTCACCATCAATCTTGACAAGTGTGAGTTTATGAAAAAACTTGGTGTACCTAGGCTTTGTGATCTCACAAGGTAAATTGAAAATGGACATTGGCAAGATAGAATCAATCTTGAATTTTCCTACTCCCAAATCTACTACAGAAGTGAAGAGTTTCCATGGGTTGGCTCAATTTTATAGAAAGTTTATCAGACATTTCAGTGAGATTTGTGTGCCGATTCTAGACACTATCAAAGAAGGCATGAAAACTAAATTCCAATGGAGTGAGAAAGCCGATAAAGGTTTTGAAACCTTGAAAAGAAGGATAGAAACTCAACCAATCTTGGTGTTACCTAGCTTTGAGAAGTTGTTCACTGTTGAGTATGATGCTAGTAACATTTCCATAGGATCAGTCCTAAGCCAAGAGAACAAACAAGTGGCCTTTCATAGTGAAAAGTTGAGTGAGGCCAAAGATAATTACTCCTCATATAGTTTGGAGTTGTATGCTTTGGTTCAAGCCCTAAGGAAGTGGAGGAATTACCCCCTTCCTAAAGAGTTTGTAGTATATACTGACAATCAAGCTTTGAGCTTTCTCAACTCACAAGATAAGTCAAGCCACAAGCACATGAAGTTGGTTGAGTATATTCAGGTCTATACCTTCACAATAAATCACAAGAAATGGAAATAAAATAAGGTAGTAGATGGTTTAAGCCAGAGACTCTTGACAGTCAAAGAAATTCAATTGAGAAGCATTGACATAGAAAGTTTTAAGGAATTGTATCCAGAGGATGAAGACTTCTCAATAGCCTACAACGTATGAAAATAATTTCAAAATCATTTTCATAGTGAATATGTTGATTACCTTATCCAAGAAGGTCCTTTTTTTAGGGGAAGGCAACTATGTGTGCCTAAAGGTTCCATCAGGGAGAACCTCATTCAAGAAAAGCACAATGGGTCTTTCAGTGGACATTTTGGAGTCCATAAGACCTTGGAGCTGGTTCAAAGCTTTTATTATTGGCCTAGGATGAATCAAGAAATCATCCAATGCAGGGTTGTATCAACCCCTTCCAATCCCCAATATACCTTGGGAATATCTCAATATGGACTGTATAATAGGGTTGGCCAAGACCAAGCAGGGATTTGACAACATCTATGTGATCATGAATAGGTTTAGCAAGATGGCTCACTTTGTGCCATGCAAGACTACTCATTATGCTTTTCACATAGCCAATTTGTTTTTTAGGGAAGTAGTCCAGATCCATGGATTGAGATTAAGCATATATCTGACAGGGAATCCAAATTTATGTGTCTTTTTTGGAAAACTTTGTGGCATAAGCTTGGCACCAATTTGTCTTTTGGGTTTGTATACCACCTCCAAATAGATGGGCAAAATGATATAGTTAATAGGAGTTTGGGAAACCTCGTAAGATTCCTAACTAAGGAGTATGGTCAGACATGGGACTAGGTTATAGCACAAGAAGAGTATTCCTATAATGATACCATCAATAGGACTACCAACAAGAGTCCATTTGAGATATTCTATGGGATACAACCAAGAGGCATCCATGAAATTAGGGAACTGGGGGACACAAAAACAAGGAGTGGATTTGCAAAGGACTTTTCTCAGACCATGAAAGAAGTCCATGATACAGTCAGACAAGCTCTCAAGGATAGTACCACTAAAACCAAGAGCAAGGTGAATGAGAGAAAAAGAGAACTACATTTAAAGGTGGAAGATATTGTCATGGTACACTTGAACAAGGCCAAGTTACAGAAGGGGATCCCACACAAGATTTAGATGAGAAGGATTGGCCCTTATGCCATCCTAGTTAAATATGAACCCAATGCTTACAAGGTAGACTTTCCAATAGACTTGAGAATCTTACCAGTGTTTAACATTGAAGATTTAGTGCCTTATAAAGGACTAGTACCTATTGGAGATAGTGAACATGCTGGAGTTGTAGAGGACCTATAAAATATGTAGTTACCAATCACTCCAAGCCTCCAAGATAAGAAGGTCTTGAGTTCTGGGCTCATCAAGAAGACTAGGCACCAAGCTTACTTGGAATACCTTGTCAAGTGGAAAGGTAAACAAAATGCTAAGGCCACATGGGTCTCAGAGACAAAGTTGCAGAGGTTTGGCATTAACCCTGATTCAATCCCCACCAATGGGGCTTGATTACTTTTATTTAGGGGAGAATGGTACAGGAGCACCTAAGACTTAGGCTAGAAAGTCCTACTTCCATTTTTGGCTTGAACTAGTCCTAGCTAGACCAGAGGGTAATAAAGAGTTCCAAGAGGATCTAGGTGTGTTAGGAGAGTAGATATTTGAGTTAACCTAGGGTTTGTGTAGTTAGACTAAGTCCATAGGCTAAGGTGTCCTTAGGACCTAGCTTGGTCCTAAAAGTTGACAAAAGGGCATAAGAGTGGAAATATGATTTGGTTTTGGTCTAAAATGATCCAAAATGTCTTTAGATAGGTTTTAATATCTTTTTTTGAGCCTTTGTGAGGGTTGAGTGAAGAAATGAGCATCTTTGCAAAAGTTGCTAAAAAGTTGTCATGACAACTTTTGCAACGTTGCAAAGTTGCATGACAACTTTTGTCCTAAAAGAAATGACCAAGATTTTAGGTTATTATGGGTCATAAACACCCAATAACTCAAGGCTAGAGGCTATATAAGCCCTAATAGGCCTAAATCTTGAGGTTATCATCATTTGACAATTTATGGTTTAAGTAATTTTAGCACTATTACTTATTTTGTGGACACAGTCTGAGGTTTTGATGCAACAGTAGCATCTAATGTAATTATTTTTTCTTGGAAAAGAAGGATTCAATCAAAATTTTGTGTTTCATTTCTATTTTGTACTATTTTGTGTTCTTTGTAGGTGTTTTGATAGTCTTATTTTAATTCTTTTATCTTTGTCAGTTCACTGGCATGTGTATAGTTTGGTATAGAAATATGGCTCCCCATGAAACCCTATCGTGTGTTCATCATGAATAGTTGGGGCATGGTAGAGGATACTATGTATAGTGTAAATATCTCTTGTGGGGGTCTGAAAAAAAGTATGGTCAATTTTAAGACCTTGCCCTAGGCGAGCATTGTCATTGGCTAACTAGGGACAAGGAGGCAAGAAAGTTGTTTTGCTTGTAGGGGTGACTTGAAAGATTCAATCCAAGACTTTGGAGACAAATAAGAGGATAAAATAGTACTTTGATGGAGATATTAGGTCTTGATCAATCCATTTCACAAGCCTAAACTTACCTTGAGCAGTGGGCTCCTAGAAGCCATCAAAACCCTTGTAAAACCCTCCTCTTTGTGTTTGGGCATTGTATGGATGCTTGAGACCCAAAGACCCAAAAAATACATGAGATTAATCCATAGGTACAAAGAATCCAAAACTTTTTTGGAAGGACCTTTGGGAATTTTTGTAGAAAGTCCTAAAAACCCAGACTAGGAGGCCTAATTGGGGTCTATAGGACTACAAGGCTCAATCCGTGATTTTGAGGAGATTGGTAAGGAAGAAAGGTAGATACCTTGACCGAATGGATCAAGAGATGAAGAAAAAATAAGAATATACTACCTCGACACTCCTGCAAGAATCACCAACTTGCTAAGAGGTAAGGAGCATTTGACATGAGTATTGGTTATGAAGAGACTAGAACCTTTTATTAGTGATGGATCACCTAGGATTTGAGGTGTGAATTGTAAGAATCGAGGACCTTGAGAGAGTCCTTGCAAGAAAAATGTGAAGCCTTTTGAGACCCTTGATCAATATATTAGGGAGGTTGGAGAGTTAGGAGTTGATCCTAACCATGTCTACTAGACACCTAGAGTGATCCCATCAGGATCTCCTTCCTTGATAGAAAACTCCTTTGCTTGACCTCTAATGGGGAAAATAAGCTAGATATATGGAAGAAAACATCTTGAGTACTTGATAATAATGAATTATTGAATTTTTATACTTGATGGCTCTTGAGTGCTTGATTTGATTCCTTGTACTTGATATCTTGATTGTGAAAATCGAATGCTAATAATGGATAGAGGATACCAAAATGAGGAGAGCTATGGTGTTTATATAGATCTCACATCATTTTGGGGGTTAAGAATTAAGAAGGTTGACCACATGATCTATTTTCCCACCAAAACCCTGACATGGACCTTTGAGCCAAATTTGGGCACTATTCCTTAGGGACATGTCACCAATGGTGACATGTACCTAGGAGAATGAGCCCAGATTTGATATGGATGCCAAGAATGTAGGATATTTTCAAGATTATTGAGTATAGCTCATTATGAGGTTAGGACATGTCATGAAGGCCAAAAATAAGGATATAGGGCCTAGGTGAGTAAATAAATTATGTAATTAGAGGAAAAAGAGAGGATCACACTTATAAATAAGGGCTAACCTCAATTCTAAGCGAGATTGAGAGGAATAGAGGACCCATATTTAAATTTAGGTATCCTTTAAGTGCCATATGAGATCCTACTATAGAAAAGACACTAAAGTAGGCACAAAATAATCCTTAAATTATACACAAATCAGGTGCTTACAATTTAGGATGGTACATAAGGTTATGTATAAGGTGTTGGAAAATAGGTTAAATAATATACTTCCTTTCATCATCTCTGAGAAGAAGACAAGATTTTTCCCTAGTAGGTCTATTATAGATGGAGTTATTATAGCACAAGAAGCCATTCAAACACTCTAGATAATCAATTATTCATGTATGTTTATTAATTTGGATATCAGAAAGACATACGATAGGGTGGATTGGATATTCTTGTGCAAATCATTGGAATCTTTTGGTTTCAATAAATAGTTCAGTAATTGGACCTTTTAATGCATATCCACCCCAAGAGTTACAATACCAGTGAATGGATATCCCAAGGAATTATTTTAAATATCTATAGGTTTGAGGCAAGGAGATCCTCTATCTCCATTCTTGTTTTTCATCATGGAAGAACCCCTTGGGAGTGCTATCAATCATTCATTTAAAATTGGAAAGATTTCAGGGATAAAAATTTCAAGGAATATCAGTGCAACATATCAACAACTTGTTAATGATATGGTGCTATTTGGCATCTCAAAGAGGAAATAAGTGAGAAAAATAACAAAAATATTATCACAATATGCATCTACCTTTATGCAATAAGTGAATTGGAATAAATCCGAAGTATTATTTATAAATAAACATCCAATAAAAGAGCTTGAAATTCTAAATATGCTAGGTTACAAGAAGGGTTCTCTCCCATGCTCCTATTTGGGTCTTCCATTGGATATAGGCCTTAGAAATATTAAACTCTGGAACCCTCTCAAGGGTAGATAAGTTGGAAAAATGTCTAGGATTTTATAAATGGAGGTGTTTGTCTTGGGCTGGAAGGATAGTAATTTTGAGGACTATGATCTCATCCCTTCCCATTTATCTTATATCCTTCTTGGCACTTTTGAAGGGGATAAAAAAGTCTTCATCCAAAAATCAGAAGGTTTTTTTAGAAAGGCCTTTCAGAAAAACATAAAATGACATTGATTTCCTAGGATAAAATATGTAAACAAAAAAATGTGGGGGTGTTGGCTTGCAAATTTAATTAGAACAAAACAAGGCTTTAGGGGTGAAGTTGGTTTGGAAAATGGTCAAGAAACCTCAACTAAAATGGGCTACATTTCTTTAAGAGAAATATCTCAATGGAAATGAAGAGTTGGACATAGTAAGGATAAGGAATCCAAAGTATGAAACTTCACGCTAAATTGTAGACCCATCATAAGAAGGTTTATTTCATGGTATATCCATGATGGGGCTAAGCTTCTTTTTTGGGAAGATTCATGGTGTGGAAAACCAAGTATGGACAAATTAATAGATATTGGGGCCACCAAGAATTATCCTAAATCCCATTAGGGTAGAAAAGTCAAGGTTTACATAAAATCACAACAACAAGGTTTGGATTTTTGTTGGGAATGGAAAGAGTTGATCTCCCTTCCCTTGTCAGCTCACAAGATACCTTGAAAAAAACTCCCTACTCAAAGACATGTTAATTTAGACAAGGGGAAGATAAGTTGATCTGGGAAACATCATAAATGGTGAATATAATATGAAGAATGGCTATCACTAGATCTTAGGAGGTAATGACCTTCCCAAGGCTGAGATTCAAATCTCATTGTATTTGGATAAATTACATGTTCCAAGATCTAACACCTTTTATTGTGTTTCTTTGCAAAATAGAATTATGACTGCAAAGAGATTCATAAAAATTGGTTTTGAAGGACCCTTGAGATGTGTCCTCTGAAAAAGAGAGGAGAAATTAGTGGATCATATTTTCTTAGGCTACCACTTTTCTCAAGAATGATGGTGATAGATGTGTGCTGAAATAGGGTGGATCAATACCTTCCCAAATGATATAGTAAGTATCTTCCAATATTGGACATCAAAGAAAAATTTAGGTCTACTCAAATGCCTCTAGAATATTTTCCCCTCCCTCTTGATTCGGGAAATTTGGAAAGAACATAATTGTAGAATCTTTGAGGATAAGGAAATGGATCTCATATTTTTTCAAAATAAGGTGGAAGTTTATATAATTGAAGTGGATAATCATAGGGCCTCTATCTTGTCTTTGAAAAAGTGGTATCTTCATAGAATGTGAAGGTAAAATCAGGTTCAGATGGGAAGGTTTAAGGATATCGATCTTTATTGGTCATGGACTAAATGATGGTGTTATTCTAATGGAGCATGCATGTTGGTCTTTGTTGAGGCATGGTTGGTACAAGATGAAATTTTATGGGGCCTCCTAGGGAAATATGGGGCCCTTAGGAGCTTTCTACATTTTTCATAAGTGGGACAAGAAAGCAGTTGACAACCTGTTGATGCCCCTAGGTTTCAACACCGATAAATTCACAAAATTCAATACATTAATTTTAGGTCCACTCTTGTGTAAAGAGTTGGGACTTGATAAAATAGAAGTGGAAGGAGACTCTTCTATAGTAGTGAATACTATTAGTTTAAGGAAATACTCTAGATTGGAAGCTAAATGGCCTGTTAAGAAGAGTGATCAATATACTAAATATTTTTGAGGCATTCTTAATCAATCATTTTCTTAGGGAGGCCAACAAAGAGGCCACTTAGATAGCTAACCTAGTAGTGGATGGATTTAGCATGAAGGAGGCTATTGTAATGGACTCATAATGTGTGATGTTCCATGGTTCTGGATTCAGTTTGGTACAATTTTTTTTAATCAAATCAAATTACTAGCCACTAAGAAGTAGTGGGGGCATGGTCATGTGGTAAGCCACTAAGAACCAAGCACTGAGGTAAATGTCCTAGGAAAATATTGGACTAAATAGAAAACCAACATGGCATGATTATCTAGCAATAAGTAATCAATAGTGGATTAATGACTAGACAACTAGAGAAAAATCAAATAAAG
Source organism: Chamaecyparis obtusa (assembly GCA_027943335.1). Taxonomy (NCBI): domain Eukaryota; kingdom Viridiplantae; phylum Streptophyta; class Pinopsida; order Cupressales; family Cupressaceae; genus Chamaecyparis; species Chamaecyparis obtusa. The sequence continues at coordinate 431,741 of BSBK01005423.1, read as the reverse complement.
AATTTTGGAGGTGTCTAATAATTTTTTTTAATAAGGAGATCTCATATATCCTTGGAATCATATAAATTGTGTGGGAGTACTCTGAGGGAACTATTCACATGTCAATGGTATGATGCAAAGTTATTAAACAACTTGGAACTCCAATGATGATATTTCTAAGCAACCATCATAATACGCTAGAAATGTTAAATCAAGAGATAGAAAGGGACATTTTAAATTGGAATCATGTCCTATTTCCTTTGTTTTGCAAAAGTTCTAGTGAATTCTAGTCTCTCTGCAATAGTTTTTCCATGGACTTTGCATTGTGTCTAACTTCCAAGAAAAGAAAAATATCTTTTTTCAAGGGAGATTAATCAAGAGCAATCGGGAAGAATTATCAAACCTAACGATGACTTCATGGTGCTTCAGGTGGTGAAACAAATTTTGGGAGAAGAAGGTATCATAACATATCATCACCTTAAAGTAAACAATGACATTCGTGCCTTGTTTGCATCCATTCTATTGAATTTAGCTGTAGGAAATATGGATGAGAACCTAGTAGTTCCTAACTCGGTTGACTATTACCCTCAAATAATCCCTATAGATGTTCACAATAGGGGTGAAGTGGTAGCCAATAAATTGATTCTATCCCTAGATGATGAGAATTCCTTTGAGGAAAGGAAGCCAACTATAGCCAAAAATATTGATTTCCTCTAAAAGTGACTAGTGTTAAAATTTTATGGGGGCATTGACTGGTGGAAGGATTATTTACTTGTAGAGGGATATGAACCTTTCATGACTAATCAAAGAGATGTTGAAGTGCAATGAGAGGTAGTCCAACAGATGAAAAGAAAGAGAATGCGATTAAGGAAGCCAACCCCAACAACATCAAAAGACCCCAATCTAGCCCCTGAGGTGGTAAGGTCATCATCTATTCTAGAGAATCATTTGCCTCCACACACCAATACCTACTTTTTTGACTAGAGTCTACTTGGACAAGAGAATAAGAAAGGGAGGTAGGGCCTCAAGTGGGTTTCAACAATTCTTGACTTGCATTGTGGTTAAAGATAAGTTTGAATATCTCTATATTATGGTCTACATGGTTTTTAGTGATTTCCCATGCTATAGATAGGAGATATTAATGTGTCAAGGGTTTATGGTATAGGCCCTATGTAAAAAATTTGGTTAAGTAATTCTTGGCTCGTAATTTGGGGCATTTTGTTTTGGGATGTAAGCCATTTTGTTGTACCACAATGTTGGCATACTTGCAATAGGTTTATGCAATGATATAATGATGAATAACTAGATGGAGTATGGTGCTGTTCTATACAATATGCCATTTTTTTTTGCCCAAATTTTGGTAAATATGTAGTAGGTAAGTTGAATTATTGTTTCTGATAGTACATAGTTAGCAAGTCTTTACAATTTAGCATGGACAGGGGGTGTTGAGTCTCACTAGTAATGTAGTTAGCCAGGAGGTATGCTCGACCTTCTGATTTTGAAAATTGTAAATATTTTTTTAAGAAATGTATTCTTTTGGCTTCAACCTATTACTTGTAAAAAAATAATTTTATTTTCATTTATTTTTTCTGAATAATAATAAAACTTTCAAACTATAAATAAATAAAAGAATATTTTCTCTTATTTGTTTAAATTTACCTTATAATTGTTTGGGCCCTTAGTAATTTTGATCTTTTGAATTTCTTATCTCTATGCATATATATTTTCAAAACATAATATATAATATTCTATTAAAAAAAATTAATTTTTAATTTTAAAATAGAATTAAATTAATTAAGATTGTCTATATTTTCAAAAAAATTGATTTACTAAAATAAAGTAAACTAGCATACATATAAGCCAAGAGATATCATTTTAATACTGGTGTTAAATAATAATAAAATAGTCAATTATGAATGAGAAATAAGCTTTGCAAATAATTGTATTAATTGACAGGGTTTTACTAGCATAAGTTATACAACCAAGAATACTTTTTTTTCAGTTGTATTTAAAATAAATCTAATATTAAAATGGTTATGAACTTAGAATATTTATTAAATATTAATATTTTTTTATAACAGAAACAATTTCTTAAATAAACAAGTTACCATTTTGTAAATAAATAAGTTCAACTAGAGTTACAATTTAGTCTTTTTAAGGTTCGCCACTACCCAAATATCAAATAAGTGAAATGACATTAATTTAGAATGGGTGATTGCATTGAAATGTTTATTTTACAACATAATTGACTATGGAATTTCATCATGTTTTTAATATTGAAAGCAACAAAAAAATAAGGTGTTGTCCCTTAGTACAATGCCCAAAGGGCGACAATTAGCAGAATCATGTTATTAGAATAATGACAATAGAGTAACAAAAGCTAAAGTGTTAACATGACTTCCATCTATAAGAAACAATAAAAAATCTACTAGTCACAATAACCATAAGCACTACAACTAACATAACTATACTACCACAAATATAAACATTATTATAATCAATTTTAAGTAATGGCCACACAGGGCCGTAACAACAAATATCCTTAAAAACAAACAAAAGATTATCAGTATGATAGACCAAAATTAAAACTAGGCCTCTAGAGCCATTAACAATAGACCAACAAAAAGAAACCAGGAGCTAACACACTAAACACCCTTTCTCTTGCATTTCTTAGATAACATCATCCACCCCCAGTCCTCTATCAAGAACTTAAATAGTTCCTCAAAGTCATCATCTTTGGTGCCCTTATCATCCCACATGTCCTTCTGTAATAGACAAAGAGTGGTGGCCGAAGAATGCATAAATTTAAGGGTAAAACACGTCACCTCCTAAAACTTGTTGTCCATTGATTTGATTTCCTATTTAATTCCGTCAATATCTCCCCACACAACCCCACATTTACCACAATCCCCTTCCATTGTAATTTTCTCCTTGTCTTTAACATGGGAAATGATCTTGTAGTTAGTCTCCATATTATGTGTGGAGTCAATAGACTCAATTTTTAAACTTTTTGAGATGTGGGAGGAACTATCTGCCATAACAGGATGAGCTTCCTTATCAGGCATTTTATACTCAATATTCTTAGTTTCACTACCTCCAATATCTTTATACTCCAAATCCTCTTTTACGTTCTTCCCCTTCCCCAAGGGCTTGGTTGCAAGTTTGCTAGAGTGACAAGGGGTACTTTTATCTTTAGTGATTTTCACATCTCAGTTAATTTGTTTTATGTTAAATTTGGCTTTCTTTAGGGCTTTGGTTTTCAAATTTTGGGGGGTCACTTCTGTTTTTCTCAATTGGAAACTCCACATAGTGTTTTAAGAGAAATATCCAGCGAGAGTTTAGGAGTTTTACAGGTGGGCTTGTTAATGCATTTCTTTTTACTTGGGCTAGGGGTGCCCATCAAACTAGTAAATGGCGGGGTTGAGGAAGAAAGGGTTTCTTGCATAGTAATGGCCCATGATAGACATAATGCAAGGCAAAAATGATATGACTTAAACATAAAACTGATGCATAATGGTATATATTTTTTTTTTCATATTTTTTGATCCCACAACATCTTTCATATTACTCTCCAATGAGTGGAGAAGAAAACACATAATATAAATAACATCATGGTTTCTAAAGTTATTTTAAAAAGGCATATGATAATAGTAGTAGACCCCAAACCATCCTTTGAGAGTAAAATATTTCATAACAACCATACACACCTGGTCCTAAGGCTCTAGTAATTTTTCCTAGTCGTATCCTCCTAGTAATTTCAGGTTGTTCCTTGCCATATAAGAATTGGTTGAGGCTAGTTACATCAGAAACCCTACTCATCTTCTTCTATTTTCACCCTTCTGTTGAAAGGCTAGTAGCCTGCACAATGAAATCTTCATTAACCTCAAACAAAATACCCCTCATGGTGACTCTTCTCTTATCCCAAGAAAAGAAAAATTATTGGGAAAGGCTTTCATAAAAGTCGACCATGCATTCTATGAATTGGGTAATTCTGCCTTTGTTATAAACATGCCAAACAATGACATTGTTCTAGTAGTCATCATATTTATTAGGCTCAACATGAACCCGATCCCCCTTGATATTAATAACTGGGGTTGGAGCATTTATGGAAACAAAGGCTACAATGTGAGCTTGATGAATGATGCTACATAGCTGTAAAAACCCCAAATTGAACTCGACATAGAAATATAACACAAGAACCTTGAGTAAATGGTGATAATGAGTGCTTTTATTGCATTTAGTGTCTTTGTCCACATCCAAATCTTAGTAGTTAGTTCCCCTATATGAGTAGTCCTTCATCCAACTAGATATATGGTTCATATTAAGTTCAAGTCGAGGATGTAATTTAAAAATATATGTCAAGCTTGTTATAAAATTATTAACGTAACCCCCATGGAAATGACCTTTCCCTATACTCAAATCAAAATATTGCCACATCGGCTCATGGGGTGATGTGTACCATCCAAGTACATATCATATGGAAACCTTACAAATAATTAAAAAATATAAGAATAACATATAGTAATTCAAGTTTAAACACCCGCCATCTTTACAGTGTAAAGCCCAAAGACCCTAGAGAAGGGCCCAAACAACAAAGTTAGCAATCTCCATTAGAAACTAAGGTATTTTTTTCCTTCCCTATAAGGGACTTTGTGGTGTTAGGTAGAGAATGAACTTTTCTCCAACAATGTAACCCCATCCTCTCAAATCCAATAGAAGAAATTAAATCAACCACAACATTTTCCTCTCTAAACATATGTTGTATGACAATCATCAAACCTTGCTAAGAGAGATCTTACATTCTTTAGGATTTCCTCCACTTTCTAGCTAGTCATTATTGTGCCTTTGGTTGCTTCTATAATTAATTTAGAGTCCCCTTCAATTTCCAAGGCTCTAATGCCAATTGAAAAAGCTATCTTTAGGCCCCAAAATAGGGCCATCCCTTCCACTTGATTACTGGTATAGCTCCCTAAGCTTCCAGTGTAAGTGGCCACTAGGTTGCCCTTGTGATCCCTAATCATAGCCACTAGGTTGCCCTTGTGATCCCTAATCATAGCTCCTCCAATAGCTAGACCCAATTTAGTTGCCCATCAAAGTTCAGTTTAAACCATGGTGGGCAAGGAGCTTTCCAAACAATATTTCTCTTAGCAATTTTCTTTGAGTTATCAAACTCATGAAAATTCCTTAGAAGCTTCTAGAGTTTTGCAAGCTTACAATCATATGAAGAAGGAGGATCACTAGGGATTTTCCAGTTGCTTATCACCACATTTTCAAATGAAAGTTTGTTGAAGATCGACATCACATTATCAATTGTATTTTTCAATGTCCCTAAAAATCTTGTTATTCCTCTCTTTCCACAGGTACCAACAAACATGTGGAAATATTTTCCACTAGAGATGCCTAACAAGGGGATGATTTGACGAGCATTTCCAATTAAGAACAAACTGTTGTATATCCTTACCAAACACCCATTGGAGACTAAAATTTTGTAGGCTATTGCACCAGATCCATGAGGCAGATTGATAGTGAATAAAAAGGTGTTGAATTATCTCTTCCTTTAACTTACAAAGGACGTATCTATTAGGAAGTTGAAAGCCTCTTTTAACTAGATTATCTTGAGCTAAACCCACCAAAAAAAAAATGATTTTAAGGAATAAGTCGCAAATTCCATACCTTCTTTCAACAATCAGGGTCATTATTGTGTTTGATCAACAAATTATAAGCTGATTTAACAAACAAGGCACTTGTTGAATTCTTTTCCCAAATAAATTTATCTTCTTTGGGGAAGAGAGGAAGTTTGACATCCATCATCCAGGATTGCAGTTCAATGACTTTGGGAAGAAGATTAGGTCTATCTCTAACACTTAGCTCCAAGATTTTCCATTTACCTTCGAGGGTGATATAATCATTAATATAAATCCAAAAGTAAGCCTTGATTCTTCTCATTAAGTGACAAAAAGGGCCACCAATAAGGGGTTTATCCCCTATCCATATTTTTGATCCAACCAGTAGGTCATGTGAGTCGAGGACTCTATGAAAGCTGCCATTATTTAAGTATTTCACCATCATGATTTTACTCCAATCTACCAAACCAACAACCATATCCCACCCCACCTTAGCAATTAAAGCTTTGTTAAGGTTTTGCCAGCTTCCTGATCCCAAGGCCTCCCAAAGATTTGGATTTAATAATAGTGCCTCAATTGACAAGTGCCATTTTCTTTTTTTCTTCAATACCAGTCCAAAGGAAAGTCTACTCAATTCTCTCTAATTTTTTAGCCATAACCCCCAAGATTTTGAAGAGGGATAGGAAGTAAACCAAAATTCCTTGATTAAATAGATTTGAACTCTGTTCCCAAAGTCTTACAATTAAATTTTAAAATTTCAATAACAAACTCAAAATCTTTAGACTTAGTGAAAGAATTAAAATAAAAATTTATCAAAAAAATTATAAAGATTTAGGACAATTATTAAAATTTCAATAGAAGACTCAAAATCTTTAAACTTAATGAAATAATTAAAATAAAAATTTACAAAAATTGTAAAGATTTGGGGGCACCAAATTTTGTTTAGGGCACCAAATTTCATCTATTGGCACCATTACACTCAACATACTTCAACGGACTACAAGTTTAAGCAAGAAAAATAATTTCTATAAGCTATAACGTGAGAAATATTATTTCAAATTATTTATTTTGTACCTTTATTAAGTTTATGTCTAAGACAAGAATTGATATATTTTAAATTTATCATCTATCAACCAATACAAATACAAATACAATATTTTTAACTTTATAAAATTTAAAAATTATTTCTTGAACATATGATTGATGGATTTAGTTTGAGTCTAGTCAAATATGATAAAAATATTATTTTTAAAAAAATAATTTTATTAATTTCTTATGAAATTTTTATTTCATATTTATTATATATCAATAAATTCAAATTAAAAATTATATTTTATAAATTTATTTTTGTTTATACTATTTATTTTTACAAAATATTACAATTTAAATAAAATCTTATGATATTATAATATATTGATTTTTATTTAAATTAAAATATATTAAATTAATATTTAATTTTATTATCATAGTTTTATTTCTAAAAATTGATTTAAAAAATTATTATAAAATTAATAGTACAAATTAAAATATTAAATTTTTTAACTATGTGAGATATAATATTTATATTAAAATATTTTGAATATATGTTAAGTATCAATTTTTGATTAAAAATAATTATACTAATTTTATATTAAATAGAATTATACTTTATAAAATATAATAAATTTATTAAAATTCTAATTATATATTTAACATTATAAATATACTTATTACTTAATTAAAAGACAATTACTAGTTACTAGGTGGCACTTTTTTTGTTTAAATTTACCTTATAATTGTTTGGGCCTTGATCTTTTGACTTTCGTATCTCAATGCATATATATTTTTAAAATTTAATATATAATATTCTATTAATAATCTTTATTTTTAAAATTAAAATATAATTAAATTAATTAAAATTATCTATATTTTCTAAGAAATTGATTTACTAAATTTATAATGTAAAATATCTAAACTTCTTATCTCACATCTTTTGAGTAGAAATATTTAAAATATCTCTACTAATCTAATCTAACTTCTATTTAATTATTCAATTTTACTTAATTTTCAACTAAGTCCATAGAAATAAATTAATATAACTAAATTCTGTTTCAATCTTTGGTTTCTAACTAAACTAATTTGCATGAACAGCCAGATCGTGAATACATATCCTTTCGCCATCTAAGAAAAATAATGATAAAACGAAGGGATCCACAAAAGTCAGGAAAGCACATTTTAAACATGCAACTAACAACAATAACTCCGTGAATATAAAATTGAATTTTTTTTAGTTTACCGCAAATTCTTTCCTGATTTCAAGGTATGAGCAAATGACATGCATAACTTAACTGCGACAAAATTTATCCTAATCTTTAACTTTATTTTCCAGAAATCTACTTTTTTCATTTGGGGATCTACCTCGATCGGTACAATGTCACAGAATCGTCCCTGTTGTAGTAAAAGGGGATATAATATTTCCCACTAAACCCAAAATCTATATATACAGATCTAAATCACTGCAGTACAGTGGAGCTCTCAACAACCGACTTTCAGAATATACAAGTCCTATATATAGTATAGCAAGCTAACCTTTAAGAAATTTCTTTTATCACACACCCAGTGATAAAACTCGTGATATTCTGATAAGGTGTTGGTGGTAGCTAGTGAAAATATGGATGGATTTTCTTGGCCTACAGCTTCTGAGGTAGTTTAGTCATGTATTGTCAGTAAGAACCATTTGGGATTTACATCATTAGATTAGGGGTTGTTGTATTGACATGCATTTTGTTAATCGGCAACTATATAAACTATACATTTGAACTGTTTTTGCAGGTCGTTAGGGTAAAGAGATCTGCAGCTTCTTTGGCAGGATGTGATGTAGGCAAAGTACGAGTGGTTGCTTCTCCATATAGGATTTGCCCTCTCGGTGCCCATATTGATCATCAGGTGGGTTACCTGATCTGATTGATTAGTTCTGTAAATGAGTGCTTTCCTCTGAATGCTTGGATTGCATAAGTGTATTCAGTGATTTGAGACATTGAACTTATCGGTTTACGAGTTGAGTCTGATCAGGAGCAATAAATTTAAGTCATGTTTGCAAAATAATGTGGGTTAAGAATTACATCTGATGAGTTGGAGAAACAACTTTATGTGCATTGCAAATCATAGAATGCTTTGCTTTTTAAGACTTATTTAGTTTGATTCTCTCTTTTAAGACGTTAATTATTTCTGTTTGGTTTACGAATTACATCTGGTAAGTAGGCAAAAATAAATTTACGGACATTGCAATTAGGACACGTGATTAGTGGCACGGTGCCATTTGGTCTAATCGATGGCCAGAGACATGCACTGAATGGCATATTTTTAATATTCCTTTTTAAGTTCTAATAGTCCAAAACTGTTGGGAAAAAATATTTGGTAAATCTATTACAGTTAGAATTATTACGTAACTCTGATGTTTCTTTATCTGTTGTATGATGCTCTGGGGCACTCTTATAAAATTCGCCTCTGCATATCTGATGATGGATCTGGGCACAGATACAGCGTGGATATATGTTCTAGAGTCTAAAAGATGAGTTCCCTTTGTGGATATGGTTGAATTACTGGAGTGCCATGATGGGAATAGGCACTGCTTTATCATAGTAGTATATGGCTGCATATAGTATCCAGGCTTGTGTCTATTGCACAAGCTCGTAAAATATCTTCAAAAGCATTTAAAATGTTTTGATGTGATTCAGTGATTTCAAATTCAATATCATTTAAATGCTTTAACTTCAGCAGTAATTTGTGCCTTTTCTGGCAAAAGCTATCTTGAATGGCATCAAAATGAATGGCAAGATGACTATGCATGAGTGTGTGGAAGCAATTGATGGATTATAATGTAAAATGCTAACATTTATTCTGGACACTTTGGAAGTTGTCTTTGGATATAGTAAGGCACTCTTTTCCTTTTAACCTAGCTATTAATCTTGTCTTTCATTCTGTTCAAGGTTATAGCTGCACAACAAAGCGAGAATACTCAAGGATCCAATGATTACAAAACTGGCAAACAATGAAGACAAATCAAGGACATTTGTTATGTGTATAATTGTATCAAATAACCTTATCAGTATCCAGAACTTTAGCAATGAGAAGCATTCATTGAAACTCCCATAGAAATCTTTCTATGGATTGACTTGGCAAATCCAAAAGATAGATTTATAATTAACCAGGCAAAAATCAGAAAATTAAAGATGCTGAAAAATTTATAAACATAGAGAATAAGATGCAATATTTTAAATTTCAAGGGAACACCCCACAACACAATGGTAAGTTGTGAGCCTCTCATTTGGGAGGTCTTGAGTTCAAGTCTTCTTGAACCCCATGTTGATCTTGGCTTTGGCCTATTACCCATCAAATTTTTTTAAAAAAAAATTTCAAGATAAATAAATGAAAAATATGCTTCTTTTCCATCTAGCACAGCCTAAAACAATTTCTATTTTTAGCTTTCTAAAATCAAAGTGGGGTGGTCTAGGGATGGCAGCCCCCAGCAAGATTGAGTTCCAATTCCACCCCCAGGGTCCAGGGGCAGCACTTCTTGTGCTTTCCATGTTGCAATGCAGGGCGGGGTCCAAAGAGACCAAATTAAGGCCTTTAAGGCCATGTGGACCTTCATATTTTTCATCATTTTGTCATTTCTCACCGAGATCCAAACCCTTGGATAAATGCAGATGTTGAGGCCATAATGCAGTAGTTAGGCCCTAACTGAATGACAATGGAATGCGTATTTGCTAAAGAATGAGTGCCTTAATGGATTGAATGTTTGGTTACTTCGGAAAATTGTAATCTGCAATGTAAAATGAGGGTATGACAGAAAATTAAAAAAAAAATATTTTACAGGAAAGTTGAAAAACTTGGATAAAAAATCCATAGTTTATTTTTGATTAAACTAGCATTGGGAATTACCAGCAATCAGAGGAAAAAATTGGCTCAACTCACCATACCCCTACAATGACTGGGACAAGTAGCGATTTATTAATGATTTTTGCTAGAATGGTCAAATATCATGTATGTTATGTGTGGCAGGAATGCCAACTCGCCATACCCCTTTAAAGACTGGGCCAAGTAGCGATTTATTAATGATTTATGCTAGAACGGTCAAATACCATGCATGCTATGTGTGGCAGGAATGCCTTGTACATCTACTTGTTATTGCCGCACTATTATAAACAATGGAATTGAATTTTAAAACACCTGGAATGGCTATTAATATGGAGGTTTAAAGATACAATTGGTGAGCCCTTATGTATTATTGCTATTGATATGGAGGTTTAAAGATACTTGTTTCTTCTGATTGCTCCACCCAGCATAAACCATTCGTTCTAAAGCCTCAAATTGTTGAATTTAAAGGCTTGAGCTGGCCTAGAATGACCTTTTGAACCGGTGTTACTGATCCTAGATGTTTTTTGCAATTTGTCCTCTAAGCTCTTTCCTATTTTCGATTCCTGACTCCCAACAGAGGTACAACAGTTTTCTTTTCTGGTTTAATCACATTCCCTTATAAGGATTTATAACTTTTTTTTCCTTTTTAAGGGGTTTGTTCCACCTTATGATACCTTGGGTATGAACATCCCAATGGCCACCTGCAAAACATAACCTGTATCTAATGATGATGATCTTCAAAACATAATCTGTATTTAATGATGATGTTTCATACTCCAGTGATTTCCTCCAAGCATGTTTGGCTGCTTGAAATTCGATTGAGGCCGGCCATAGTTCCTTAGAATAAAGTTTTAAATTTATTGTGTTTGCATAACTCAACTTAACCACACATTTGGTAAGGTATGAGGCTAATAGATAAGAGCTCAGGAAATTTCCAATCTACTCAAAAACAAATTTGTGCTAAAATTCTAGATGTAATTCTGGAAGCATTACCTACATAGGAGCAGAGGAGGGTATGGCAATTGCAAATCTACTGTTCAAGAATCAAAACATCACAAATAAGTCAAATTACGAGCCTCTGTCCTTGGCAGTTAAGAAAATTACTAAGAAATAACTTCCTAGCAGCATTATGGAAACATTTTCTTCTTTGATATTCCAATGCATTCACATCGATTTTGTGATGGTTTCAGCTATTGATCTGATGCCCAAGAGGTGGTGTATTACCTTCTCATTTGGTTTACAAATATGATTACATAGTAAATCAACTCTCTATTCATTAACTAGTGTCTGAGAATGCTACAAATTTTTGGGGAGGTGCACCTTTTATCTTCGAGAAGTCTTGTGGGACTTAAATAGTTAACAACAAAGAGTCAGAGCTAGACTGGAGCTAATCTGCATGTCAAATGATGGATGTCTTCCATCAATTACGAATTCCTGTTTCTATTTCTGCTTATGATTGATGAACCTACTTTTATTACTCTCAAATATGTAGACTACAATGATGACTTCATACTATAAAAGAATAAATAAAGCATATGCAAGGATTGCATACTACTTGTCACGTGTTTCTACAAACTATGGAGATTTTTTATTTCTCTGGTGATTGCATACAATATTCTTGTCACATGCCAATCTAGTTATTGCGGTCAATGGGCTCTCTCCCATGAAGTAAATTTCTATGCTTTTGTATGCTGGTATGATCTTCCAGACAATGTATGGTATAATTGCATTGAATGTATGATATTGAAAGCCTTTTATATGGTTTTGATAGACCTTAAGTTTTTGAAATTATGGAAAACTATAAGTCATGATACATAAAATTAAAAAAAGAGTAGATGTTGAACTTGATCCGCCGCTTCAAGTCAAATTTCATGTTGGCCCTTGTAATTCATAAGCTTTTCTCTTTTCTTTTCTTTTTTGATCAGTAAGATGTGGGATGAGGGTCTACTCCCTTATAAAAAAAATAACAAATAAAAAGAAGCTCCAGACCTGCTAAGCAGGGAGCAGAAGGAAAAGATAAGGAGACAGATAGTAGCCCATGAAAGGGAAAAATTGCCTAGAAAGAACCAAGAAGAAGGAGATGAAACTAGAATCCAAAAGAAGTTTCAAACTGAGAGCTGCACGAATCAAACAAAACTTGACCAAAAAGTCAAATTATCTAAAAAGCTTTTTTGCTGCCCCATGAGAATAGAGCATCCATAGTCCACTGAGAGCCCTCCTCTACAGCTTCCCTGCCTCCAATACAGAGTTTCTCAGCTTCAGACTTGCACCACTTTTTCCTTTTTGGAGGACCACAATCTGCTTTGGATTTTCTGTTTTCTGTTTGAGTAATCAAACACTTCCCCCGGGGATCCAGCACTATATTGTGTTAAAACAAATCAGGAGACACATCATCCAAGTCCTTCATGAATGGAAAGGTGTCTCCCAAATCCAAATGGTCTTCCACCACCTCAGGAAGCTTAGAGTTATCCATCATATTATCTTTGGCAGGGCTCAAATAGGGGGGAATAGAATCTGAAAGACGCTTTGGGTCTGGCCTTAATGCTGGCTGAGGAGCCAGGAACTTGCCGTGATTGCGCCATATGAAGTTGGCATCTAGAGATCCAGGCTTCCTGATCAATTTCTTGAGACTTAAATTTCTACATCCAGACAATAATTTAGAAGTTCAAGCCATGACTTTGTGACCCAACATATTGCAGTGAAATCATCTAAAGGGAATAACTTTGAAGTTTAAAAATTGAGTCCAAGTTCCAGAAGAGGAATGAATCTTGATCAAGTAAGAAAGAGGCTTTGAGATACCAACTAAAGCACATATCTTGATGAATATATGCTGAGAAGCCACCTCTTTAGCATTAAGCATGACAAAGATCCCCACTTGGTTGATCAAACTCTTGATGAGATATGAATTACACATAACCAAAGGGAGTTTGTAAAGCTGGATCCAAATAGGGATACCTTTGATTATAGCCAAAGAAGGATCAAAGAAGGGGATCCAAGGAGTAATGAAGATGCCGGATTGATCAGAGAGCTAGGGACCATTCTGAATCATGAAGTTGGAGTCCACAACAGACTGAAAATGCACTAGAAAGAAGCCAAAATCCAAAGTAACAAAATCTTGTGTAGTTAAATTGCTCGATGAAGATGTGGCCCTAACTAGAACCTGAACATAAGATGGGCGTTTCCTCATAAATCTGAGGATTAGAGAATGACTACCTAGCCTAGCTGCAGCAGCCTCAACACATGCATCTGTTAAATGAAAATCCAAAGATTCATTATAAAACACCATTTCAGAATCCCCCAATGCAATGGATGTAGGAGCCGAAGGGTGACTAGAACTAGGGCAAGGAATAGACTCTTTGAGGATGCACCCGGCAGAATCAGTGGTTGCAAAGGAGGAGGCGAAGGATTGGAACGCAAAATTTGTTCCTTAGAGAAATCACTATACATATGGTAAGGGTCTGTCTTATTTTTATATGCAAATAGGGTAAATGGATCTGATTGGGGAGGATCCACCTCAAGAGAAGAGATGTGAGTAGGAGAGCCAGCCAGAGGCAAACCACCTGTGATCATCTAGAGAGGCTCAAAAGCAACTTGCGTGCCTAGTGACACTTGTGAGAGCAAGGAAGAGTTGGATTAGAGCTAGTAACACATATGGCCTTCCGGTGGAACATTGCTGCCATTTGATGAATCTCTGAGACCCTCGCACAACCTCCTAGTGCCAATGCCCTTCTGTGCTGTAGTGCCATTGCCATGCCCATGTTTGTGCCCATTGCTCCTTGCCTTCACAATGCCTTGCTCCTTCACATGTTCTGGTCTGCCCTAGGCTCGCACATGTGCAAAAAATAAGAATATTCATAATTTTTTTTCTTGTCTATCATGAATATTATTAATTATTTTTTGAAAATGATTCCATGTTCCTAGCGGTAACATATACCATGATTTCATTTGGGTTGATAAGCAAATTGATGCAGCACGCAGAAGCTAGTTGCTTGCTCTACTGGCATCAATGACTTTTAACTTTTATGTATAAAGCCTAGTGAGAAATAATAAGAAGACATCTAATGTAGCATATTTAACTTTATATGTTCCTAGCAGTAACATATACCACGATTTCATTTGGGTTGATAAGCAAATTGATGCAGCAGGCAGAAGCTAGTTGCTTGCTCTACTGGCCTCAATGACTTTTAACTTTTATGTATAAAGCCTAGTGAGAAATAATAAGAAGACATCTAATGTAGCATATTCACCATTTTCATAACTTTGTTATCCTGACAGAAAGGATATTGAAGCCAAATTGCAATGAAAGCCACAAAATTCATTCTTAACTATTATGAGCACTCCACTAAGTTTTGTTAGCATACCATATACATGAATTAAGTAGAGATATCTCGTGTAGCGACTATTTTGCTAGAAAAATGCATACTGGTAGTGGTATTAATAAGGCAACATCATGGAGACTTACACAAACCTTTGGCATGTGCAAAATATGGTAACATTGCCTGAACGATAGGGATAATTGGACATGAGGACTTTATGCATTGGTGCTGTATTCAAAACAATGGTACAATGATATTAATATATTACCCTTATGTCTCATTTTCCCGCTTCTATGACAAAATGCAAAATAACAACTATATTGAATCAAGGCAGGGGGAAAATATAAATTGAAGTTACACTCAAGTATAACTTAGTGCATTTCTGTTCCATTACTTGGAATTAAATGAGTAAGTCAGTTAAATATGCTAAACAATTTTTAATAGTCCTTGGTAATCAATGAAAGCATTTATCTCTTATGGGAAGTGGTAAAATTACGATTAGATTTCTTGCAAAAGCTTCCTTGCATACACATTGGAAGAATGAATTTTGCTTTGATATTGTCTGCCCAAGTCCCCAAACGATAATAATTTTTCAGATGAAAACTATGACCATGACAGAATCCAGGGATCCCAATGCAAACTTTCATAGTTAATGATATATATAAAATTAGTTTATTTTAAAAGTATTATGCATTATATTAATATATTATTCATAAAACTCTATATTAATAGTTATATAATAAGATAATAAATTTAAATAATATAATAATAAAATTTATAAGGTATATATTTAATATCTAATTAATAATCAATATATTTAATTTTTAATAATGAAATATATAAAATAGTTTATTTTAAAACTATTATGAGGAATTAACACTCGACACTATTTAGTGTAGCTTAACCGATCTGAAGCGCTGGGTCCAACTGTATCAAATGTACCCAATCCCCTCAATATTTTAATGTGCATGCATTACTGTACTCTTGTACCTGATTCTGATTCTAATTTGGTAACCTAGGCCTGAAGTTACACTCTAAACCAATAAACATGTTTATTATTGCCAGCTTCTGTTGATGATTTGGTAGTCCAATAAACATCATAACTGGCAGAGAACACAACATATACTGGTTATTAAAAATTCACTCTTTTAGAAATTCATCTATATGCATGTTATCGGTTTTAATTTTTTAATCTAATTGTTTTATCTTAACATCTGAATTAATTCCTCTAAGAAATCTTAGCCCAATCATTCTAAATTTAAGATAGTGTTGATCTTCAGGGAGGTACTGTGACAGCAATGACAGTCAATAAGGGCATACTTCTAGGTTTTATCCCTTCTGGAGACAGCAAGGTAAGTTTTCGAATTTTGAAATAGAGTGGTATTTGACCTTTTTGTATTGAATTTAATTTTCCTTTGCATCTTGCAAGACTTGAACAGCACAAATTACCTTAAATGAAGTGCAAAATGCAAAATCTGCATGGAATGGGTGTAATTCTATTGATTTATTTCTGTTGCTAATTGGTATAATACTTAATTGTTTCTATATAGTATTCCAAACTGATTTTTAACAAATAATTTTCAATCTTGGCACTATTTGATATACTAGAAGTTTGCTGAACAAAAGTTCTATGACTCAAATTTTGATTTGTTTACATTTATCTAATTTCCCAAAGTGAATGCATTTCTAAGGTGAGAACAATTTTGAGACATATTTTACATTGTTTGATTGGCTGAAGTTAAAGAAAATATATGCCCAAGCTTGGCGCTAATAAAAGATGGTTTGTTACCAAATATCTTGCTACATAACCTAACAATGCCATACTGATTGCCCATAAAGCAAGTTGTCCCATCATAGATATACACATAAGATGAACTAGCCTAAACTAGATGTATGCCACTAAAGTAGAAAAGTTATCTTCAATATAACAAGTTCAAATCATCTTTCCCTAAGTCTGAGCTGTAATCTTCTGAAATCTGGGAATCACATCCATATAAGGACCACAGACAACATTCTCAGGCACTGATGCAGAAGCACGTGGATCATAATGACTTGCAATTTGCACAATGTTAACATCTGGAGAACCAGCTCTAAGTGGGATAGAAATATCTCACTTACTCCCCTACATTGATACCCATGTTTAGTACTGTTAACAGTCCGATCTCAAGAACCAAAATAAAATACATTGTGCATTAGTTTTCTGCTACAGGCAAAAACCGGCAAATGAAAGGGTCAAGACTGAAGCTGGCTAGGTAACAAACGCAGTTGATTATCACAAGCTTGAATCCACTCCCCATCATACAATTAATTGACATTAAGCACACATTGGAATATCCATCTCAGATCCTTACTCTGGTTTCTATTTTATCTGTAGCAACATTATTGAAGCGTGAACTTTAATATCCATAAGCTCTTTCTTTCTACCTGTATAATCAGTATCAATATGACCTCTAAGAAATATTAGCCAAGGCCTATTCATGTCCTCTCCCCTTGCCAATACAACTCGCCTGCTGACTCAAAGTTTCAAAATATCATGCAAGCATTCCTATCTGCCATCTCCCACTCTTTGTCTAACACAATCTCAGTCTTCTGGCTAATAATTTCTCCAACATTTGACACCACACATTTCTTCCCTCCGAATACTCTGAAGGAGAGAACATGTTTGAATTCTCAATCACATTTTCCACATGGCCAACACTGAGAGAAGTCAAGAAAGGAGCATCTGAAACTTCCTGTATGGAGGGCAGAGATTTCAATAGACATTTATCAATCTGCCAACTGCAGCCTTTTACTTTACTGACTAGTTGACACCAAGATGCTGTTGTTGCCATGGTAGATCTATCAGAACATTACCTCTGATTGTTATCACTGCCATTCCTATTCTGGTATGCATTGTTCAATCTTTCCATCTATGCCACCATCTCAAGGAGATCAGAGATCGACTGTTTTAAAAGATGCAAATTCTATTGAACACCCGCTTGATTCACCATTTTGCATCAGTTACATGGCTATCTTTATCCAACTCTGGCACCATTGAGAGTCACCTCTAAACAAACCTTCCTTCTTCCTTCCGAATATCCTTGCTGTGGCATCCCGAGTTGATAGAGTTGCCACTAAGGTCAAGCCACCTGTACACTGGACAAGTGACCTTCTCTTGCTGGTTACTAAACATCAGATCCCTTAACTTCTGGGTATCACTCTGTCCTTTGTTTGAAGAATCATAAGCAGAATTGATGTTCCATGCAGCCTGATATATTTAGTCATTTAATAAATATTTTATTGTAATTGCTACTATAATCAATTTGCAAGAACTGGTCATCACAATTTAATGCATGGCAGGCCAATATTGAAGGGATGGAGAATATTTGAGCATCATCTCCCTTTCCTGAATCAGTGGGTGAATATAATTATATACCACGTGAACTGAATCCTCTTCAAGATTACTAAATTAGTCTGTCTTGAACTAAATGCACTTGCCCTGCCTTCTGAACTGGCACCTGGATACCATGACTATCCATCTTTTCCTTTACCTAAATTGATTCTTGTAAACCAATTCAGTAGAGGACCTTGCTCAACCTGTAAATTAGGAGGCATCCATTCCTCCCTGATTACCAACATGAACATTTACCTATTTGTTATGAACTGGCCTGGCAATGTGAATATCATCCTGCTCCTACGAGGCAAGGAACATTATTCCTTTTTATCCTACCATATTTTTCTTTCTTTGGCAATTTCCTGTTCTAAAAAAAGTTCTTGAATCACTTTCTTCAACTCAGGAGAGTAATCTGCAAAGATATGGAGAAATATGATTTCGTGCAAGAAATCAGTATGGCACCTTTCTTCTTGAAATATATTGTTTCTTGTAGGACACAGTAGCTGCAGCAGCTTACTAGAAATCATGAGACACAAGGTTGAAGGGATTAAAGAAAGGGGAATGCTTAGTAATACCAATGGTCTCTGTTCATACATCTGCCGGGGTACCGAGATTCTCATCAAAGATTTACCAACAATGAAGAACATCTCAGAGGCAGATGAAACATGCACTTCAACAGATAGATTCTTGATAGTTTTCAGCTTGCCCCACAACAAACACTGGTATTTGCATACTAATACATGTAACAGATTTATCCATAGCCAAGTTGTGCTACAAAAGCCAAACAGAAATATGTTTTCTTGATTTGTAAGAACAGAAATTAATTGAGCTTAAATTGGCAAGACCAAGCATGAGGGGGTTGGAAACATTAAAGAATTTTGGGATTGGAAATGAGGTCAAGCATCTTTGTCAGGAACTTTGTAATATTCTTAACAAAGTTAAATATATAATATTTACCACTTTCTCATCACAAGGATCTATGAGGGGGTGGGTTGAGAGCATATGACTAGTAAAACTAAATATTATTATTCACCATTTTTTGATCACCCAAATCCTAGGAGGGCAAGCTGAGAGCATATTGTGGACAAATAATGATTAATATATGCATATGCATAAATATGAACACCTACACACATTTTCCAATAACAACAATGTGTAAAAGTGAAACAATGGATAGCAAAAACATTATAGATATGTTAAACCTTTAAATAATAACAGACAAATATGAATAAAGCTTCTCCCACAATGGAATGTTTGCTTCAATGATTGTAAAATATATGCTTAGACAATATGTTGAATCTTTAGAAATATAAAATTTGTTGCTGAATACCAAAATACCAAAATAGGTGTGAGATTGCCTCAAGAAATCAAAGGGATTTTGGCCTCCAATCTCTGAAAAACCATAGTATTTTGTCCCTTGTTCTATAAAACTTAAGGGGTTTTATTCTCAATTCTGATAACTGAACACAAGGCAGAAAAGGCTGAATAAATTGGCAGATGTGTCAAAGCTCAACAAGTATCATGATCCCATCGATGGAAGAAGACAAATAATATTAAGTTTTGCCCAGCAATCAGCAATGCACAGAAACCCATGTGAATCGATTGTCATGAAATAGAAGACTGCGATCCTTCCAAGGAGTGATGATTAATTAAGAAAACATCTCAAATTTAATAATAAGACACTAAGTGTCTAATTAAGCACAATGATCAGTGAGGAGGTGCAATCAAATGATGACTCAACTACAGTGACCAAGTTAAGGGCATCACTTCACTTTAAGGACAATTTAATATTGATTATTGACAGCATTCCTTATATGGGCTATTAACAACAGCAGTTACAAAGAGTTGCCTTCTTTGTAAACATGATGACCGCTGGGAGAGACATACCCTCTCATCCACGATGAAAAGATATATATGCAGCACATTGGCTATGGAGAGGGGCATCGAAGCAGTAGTAATCAGCATTCAATCAAACGAAGATTAGCAACTCAGAAACAAACAGCAGTTGATATTGTTAGTTGCAGATTTTGTTCTCCTAAAATAACTTTAAAATTGACTCCTTTTGCCCAAGATTGAGGACAAATTAGCTGTTGGCTAAAATTTTTGTAAGTCACTGAAACCACAACTTACAAAATTGTGACTTTAGGCAACGTCTCATGAGATTTCTCTCTTCTCTCAGCAATAAGGGAGGCTCCCTTCTTACTGTAGGTGGCTTCAACAAGAACTTAATTGAAATTACAAAAGGGGCATTTCTCTTAATCAATTCCTCTTTTTTTAGGAATGATTTGCAAACAACTACAACTTCAAACTCTACAAAAACCGTCTATTGCTACGATAATGCTGGTGGCTTGGTGATTGACGTAAGAACAACTCCTAGGACAGAAGTTTACTATAATGTTTTGGTGGACTAAGAATAAGAACCCAAAGTTTCCTGCGATTAATCTGAATTAGGAAACAATTAGAACAGCTGATAAGGCACAAAGTCTCTTACCAATTATTCTTAAACTTGAATAAAACACTTCAAATTAAGGCCCAAAGTCTTCAACTCTTAGTAATTGCAGCCACTATTTGATTATAGCAATCTCTTCCCTTGAAGCACAAAGTCTTCAAGAAACTAAATTGAACGCTCAAATGATTCACACAAGGTAAGCTAAAACTGAATTCAAGAAAGATTAACTAATGCAGCATAAGAATACATTAATTAATCTCAAGATTTGCAACACAAAATTTGGAAAACCTTGCTTCTTTTATTCAATTTAGAAAATTGCACCATGAAACTCAAAGTCTTCAAGATACAAGATATCCAAGTACAGCCTTCTTGCACAAAACAAAAGATGATTATTTACAATGAGCTTCCTCCTTTATATAGGAAAATAGGAGAGGAAAGGGTGGAGAGAAAAGGGAAAACCTCAACCACCTTGACTTATGTAATAACAAACTAACTAACTTTGACTTATTCAATGCTCCAAGGCCTAAAACACTTGCAACCGGATTACATGAAGCTACTATACAGGTACATGTAATCTTGTATTTACAATGTGTTCATGCTTTGCATGTAATCTGTCACAAAAACTACACCTACTCTATAAAAACATGCAAAAAGAAGTTAAGTGTCCATGACACTTGGGAGCTATCTTCAGAAACCATTCACAAAAAGCTTCAAATCTACTAATAGACTCGTGTACAACAAATGGATCTGGTGTGCTTGTGTTCTTTGCAATGACAGTCGCTTTACGAACTATATCTGCACCTTTAGAGGTGATCTTGTTGTAATCTCCAATGTTCTTTTGAAGGTTGCTCAACAAAAGTTTGTAATTTGTTAACTTATCTATGGTGCTGAAATCAATGTCACTCGCCTCAAGTTGTAAGTGAATCATTCTTGCGAACTTTGTCATGACAGTCTCTTCCTCAACTAACTCACCATTTTCAGTAATCATTTCGCATGTTAGCTCCTGGAAACTATTTCTGATTATGCGTTCCTGCTTACTACACAAGTCTATTGCCACCCTTAAGTTTGTTACTAAACTCTGGAGAACATGCTGCTTGTTGATCATTAAATCAGTGTAATCATGGTACATGTCCAATAAAGAAATGACTCCGTATTCACAAAGTGTATCCAAGTCAACATTTGCCATACTGCTCCAGACATCTAAATCTCCTTCCAACACGTTCAGTTATTTGTTGAAAGACGCAAGGAGCTCATTAAGTTTAGCAATACTTGCTTTAGCATTTTTCAACACCTTGAATCCATCCCTGATTACCTGATCACCCTATGAATGCAAGTTATTGCACCAATCATCTATGGCTTTGACTTTGCGTTCCATTTGTTCAGTGTGCCTGTTATGCTCTTCTGGGAGAGATGTGGAGACGGGTTCAACTCTCTGAGAGGAGTTCTTCATATCCTTGATTGTTCCAAGAAGATTCCCAACCTCTTCCTTCAATCGGTTCTTCTTCTCCCACAGCTTGTTATTCCTTTGTGTCAACCAAGCAATTGCATCCTGTGCATCCCGTTGACAACCCAACCGTGTTTGTTTGCCAAGTTCAACTCTAGTGAACTTGTAATTTGTGGCTTGCATCTCCTCGGTGGGCTTGTCAGCTAGAGGCTCAGCTACCTCAACATATCTGATTTCGTTCTCATCTGCTATGATCTTGGCAATTGTCTTTGCCTTTTTGCTCTTTGAGGTTTTAGCTTTGTTGACCTGTCTGATATTAAAGTCCTTAGGTGGAATCTCTTCTTTCTTCCTCTTTTGTGTAATGGAACTCAACCATGGAGGTAAGGAGAAAGAAGATGAACTGGATGCAGATGTCGTTGCCAATGTAGATCCTGTCTCCATCTGTGCAACACTGGTGACTAGAGGGGTCTTTGTCTGGATGACTACTGGTGTAGGACTATTGTGTGTAACTTCATCTATGAATTGCTCAAACTGTGTAGTTGTAGTATCCAACAATGTCATGGATGTAATGGACATGGAGGGAAAAGTAGAGTATGTGTCAAACACATTCTCTAAACTGCCATATTGATCCTTCGATGTAAATGCAGGGGCAGCCAAGGAGATAGGCATAGCAGGTGTAATCTCAACAGGGACCACATGAGGAACATGTATTGTGGAGAATGAATCCACGTCCGTATTCAACGGAGACACTTGGACAACTTCCCATGTAATTTGTGTTCCCTTAGTCGTTGAAAAACGATCTGCAGATGTCGATGATGTTCCTCTTCACTCTTGGAATAAATTAAGATGTCCTCCAGAAATAATAAAACAAACTTATCCAGGCAGTCCTGAAATATACTGTTTATCAGATTCATGAAGACAACTAGAGCATTAGTGAGTCCGAAAGGTAAAACTATAATTTCGTAATGACTATAACGAGTCCTGGAAGTTGTCTGATAGATATCTTCCTCCTTCAGTCTCAATTGATGATAGCCCAACTGTAGATCTATCTTGGAAAAGATTGCTGCCCTTCTCATTTGATCGAATAAGTTATTAATCCTGGGTAACTGATACCTATTCTTAACAGTGACCTTATACAACATTCTATAATCAATACAGAGGCGAAGGGTTCCTTCTTTCCCTTGCAAATATTATGGGTGCCACCCCAAGGAGACATGCTTGGTTTGATTAATCCCTTGGAAAGTAATTCTTGTAGTTGTGCCTTGAGTTCCATTAGTTTGACAGTGGACATGTTGTTGGGGGCCTTTGAAATGGGCTCATTTCCGGGCACCAAATCAATGCAGAAGTCAAACACTTGATTAGGGGTAACCTTGGCAGTTCCTCTAGAAACACATCTTGGAAATCTTGTCAGTAAGGATATTTCTCCACAAAATATTTTGTCATAACATGATCTTTTGACATTTGAGTTGATGTCCCATAAAGCATCTTGTCATCATGGTAAACTATCTCTCCCGACTCTCTAGCTTCTCCCATCTTGACTGCAGTAATATGACATCCCTTCCTCCTACTTTTAAGATGCATTGCTAAAATATGTCGAAATTGGATTCCTTGCTATCATTATAGACTTTGTTTACTTGATGATCAAATTTAAGTTCAAATAATTTCCTAGCATCCATCACCACTACATCGAAGAGCATGCCTCTTGATCCTTTTGAATGCGTCTATGACAATTGCACTATGCTTGAGGAATTTCGCACTTACTGAATTGGTGTTGAGCTTAGTCCTTCCTTTAACAATTGGGAGTCTTATGACTTTTATCTATTCCCTTTGGAATGTGGTGGATGGATAAGTTATGCGTGAGAATTTCATCGTGATCTTTCTATAATAATCCAATCAGTCCATTAATGGCTTTCCCTGATATTCTTTTGATAGAAAATTGTACCCTAAGTATGGCACTTCCCTTTTAGGACAATTTTTTTTACCATTATACCCTCTTAGCCGTTTATGAAACTCATTTGCAATTGTAGAAGAATACTCTTCTTTGTATTTAGAGTGGATCAAGGAGCATTAATACCCTCTTATCCAGATATTCCTTTAACACCCTACTCAATAGACTCATAAAAGTTGTCGGAGCATTGGCAAGCCCGTAGGTGGCTCTTGTGAACTTGGATTGTTCATTCTGAGTTCCAAAGATGATTTTCTAAATATCTACTTCAATCTGAGTTGGTGATTTCCTGACCACAAATCTGTCTTAGAAATGTTGCGGTTTCTCATATTGGTTAAATAAGTCTTCAATTCTCGAGGAGTATTCATTCCTTAATTTCTTTTCTCTATTCCCTTCTCAAGGTGTGGGGGTAACTTGTAAACATAATATTGTTGAGGTAGTGACCCTTTTGATTCATTGAGTCTTCCATTAATAACTACAGGTTATACCACCCTTTTCTATCGCTTCTCTTGGTTGCATGGATGAATTCGTCTTACCTTGACTTCTCGTTCAATCTTTTGATTATACATTCTTTCATTTATAGAGTCCTATTTTGCCCTTCTCCATGAAGATTGGAAAGGTTACACCTTTATGTCCTATTCTCGACTCTTGTTCCGAAGGCATCATTTTTTTGCTTGACGTGGCACATATGCTAGTCGTTAGAAATTTTCTCTTAGAACTGATTGATCAACTATTTCTTTAGTAATCTTAATTAATTTGGGCCTTACTTGGTCCTCTTGTTTCCCTACCAGGTGGCCACCACTTCAGGCAGTTGCATGTTTTCCTCATGGTTTAACATTCCTTGATAAGCTTCCATAGATATCTGCAGCATTCCTAACACCCGGTTCCCTTATAAATTCCTTCTGTGCCAATTGTTTCTTTACCAATCATTTGGTTTCTCTATTTAGTTCAAGCGAGAGTATCTGAACACTCTTCTCAATACTCACTATGAGAGTTATGATCTTGTACTCCTCCTTGGCCTTATTCTATTCTTAAAATAGTTATTCCAAGGTTTGGAGTCTAAGTAAGTTTGACTCATAAGTTTTCTTGTTTACATACAATCAGTTTTATGTTCACTGGGTTACTAAATTACCCGAACCGATAATTGATCTCTTCCTGAGATTCACTGTCAATATCAATGTCAGACTCTTGTTGTCCAAGTAGTTCAGAGAATATTTCGTGCTGGACTGATGGTCTTTTCGACCTTGGTCATGTTTCATTCCTTTGAGACTTTCTCGATTAGGATATAGGTTTGGAAGTTAATCCAATTACAGTAGTTTTCATTTATTTATAGATTGAAGGCTAATTGAGCCTCTCATCCCGAAATAATCAGGTAGCTTCTGTTAGTCTCATCATCATATATGACATATCAACAAGTTTTTCTTTTTGCATGATTATCGGTCATCCAAAAATGAATGACTCTTGGATCATGGATCTTTATCCATAAAATTCATCAGTTCCACTTCCGGTGGAAATCTGACATGTTGGCTCCGACAGTCCAAGTAGAAAGGTGGTGAGCTCCAAGGTCCACAGTTGAACCCGGTATCTTTGATACCATGTGTAACATCCAAAATTCTACTAACATAATAAAATAAATATAAAATTCTAATTATCGATCAAGAAAACTGAAATACAACTATCTTTTATTTTCCTAAGAGCATGAAAGGAATGATAGTTAACATTCAAATGTAGTTACTAACTACTTTCACATTAAATTGAAAATTAACTAACTTTATCAATTTACTTTCTAGGAAATAAATTCATGTAAGAAAATAAATATTGCCTTAACAAAACAAAACCTGAACATGTCGATATTATCATTTGATCCTTCCTGGAAAGTTTGTACATCAAGGGCAAAAGAGTATCATTAGGGGTTTTTACCACCCAACTATGGATCTTTTGATCATGAGTAATTGTCACTCATACAACTTCTAGAGGAAGTAGCCTAACCCTTCCCAAGAGTACACAAGTACGGTTTCCATTTTTTTGCCATCTGAGACTTGGTGTAGAACCAGAACAGTCTTAGCCAGTCATCCTAAGTACATCTTTGTCTACTAGGTGACCTTCCTAGCTAGACGTACTACTAGTCCTAGTGATTGATGTATACTACTTGTAGCATAGTACCACCTTAGCCAAGGGTTTGCAAGTACAAGCACATACCCTATGTAGTCAATTTCACCACCAAACTCGTCCATGGACCTACTGGTCTGTTACATTAGATATCACAATACTGATGGCTTTAACCTTTGCTGGTAAGACACTTTTAAAGTACTATGTTCTACCCATCCTAGGGCTATATCTTAACCAATTTAGTCCATTACAGATTAAGGAATTTCAAATGGTTCAACATAAAACTCAAAGACTCAGGTACTTTCACAAATTTGATTGTAATTCAGAGAGACAATAAAATAATCTAAGGGAACTCGACAGAGCAGACCTTCACTGAAATCATTGCACAACTTAAACTCAATGTTCTGTCCTAATAGAGACAAGGATTCAACTACATTCATAGAGGTTAACAATTTTCTTTTCTAAAGATGAGTCATTATTTCTTCAATGAGTACAAATCATAACAACATGCATGAGGATTTTACACATGATCCATAATTAAAACATCGTTGCATGTAGATTATGTTTGCCCTTGCGGGTAAACTAGATTGTTGCAGTCATACAGAATAGAAAAGTACACAACACAGAATAAGAGATAACTTCAAGTATATTTCATTGCTCATAGATTACCATGTACAAGAGTATAATCATAACAAGTCTGTCTCTTCCATAGAGAGACTACATACAAATAGGGACTGAGGGGGAGCGAGGCGAACTGTTGCACCCGTTAACTACCTACCCTCGGTTGTGCAACTACCTAACTGTCCATATTGCGGGACAACATCATCCCCCCCAAAAAGAAAGTCGTCTCTGGACGACAAGAAACACAAGTGTCCGTGATAGAGAACAACAAAATGGGATGACAACAAAACAAAATTGCCCACCATAACTAGACATACTAATAGAGAAAGAAATATCTACTAAGTAGGGGGATGGGGAAGCGTCCCTGAAGAAGAAGCCGATGGCCCTGATGAAGATGGCAAACGAGCTCGAAGCTTGTAGACTTGCTGCATCCTAATCTTTAGGTCTCGTTCTGCAACCATTTGATGCTCTAATGCTGCCTTTACCATGAATGCGGCCTCCAAAAGCTCCTTCCCCTTCGCATCAACCTCCTCCTGTGCTTGAGTCAGACCCGACTGTAACATACTCTGCTCCTCCCCAGCCTCCACCAACCGCTACTCAAGAGAGGATTTCTCCTTTGCAAACTGTGTCTCTAGAGCTGCCCTCTCTGATCTAGTGGCCTCCAACTGAGCCATCAATGCTGCTCTCTCCTCTGCCCATGCTGCCTGCTAGGTGGCCGACTCCTCTCTATGGTGAGCTAAATCCCTCTTGACCGCTTCCAACCGGGTGACCGACTCCTCCCGAGCTGCCTTTGCAGCCACCCATGCAGTCTCATGCCTCTTAGAAACATACTCTATGTGTCGCCAAGTATAGTAGCCTTCCCTGTAGGCCTGCTCGATCAAGGTCTCTACCCTACTGGCAACCACAGACACACCCACAACCCACGCCTGCATCAACTGAACAGTCTTTGCAGCTAGCCATCCTCCAAACTCAAAACAGCTGGCAAAAACTCTAGGGTAGTGATGTCTCATAAAGGTGAGCACCCTCTGGAGATCCTCCTCAACACTCTCCAGAGCCCTCGCTTGTGCAGCAGCAACTACCCGACGATCGCGTGCAACCACGTCTGCCAAGTACGTCTCAACATCCTCTCCAACTGGCTGTCTAGGAGACTCGGGGAAAGCTGGAAGTTCCGACCCTCCCTCAGTTACCCGGGCTGCCGAGTCCATTGCGCTACTCACCATGGTTGCCAAATGGTCTACCAACTCCTCCTCCATCACCAACTCTCTGGGAGGCTAACTCTCCACCAACGGACTTGTTGCCAAAGCACGGGTAGCCACGAGGGATGCCTCCCCGTCCAGCACTACGACCTCTGTGGGGGTATCCCGTCGAGGAGAGGGACCTGCCCCCATAGGTGCCAAGGGAGTCATCTAAAAATGTTGTGTGAGCCAAGTAGAAATGACCTCGGTAGAAGGTGTTACTCGTGGTGGGTCCTCCAAGAGGGCTACATCGGAGGTGACAAATGCTATACTGGGAGTGACCTAGGTAACCACAGCCTCTACTTGCATCTCACTACTCCTCACCTCTCGGACTTCCGCGCTATCTAATTGCTCCCTACACTTCAATCCATCACTGAACTCCTTAGGTCTAGATTCTGTCACCACCTCTAGCACTTCCACCTCTCCTACCTCCTTTGTAGGCACCATAGGCTGAGCCACTACCTCCGCAACTACAACAAGTCTCATCTCCATTGGCTGCCTCAACTGCCCAAACGCCGGAATATTTGCCGTGGTTACCAACCCTACGGTTGTAGTGAACTGCACCGCTGCTAGTCATGGTGGAGTGAATAACACTTGGGTGGGTGCCCCCTGTACTTTCTCATGGGCTATTGAATCAATCTCGCCTTCCATCTCGCTATTGTCGTCCTCCAAATTGCTAGAAGTTGCTGTGGTCGGCTCTTGTCCACTGTCAATATTTTCGGACTCCTTCGAAACAACTTGGCACTTCCTCTTATGTCCTGGTGGTGTGGTTCTTGTGTCCAGATACCTCCATAGGAGAATGGGTAGCTCATTGGGTGCCAACATGCTTGTTGGCTTCACTTCCAACAACTCCTCAGGTATCTAGGTACGTGTGGCTTCCAAGAAGAGCCCAATGGCATAGTGGGGCATGTAGAATGTCCTGTATTGCAATGTCATAAACTCATATATGCGCTTTGCCAGTAGTGATGCCCAGTCGTACACCCACCCGTTTAGTATACCATTCATCAAACTTATCTGGGGGATGGAAATATTGGATGCACGGCTAGAGCTTGTCAACCTACTTTTTTGTGCCCTAGGTATGGAAAGCTACTCGTCCGTGAGAATCGATCAAATGTTTCAATCATGGTTCTCAACGGACCCTCGAAGTCATGAATGCAAAATAAGGGCATCATCATAGCCCAATGTACCTCTGCCTTCCGCAGGCTCCGCTTCACATCATTTGTGTCAGGAGTTTCTCGCCACCATTTTCGGCAGCCCCATCCATTCAAACCCTTAAATGTAATTGTTTGTGCAGTCTCTGCTTCCCTCTGGTCTGCCATTTGTGCCTTGTCCCTCGATTTCTTCTTTGTACTTGTGCTGGCATCTACTTTGCCTGCAATTTTTACTCCTGACGGTAGTACCTTGGCTCTCTTGTCACCTGTTTGTAATTGCATTCTCCAATTCCGTTTCTTCTTTCCTGTATCCATTTAACCACTGTTGTCACTTTGTGTGGAAGAAGACAATTGTAATCAATCCTTGTCTGTCTGGCAAAATGGTTAGGGCTTCAACACTTTTTTCCATTTTTTTTCTCCGCATTATTCCTCCTATTTGGTTAATTGTGGACCGTACAGTGTACATACAACAATGGATTATTTTCTTTTTATCCCTTCTTGACCGTACGACAATACGAATTTGGAGTGCTGCATTTTTTTTTACCCCCGTACGGAAAGTACAGTCTTCATGTACCGTATGGTCTTGTGCTGCGTTGTTTCTTTGACCTCCGTATAAAAAAGTACAGTCTTCTTATGTTTCGTACTGTCTTTTCATATTTTCTCATAGCTGTACGGACTTCTCTTACCATTGTACAGACTTTCTCCAAAACGTACGGGTTTCTTTCTGCCAATATTGTACGGCCTTCAACGTGTTTAGTACGGACTTTTTTCATTTGGCGACTTATATACCGTACGGTCTTGACTGTATGACCTTTAAATGTCGTATGACCAAGCACCAAACGACTCTTGGCTTTAAAAAAAAAACAAACTTTTTCCGTACAGCCGTACGGTGCTCTTTCGATTTTTATTGTTATTTTTTTATTTTTTATTTTTTGCCCAGGTCGAAGTTTACCCTTGCCGTCTTTTGTCTAGGTCGCCCTCCATCATCCTTCGCCTTTCATGGTACGGCTTCAACTTCAACCCATTCACTGCTTCTAGAATCTCTTTCTTGTCGAGTGTCCACAACTTGATTGCACCGTTGTCACCCACTTCTTGGACTCTGTAGGGACCTAGCCACTTCACTTTTGATTTCATTCTTTCCATTGTACTTGTGCACCAGTTGGCCAAGAGTGAATTGAACTCGCTTGAGGTGTTTATCATGTCATGCTTTACGTCTTGTTTGTACGACCTCCATGGTCCACTGCGCCATCATGCATTGCTCGTCCAATTTGTTCAAGTTGTAGAGTCTCTCACGCAGACTCTCCATATCCCCGAGTCTATTTTCTATTGCAATTCGCAAGCTTGGAACCATAAACTCCGTCGGCACCATGGCTTCCTGTCCATACATCAATTGAAAGGGCATTTGCCCGGTTGTCACCTTGTACGTTGTTCTGTAAGCCCACAACACCGAAGGCAATTTCTCTTCCTAGTCCTCGTGCTCCACCCCACAGGACTTGTAAATGACTGACACCAGAATCTTATTTGTTGCCTCTGCTTGGCCATTGGCGCGAGGGTAGTATGGGCTAGACAGAGAATGGAACATCTTAAATTCTGTTCTGAGTAGCCGGATAACATGATTCACGAAGTGACCTCCTCTGTCACTTGTTAGATGGATCGGAATACCATAACGCGTGATAATTTGTTCGTAAATGAACTTTGTTGTGCTGAGGGCCGAGTTGTTGGGGAGGGCCCATGCTTCCACCCACTTCGTCAGGTATCCGGTGGCGACTACAATGTATCGGCACCTTTGAGCTCTACTTGCCCTCAGGGGCCCAATAAAATCCAACCCCCATCGCTCGAAGAGTTCTTGTGCATGCGAGGGGTTTAAGGGCATAAAATCCCTTTTCAATGGTTTTCCGGCTCTTTGACATGTATCGCAGCTTATGACCCATTCCCTGGTGTCATTGTATAATATGGGCCACCACAGCCCTGCGAGTAGCACCTTCCGTGCTGTTGTATCTGGGCCCACGTGTCCACCTGCCGATCCTTTGTGTGCTTCTCTCAAGACACCTCCTACTTCCTCTTCCATCACGCATCTCCTTAGCACTTGGTCTGGTCCCATTTTGTAGAGTAGGCCATTTATCAACTGGAATGTGCTACTTCTCAACACCAAGTTCCGTCTCTCGCCTGGCGGCATGTCTCGTGGAAACTGGGATGTGGATAGGTACTCCCCGATGTTCTTATACCACGCTGGTAGGATTGCAATATAGAATAGATGTGCATCGGGAAAGTCTTCATTCACACCCTCTGGTGGTTCTCCTGACTTGATTCGTGAGAGCTGATCCGCGATTACATGGCTCTTCCTTGGTCATACAACGATAGTAAATGTAAACTCCTGGAGCAACAACCACCGACTCACCCTCCCCTGGATAACAGGTTTGTTCGCCAAGTACATTAATGCTTGGTGATCCTCGTAAAACGTGAACGGAGTCGCCAACAGGTAGTGTCTAAATTTTTGCACGCATATACCATGCCGAGGGCCTCCCATTCTGTGGTATTGTAATTTTTCTCCACCCTAGACAACAATTTGCTGGCGAAGTAGATAGGGTTATGCAACCCATGGTCGCCAACCTGAGCCAACGTAGCTCCTATTGCAAAGTTGGAGGCGTCAACATGCACATGAAATTCTTTACCCCAGTCCGGATATGCCAATATTGGCACCCCTATCAGCAGTGACTTCAACTCCTTGAAAGCCTTTGTTTGAGCCGTCTCCCAAATGTAGGGCTCCCCCTTCCGTTTGAGAATGTCGAGTGGGTATGATATCTGGGCGAAGCTCTTGATAAATCTTCTGTAGTAGCCAATGTGTCCTAGGAATGATTTGACGCCAGTGACATCCATTGGCGCCTCCATCTCCACAATGACTCAGGACCTTATTAGGGTCGGTCTTCAACCCAGCTTTACACACGATGTGTCCCAATGGCCTTCCCTAGGGGACCATGAATCGACACTTCTTCAGGTTGAGTGCCAGTCGTGCCTTACGACACGTCTCCATGCACTCTCCAAGAGCCTTCAGATGTGCCTCCTCTCCGCTAAAAATGGACCAGTCGTCCAGAAAGGCTTTAAAATTACCTATCGACATTTTATCTAATATGTGTAGGATTATCCTCTGAAATGTGGTTGGTGCATTACAAAGGCCAAATGGCATTCTGTTATAGGCGTATACTCCGTCTTCCACCACGAACATTGTCTTTAACTTGTCTTCCTTGGCAATAGATATTTGGTTATAGCCTGAAAATCCATCCATAAATGAATAGATTTCGTGCCCTACCACTTCTTCGAGGATAGTGTTCGTGAATGGAATGAGAAAGGGGTCCTTTACTGTAACTGCGTTGAGGCATTGAAAGTCTACACAAATCCAAATTTGATTCCCCTCCTTTAGAGATATGACAATGGGGGACACCCATTCGCTAGTCCTTACTTTGAAAATAATCTCTGCCTCCAGCATACGTTCAATCTCGTCCTTGACTTTGGCGGCATAGTTTTTATTCATGCGGTACGGTCTCTTTTGTACCATTACGACTCCTGGCACAAATGGGATGCGGTGGATGCACAACTTTGGCGGTACCCCCTTGAGGTTCTTGTACGTCCATGCAAATACATCTTTGTATTCTATGAAGATTTTGAATGCCGTTGCTTTCAATACTGGGTTCCAATCATCCCCTACTAGGATGATTTTGGGTTCTAGTTCACTGCCAAGATTCATAGGTTTGACTGTTGGCTCTTTGTACTGCATGGGATGCGTATCGTCAAACTGGTGTGCTGGGGCTTCATTTACCTTGGCATTTCCTTTCTTGTATTCCCCATACTCCGGAAGGAATTTATCTAGCTCTTCCTCGATGCTCAACATATTACATGACGATGTGAACATCTCATAGTCCTCCATCTGCCAATGGAACAAACTGTTCATTGAATCTGCGTCATCCTTGGAGCATTCCTCCAACTCTAGTACACCTTCGTCGTTGGGTTCCATTCGACTCCTTTCTTCATTCCTTCGGTGGCGTTCCCCTTCGGATTCAGACTCGGAGGAAGAAGCCATCTCCTCACTCACCAACTGAGTATGGAGATCAATGATGAACTTCCTTCCCCCGCTTTCCATTGAGAGGATGTTCTTTTTTCAATTATGGTTGACTCTTGCCGTTACTAGCCACCCTCTACTCGGTATGGCATCATCGCCCTTTTGTTTGAGTGGTATTACCACAAAATCCAACACGAATGGCTGTGTGCCAATAGTGACTAGTTGTGCCATTAGTGTCCCGAGGGGTTTGATCCCATGTTGATCGGCACCCAATAGGTTGAAGGTTGGGGGCCACAAGGTTGGCTTTCCAAGTTTTTTCCATGTTGCTTTCGGTAGGACATTAACCTCTGACCCACCGTCTACTATGGTATTTGTTAGGATGGTGCCAAGAATGCCCATCTCAACTACTGTAGGGTGTCTACCACTGTTCACCGCCAACAACATTGGATCTATTGTGGACCCTCTAGGGATATCCGTACGTGTGGTGCTTGTCTGTGCGGCCATTGTACCTAGCAATGCTGTACCCAATTGAGGCATGGTGTGAAGGAGATCCTTGGTTTTCACCGGTACCTCCATATGCAGCATTTGCCGTAGGATGTTCTGTTCTGCCTCCCTCCGGCCCAAGGTGCCAGCCGTCTCCTGTGTCTTTTTGTGCCTTCATGGCCCTTT
Source organism: Chamaecyparis obtusa (assembly GCA_027943335.1). Classification (NCBI taxonomy): domain Eukaryota; kingdom Viridiplantae; phylum Streptophyta; class Pinopsida; order Cupressales; family Cupressaceae; genus Chamaecyparis; species Chamaecyparis obtusa. Next base: position 397,873 of record BSBK01005423.1, on the reverse strand, counting down.
CGATCTTTGCTCTGGCTTCCCACGTCCTTTGTTTTTCAGTACGAGGGTCTAGATATGTGGCTTGTTTTGCTTGCCCTCAGGTGACAACCAATACCTATTCTATGCTCTTGTCTCCTTTGATATCTATCTAGTTAACGTTGGGTTTTAGGCAGTTGGCATCTTTGTGGTCGCCGGGGCCACACCAACGACATAGCTTCTGGGGGGTGTCTCCTTTTTCATAGTCTCTTGCAAAATGACCCCATTGATTGCATGCCCTACACTGGATCATCGGGCATCCTTTGGCGTCATATTGTATTCTACTTCTAGTGTTATTGTTTCCCCTTTCGCCTTGTCGGCTGCCTGGGTACCCGCCCGAAGATGCGTTATTGGTTGTTTCTATCACCCCTGATGTGGACAACTTCTCTTGGGTGAAGAGCACTTGTTGGTTCCGTACCTTCATATTGTATGGGCATTCCTTGGTGGAATGACCCATAATCTGGCAAATGTCATAGAATGCCTTCTTTGGGCAGGAACCCTTCGTGTGGCCATTTTCCTTGTATTTTGTACACCACAACTCGTCTTTGCCTTTGCTTGTGCTTCCTTTCACTATCTTAAATTCTTTCAACATCCTTTCCATGTCCTTTTGTAGAGCGTGGACTTTTTTGTGCGATTCATCATCGCTGTCGCTCTCCTCTGAAGAGTTATCATCTTCATTAGAGGATGACTTACTTTTCTTCTTTTTGGAAGTCTTTTGTTCGCTCTGTAAGTCCATTGCTCGATTATATGCGTGAGCATATGAAGAAGGGGGCACTATGTTCATCTTTTTCTTTAGGGTGAATTTTAGGCAACCATCTCTTTTATAAGCCGTCCGCTGGTTGACTATCCATCTTTCTGACTAGTTCCTTGAGTCTGCGGCCATAAGCACGCACACTCTCCTTTTTCCCTTGTTTCGTCCCATAGATTTCTGAAGCAATCTCACTGTCATCTCTTAATAGTTGAAACTCTGTTTGAAATGCTTTTCATAACTCATCCCATGTAGTTACTTATGTTTTACTAAGTTGCCATATTTGCTCTTCCAATCCCGGATTTGCCATTTGATTCGTTGGTAATTCGAATTCGATTCGAATTCATTATTTGACTGTGTAATTCGGCCAAAATTCACGAAAACGGACCCTGGCCGAATTTGTCACCGTTTTGCACGAATTTGGAAATGCAAATTCGAACCCGGACCGAATTTAGCCGAATTTCGGTGAATGTATGCGTGTTTTGACTTTCAACGCCGGTTGTTTAATTTTAAACTTGTTTTTTTATTGTTTTAAAAAATTTAAACCGTAAAGTTTTAAAGGACACGCGGGTATGAAAGGAAAGTTTTAAAGTTTTATTATTATCGCAAGACTCACGGGTTTGGGTATTTTGCTCGGCTGCAAGAGTTTATTCGCTTGGCTGCAAGAGTTTATTTCGCTCGGCTGCAAGAGTTTATTCGCTCGGGTATTTCCTAAAGACTCACGGTTTTAGGAAAGTCAGGATTTATTGCTCGGCTGCAAGGCAAACTGGTATTCAAATCTCGGTTCAAGGAAGACTCACGGTATTTGTTGCAAACTGGTATTTAAATTTTGATTATGCATACCTTGCAATTAGATTTTGAAGAGCAGCAACGACAAACTCAGTTGTTTGTTGTGACCAGTCTTCATCATTTCTTGCAATCTTCCCCTTGTTAACCAGTGATAGTTGTTCGATCTCACTATGTGTTATGGTGAATTTATAATATTATAATTATATCAATAAAATTAAGATGTATGTTCTAAAATCTAGAGGTCTGTTTAATTTATATTTTATTAATTTGATTTGTTTGTTGTTTATAGATTCTGATTTATCATTTAGACTCGAAGTGAAAGAATGGCTGCAAGTGCTTCTAGCACCGAAAACTTCCACTTCAAAATAGACAGACGCTCTCCACTATGGAAATATGTGGAAATGGTTAGACCAATGCCCAGGCGGAGGAGGTTATGTGTGGATTTGCAGCCATTGCAAAGTGGAATCTAGTAGCTCTTACAGTAGAGTGAAAGCACATTTGTGCTTTATTCCTCAACAAGGCATTAAATTTTGTACAGGGAGACCAAGAGTTAATGGGGGTACTAACTAAAACCCTTCTTCCAAACCACATTGTGAACAAATATATTCAAGAGCAAAAACAAGCAGACGAAGCAGCTGGGAGGTCAAGTTCTCATCCTTTGCAAAATGCTAGGAAAAAAACAAAAATATCATCTATGTCTTCAACTTCCACTCCCAATGAGCCACTCGTAGAGGGCCATCCATTCTTGCGTGGTCCTCAAGAACTAGTACAGAAGAGAGCAATGGGGCCCTTGGAAACATCATTTCAAAATGAAGCTAGAGACATTGTTGAGGAAGCCATAGCGAGATGCGTCTATGCATGTGGATTGGCGTTTAATGTTGTTCGCTCACCGTATTGGCCAAGAATGGTGAGATCAATTAATGAGGCTCCAAAGGGGTTCAAGGGCCCAGGTTATGAGAAGGTGTGCACCACTTTAATTGATAGGGAGATGATCAATGTAGAGGCTTCCATGCAGCCCATCAAGGATTCAAGGATCGAAATAGGTGTGACCATAGTATCAGATGGATGGAAAGATGCGAGAAATCGTTCTTTGGTCAATGTGATTGCAGTGTCCACAAGAGGTGCAATGTTTCTAAAAGCTGTGGATTGTGAAGGAGAGGTGAAGGACGGTCCTTTCATTGCAAACATTCTCATCCAAGCCATTGAGCAAGTTGGCCCTCAAAATGTTGTTCAGGTAATAACTGACAATGCCAAGAATTGTAGGGCTGTCGGCTTATTGGTTGAAGAGCGCTTCAAACACATTTTTTGGACACCTTGTGCTGTGCACTCACTCAACGTAATGCTGCAAAAAATTGGCACTAAGATTGAGTGGATTAAAAAAATGTATGAAGAGGCACAGGAGATCCAAATGTTTGTCATGAACCACCATATGACTCAAGCCATATTTAGACAATTCTCGAAATTGGAGCTCTTGAAGGTAAGTTCAATTGTTTAAAATTTGAACATCTTTTAGAATTGTAGTCACTTTAATCTTGATCTTAATTTTAATTATTGTTTTGGATCTTTTGATTTTAAAATAGGTTGCCGAGAGCCACTTTGCCTCCAACACTATTGTTTTGAGACGCCTTGTCAAGGTTAAAGAGTCATTGTCTAGAATGGTAATTAGTGCTAATTGGAGCATATGGAGGCAATCTAATAGTGCCAAGGCAGCTGCCATTAAGGCATTGATACTAGATGACTCTTGGTGGGATCGTGCTGAGTACCTTCTGAAGTTCATCGAGCCTATTTTGAGCATGATCCGATACACTGACATGAATAGGCCTTGCTTGGGTGAGGTATATGATGGCATTGACTCCATGATTGAGGATATTAGAAATATCATAAATGAGAAAGAGGAAGATCCAAATGAAAAGTTCTTCAAGGCGCTACAAGTAATCATGGTAGAGAGGTGGAACTTAATGACTACCCCTTTGCATCTACTTGCCTTTGCATTGAGCCCCAGGTTCTATAGCCAGTCGATCCTCAGTGAGAGTACCACTAGAGTTTTCCCATATAGAGATCCTGAAGTTGCTCAAGGGTACAAGGCAGCCCTTCGAAGACTCTTTCCCGAGCACCTACGACCTATAGTGAGGTCTTAATTCATGAGTTTCGCGAGCACCGATGATTGTGGTCTTGAAGCTCTTGTAGACAAGAAAAATGTTGATGCTCATAAATGGTGGTACTTCCATGGACAAATGTACTAGCTCCTGCAACCCATTGCCATCAAAATTTTATCACAAGTAAGTTCTTTACTCTTAAGATTCTAATTTCTATTCAATATTGAATTTATATTTTAAAAATTTATATTCAAAACTCTTAACAATCTAATTTCAATCTAAAACTGTTTGTGCTTCTGTTTTCCCTCTCGGGTCAACAAGAATAGTTGCATAAACACACATTAACTAATAAACATGAACACAGGAAAGTATTACGATTCGGTAAACATAAAGTACTCAGAAAACCAAATCATGTCATTCACACTCAAAGCAATGTGTACATATAACCTCCGAAGAGACCACCGAAACGTCACGTCGTAATGGTTCACACTCTCGGTACTAACTGCCGAGATTAACATAAGTTTATTACACAACACCCGTACATACAAAATATACCGACAACATCATCCCCCCCAAAAAACAAGTCGGCTCCGACGACTTTTACAAAATATAACATAGACAAAAATGAGCCTACTACAAACTACTCAGGAGGGGGCGTAGGAAGCGTCCCTGATGATGATGGTGCGGCTGTGGCTGTGCCGGAAGTGACTTTAGCCCGCAACTCGTACACTTGAGTTGTCCGAAGCTGTAAAGCCTGTTCTGCCCTCATCTTAAGCTCCATAGCCTTTCGAACCATGCTAGCTGCCTCGAGCACTGCCTTCTCCTTCGCATCCACAGTCTCCAAAGCAGAACCAAGGCGAGTCTCAAGAAGAGCCCGCTCGGCACGCTCAGTCTCCAATGCAGCCCGTAAAGTGTCCAACTCCGACACCATAGTGCTCCGCTCAGCCGCCCAAGACTCCCTCTCCTGAACCACTGCAGTCTCCAAAGCTGTAAGACGGGAAGTTGCCTCCTCCCGAGCTGCCTCTGCTGCCAATCCCATAGCCTGATGTACTGAGGAAGCATGCTCTAACTGCCTGAGAGTGAAATACTCCTCTCGAAAGGCCTGTTCTAACTCTCGGATAAGACCGTGAATCCGGCTCTCGCCCACCGTCGCACTAAGAGCCCAATCCTCCAACATCGTAAGAGACTCCTAAGTAGGCCATCCCCTAGCCTCAAAGCACTCTGCAAATGCCTGTGGACAGCCAACCCGCACAAAGGTCAAGAGGCGCTCCAACTCCTCAGCAACCCCCTCCTGAGCCTGAAGCTCTGCTGAGGCTATGACCCGCTGGGCTCCAGCAGCTACTGCGGCTACATCCGCCAAGTACTGCTCCAACACTTTTTGCGCGGACTCCCTCGCTGGCACCGCCCTCCGTGACCCTGTCAGGGCTGGTGGCTCCTCACTAGCCTCAGCTTGCGGTCTCTGTCCCTCCATAGGAACTGGTCTCTCGGATATCTCTCTCTCCTGAGCTACTGGCTCTTCTCTTGGTGGCGACATCACTGCATCCAGGTCAATAACTTCTGAAGGCCTCTCTAACACTACTCTGGCAGGGGAAAGTGAAATGGGAGCTACCACTGTTATCGGGGGTAATGTGAACTGCTCCAACCATGACAGCACTGAAGAGTCCTCATCCCCCGTCGGCAACGCTCGAGCCGGCTCCTCCAATACCCCTGGCCCAACTCGCACAATGGCCTCAGTACCAACAACATCCAATGTAACCTGCTCTTGCGGCTGTGTCTGCTCCTGCTCTAAACCTCCAACACCATCTTTGCTAGTCTGTCCTGGGTCGGTTGGCTGAGCTGTAGGTGGCTCGGAAGCCTGACCCGCTGGGTGTAGCACAACAGGGGGCCAGAGCTCTCCGAACCGTGGCATGGGTACAACCTCCAATGTGGTACCGAACGGTACAGAGGTCCCCGCTGCAACAGTCACCGAGGGTACTGGTGGCGTGAATAGTACAAGAGGTGGTGCACTCTCAGACGGTGGAGTTGGAGCAAATGCACTTTCAGATGGTACCTCTGTATCGAGTGTCAGAGTCTCCCACTGCAACACTCTCGCTGCCTTCCTCCTCCTCCAAGTCTTCACTCGACTCCTCTCGGCCACTGTCCACATTCTCCCCTTCTGACTCTGAGAGGACTTGGCGCTTCCTCTTTGACCCTGTCTGTACTCCGCCAACATCCAAGTGACTCCAATGAAAGATAAGAGGCTCTCCCGTAGCAATATCAACTGGCTGTGGCCTCAGCTTCTCTGCTAGAATCTGCTCTCGGGCAGCATTCAGGAACAACCCGATGGCAATATGGGGCATGTAAAATGTCCGATGCTGTAGAGTCATGAACTCATACAACCTCTCCGCCATAACTGAAGCCCAATCGTACACCGTACCATTACGGATCCCGTTCATGAAAATGAGATGTGTAAGGGCAATGTCGGAGGCCCTACTAGCCCCGGTCAACCTGCTCTTCATGATATCCATCAAACACCGCCACTCTCCAGGAGCCACAAATGATTTCTTGATTCCCCGATTCTTTGAAGAAGCGCCAGCCAATGACTCCAACTCACTCTGAGACAAGTTTCTGGAAACCAGCTTAATGTACTTTTCCTTTTCTTCGCGGGACAGTTGCCTGGGCTTTAAATCTATTTTCTTCCCGTGCATGCCAGGTATGCCAAAAACCCTCGATATCTCCTGGGCAGAAAATGAAATCTGTATCTCAGTGCCACAATACTTCAGAGTGCTACGCCGGCTATCCCGATCGAATGTATCAATCATGCCTCGGAGAGGTCCCTCGTACTCTCTAATGGAGGGCAAAGGCATCTGAATTGCCCAGTGTACTGCTCTTCGAAGCTGTCCCTTCAAAAAATGTGCGTCTGGAGTGTTATCCCACCATGTTCGGCACTCCACTCCACTCAAACCCTCGAATGTCACAGTCTTCCAAGTAATCTCTTCCTTTTGTGCTTGTGGTTGCTGTACGTGTGGATGGTGCTTTCTGGCAGTATCCATGCTACCAGCAATGCGGACTCTAGACTGTGAAACCCTCGGTCCTCTGCTGCTACTGGCTGGTTTTGAAACCTGTAATTTCTGTCTCCAAGTACTATGCTGTCGTGATCCCATACTACTGTGCAGTGTCCAACAATAACGGTCTTAACCGTTTTTGTTTTCTTTTTTTTTAAATTCCTCCTCTTACCGTACAAATCAACTTCCTTCAGCCAATGCAAATATGTAGCAGCTCCGGGTCTCATCAACTGGTCACACTCTCCAAGGGTTGATAACTAAACCGACTGGGGGTCTAGGGGGCAACGCCCCCAGTGGGGTCGAGGGGCAGCGCCCCCGCGGGGTCTTGGGGCAAAGCCCCAGGCGCGCTCCCTGTCGCGGTACAGGGCGGGGTCGAGGGGCAGCGCCCCCGCCGCCAAGGCCAATTTAGAACCTTCAAAGTCTATGAAACACCCTATTTTTGTGAATTTCGTCTGCTCCCATGCTCGTTTCCGCAAACTGCTTATGTTTCCCTTACTTCCTGCTCATGCCCTTCCCTTCGGTACCATTCGTTCTTCAATATGAGCTGCTTTGTTTTGTCGTCGTTTTTTTTTTTTTTTTATACCATATGAATTTCTTCCTTCATGCTTTCCCTTCACACATCCCAATGCTGTACTGAATCCTCAGACCTCCTCCAACCGTGCCGTACAAATGCCCTTATGTTGTGCGTCAGCTACCATATGACTTGGTATTCATACTTTGCAATCTGATGACCGTACACTATGCCTCCTTCCCGTGCTGCGTCTGGATGTGGTACGGCCAGTACAATCCGTACACTGATCCATCGTGCGGTGCTTTGCTTGCAGTCCTCGCCTTGTACGGTTCCGTACAATACCTTTATTTCTTTTGTTTCAGCTTGTATGTCGTCACTTTTCCGTACGGTGCCGTACAATACTTGTAAATGTATCGACCACAATAATGCTTCAGTACGGTACCGTACTTCCCTGTCGCCGTGCCCTTTTCATCGTACGGTGTCGTACAGTGCTTTATAGATCCGTACGGTGCCGTACGATATTGCTTTTTTTTTTTTATAATTTTTTCTCTTTTTCTTTTTCTTTTTTTTTTTTTTTTTTTCCCTTTTTTTTTTTTCCTTTTTTTTTTTTTTTTTAATAAATTTATTTATAATTTTTTTTTTTTTTTTTAATAAATTTTTTTTTTAAGTACTTGGTCCTCGCAGTGATGTCATCGGCCGTTCGTGATACACCTTCAATTTCGAGCCGTTCACTGCGTTCGGAATTTCCCGTCCGTCGAGGGTCCACAACTTTACGGACCCGTTTGCGGCCACCTCCCGAACCTTGTAAGGGCCTATCCATTTCACTTTGAACTTTCCAGGCTTGATTTCATTTCGGCCGTTGTATTTTAGAACCAATTGGCCCGGTGTAAATTGCATTCGTCGGATATGCTTATCGTGCCAGACCTTCCTCCGTTGCTGCGTCGCTTCAGTGGCCCATTGTGCCAAAGCCCGTTTTTCGTCCAACTTATTTAAGAGATAGAGTCGTTCCCTCAGACTCTCCATATCTCCCAATTTATTCTCAATTGCAATCCGCAGGCTAGGAACCATGAATTCTACCGGTACCACGGCCTCCTGTCCATACATGAGTTGGAACGGTGTCTGCCCGTTGGTCACCTTGTAAGATGTTCGATAGGCCCATAGTACCGAGGGTAGCCTTTCTTCCCAATCCTCGCCCTCAACGCCGCAGGATTTGTAAATGACTCCAATCAGGATCTTATTAGTCGCCTCTGCCTGACCATTCGCTCGAGGGTAGTACGGGCTCGAGAGTGTGTGAAAAATTTTGAACTCTGTCGTCAGTAGCTTGATCACATGGTTGACAAAATGTCCACCTCTATCACTCGTCAACTGCAGTGGAATGCTGTACCGCGTTATTATCTGCTCATAAATAAACTTCGCTGTACTTAGAGCAGAGTTATCCGTTAGTGCTCGTGCTTCCACCCACTTGGTCAGATACTCTGTTGCCACAACAATGTACCGACAGCGTCGAGCGCGGCTGGGCTTCAAAGGCCCCACAAAATCCAGTCCCCACCGTTCAAACAATTCCTGTGCATGAGAGGGGTTAAGTGGCATGTAGTCTCGTTTGAGAGGTCTCCCTGCCCGCTGGCATGTGTCACAACCGACGACCCACTCCCTGGCATCGTTGTACACCGTCGGCCACCATAAGCCTGCCAACAAGACTTTTCTGGCGGTGGTGTCGGGGCCCATATGCCCTCCGGCAGGTCCCTCATGAGCTTCCTTCAACACTCTCGGAACCTCTTCCTCCATTACGCAACGCCTCAATATTTGATCTGGACCCATTTTGTACAGCAGTCCATTGATAAGCTGGAAGGTTCTGCTCCTCAGAACCAATTTTCTACACTCTCCGGGGAGCATTCCTTCTGGAAATCGGGCCGTGGATAGGTACTCACCGATACTTGTGTACCACTTCGGTAGTACAGCGATGTGAAACAGGTGAGTATCTGGAAAGTCATCATTTATTCCTACTGGAGGCTCGCCGGACTTAATTCGGGACAATTGGTCCGCAATCACATGACTACGTCCTGGCCGTACAACAATTCTGAAGGTGAATTCTTGAAGGAGCAGCAACCACCTGCTCACCCTTCCCTGAATGATGGGCTTGTTAACCAGGTACATCAAAGCCTGGTGGTCCACGAAAAAAGTAAACGGCGTCGCCAATAGGTAGTGCCGAAACTTCTGAACCGAGTAGACCATTCCGAGAGCCTCTCGGTCTGTAGTGCTGTAGTTCCTCTCCGCCCTCGAAAGTAACCGACTTGCAAAATAGATTGGGTGATCCAGCCCATGTTCGCCTTCTTGTGCCAAGGTGGCCCCGATGGCGTAGTTTGACGCATCCACATGAACATGGAACTCTCTGTCCCAGTTCGGAAATGCCAAGATGGGGGCTGCCAACAGTCTCATTTTTAAGTCCTCGAATGCCTCCCCTTGCTCCTTCGCCCAGAGGAACGGCTCCCCTTTCTTCATAAGTTTATCCATCGGGTATGAAATCCGAGAAAAATTCTTTATGAACCGTCGGTAGTACCCGATATGGCCCAAGAATGACTTGACACCGGTTACGTCACTGGGAGCCTCCATTTCAATTATCACCCGGACCTTGTCGGGGTCCATCTTCAACCCTTCCTTACAAACGATGTGTCCGAGCAGCTTCCCCTGCGGTACCATGAAACGACACTTCTTCAGGTTGAGTGCCAGACGTGCCTTCCGGCACCGCTCCATGCACTCTCCGAGTGCTACAACGTGTTTGTCTTGGCTACTGAAAATGGACCAGTCATCCAGAAATGCTTTAAAATTCCCTCTCGACATCTTGTCAAAGATGTGCAGGATGATTCTTTGAAAAGTTGCAGGTGCATTACACAGGTCGAAGGGCATCCGGTTGTAGGCGTACACACCATCTTCCACTACAAAGGTGGTTTTTAGCTTGTCCTCCTCTGCAATGTATATCTGGTTATATCCTGAAAACCCGTCCATGAAGGAATAGATCTCATGGCCTGCCACCTCGAGTATGCTGTCTGTGAAGGGTATCGGGAAGGGATCCTTAATGGTCACCGCATTGAGACACCTAAAGTCTACGCAGATGCGGATTTGGTTAGCCTCTTTCTTCTGAGATATCACGATTGGTGACACCCACTCACTTGTGTCTACTCGGAAAATTATCCCCGCGTCCAGCATCCGCGCAATCTCGGTCTCCACCCTTGCAGCATAGTTTTTGTTCATCCTGTACGGCCTCTTCCGCACAGGTTGGGCTCCGGGAACCAAAGGGATGCGGTGCACGCAGAGCTCCGGAGGTAAGCCCTTCAAGTCTTTATAATTCCAGGCAAACACGTCCTTATACTCTGTGAATATTTTGAAGGCTGCCGTTTTTAACACGGGATCCCAGTCATCTCCCACCAGGATAGTCTTGAGATTCTGCTCGTCCCCGAGATTTATTGTTTCCAGTTTTGCCTCTTTGTATTGGATAGGTTCTCCCTCCGAGAACACGTGGGCCGGACTTACTCTCATCTGGGCTTCCCCCTCTGTATATTCTGTGTACTCCGGAGGGAACTCGTTCGTGTTTTCTTCCGTAGGGAACTCATTCCCGATCTCCAGTATATTGCACGATGGCTGAAATACCTCGTAGTCACGCATTTGCCAGTGAAAGAGACCATCTAGTGAATCCGTATCTCCTTCTATCTCAAGTACCCCTTCATCGTTCGGTTCCATAGTTTCTTCCTCTCCGTCCATCCCGCCACCATCGGAGTCTGAGTCGGACGCGATTTCCTCTCGAACCATTTGTGTGGCGAGGTCTACCACAAATTTCCTCCCCCCTTTCTCGAATGCGAGGGTGTTCTTCCAGTTGTGATTGGCTCGGGCTGTCACCAACCACCCTCTACCCAATATAGCGTCATACCCCTTTTGCTTGAGAGGGATTACGACAAAGTCTAAGGTGAAAGGCTGGGTTCCGATAGTCACCTGCTGTGCCATCAGCATATCAAGTGGTTTAATACCGTGCTGGTCGGCCCCTAACAGATTGAAGGTTGGTGGCCACAGCGTCGGTTTCCCCAAACTCTTCCAAGTTTCCTCCGGAAGGACATTGACGCCCGACCCTCCGTCAACGATGGTGTTCGTGAGGATTTTACCCAGGATACCCATTTCTACTACTGCCGGGTTCCGTCCATGGTTTATTGATAACGTCATCGGGTCGGCTGCACAGCCGCCTGGGATCTCCGTTCGTTCCACCGTCGTAGGTGGCGTGTTAGGCCCTAGGAATAGAGCTGTTTTTAGGTGTGGCATGGTCTCCAACAGGTCCTTGACCTTCACGGGTATTTCCATTTGCAGTATCTGCCGTAGTATACTTTGCTCCGCCAATTCTCGGTGAGAAGTGCCGGCGTCGGCAGGTTCCTTCCGGTCCTGTATCTCTTTTTCGATCTCGGCCCTCGCTTGCAGTACTCTCTGTTTCTCCGTCAGAGGGTGTGGGTACGTGGCCTTTTTGGCTTGGGCACGGGTGACTGTCAGGACCTTCTCAGTACCTCTACATTCCAACTCCAGGATGTTACAGCCGGGCTTCGGACAATTAGCGTCCTCATGGTCGCCCGGTCCGCACCACCGACACAACTTCTGCGGAGTCGCGGGCTCTGTCTGACAATCACGAGCATAGTGACCCCACTGATTACAACTCCGACATTGTATCATGGGTCTTCCCTTGGCATCATATTGGATCCGGGGCTTATTCTCATTGTTGCCTCGGCCTCCCCGGCGGTTATTTTTATATCCGCCAGATGATGCAGCATTCTGTTGTCCACCCGTACCAGACGTGGAAGGTTGCTCCTGTGCATAGAGTACTTGTTGGCCTCTTGCCCTCAAGTTATAGGGACATTCTTTAAGGGGATGTCTTGCGATTTGGCAGATATCACAAAAAGCTTTTTTCGGACAAGACCCTTTTGTGTGGCCTGCCTCCTTGCAGTCCGTACACCACACTGTATCTTCTTCGGCTTTGCTAGCACTTCCTTTGGCGGCTTTAAGTTCTCGCATCATCCTCTCAAGGTCTTTTGCAATGCAAGCACTTTCTTGCTCGACCCGTCCTCACTACTTTCCGTCTCTGAATCATCATCAGAAGATGACCTTGTCTTCTTCAAGGTCTTACATTCGCTCTCGAGATCCATTGCTCGGTTATATACATTACTATACGAAGTAGGCGGTACTATCTTGATTTTCTTTCGGAGGGATGTTTTGAGTCCTTCCACGAACCATCTCTTTTTCAATTCATCCACTGGGGCCGACTCCATTTTTCCAATGAGTTCTTTGAGTCGTCGGCCGTACGCACGGACAGACTCATTCTTGGCTTGCTTCGTGTTGTAGATTTCCGCCAATATTTCATTATCATCCCGTAACAATTGGAACTCTGTCTGGAAGGCCTTTTTGACATCGTCCCATGTCGTGAGCCTTGTCTTGTCAACGTCCGAGTACCAATCAATGGCACCCTCTCACAGTGTTGCAGGGAACTGACGGATCCATTCGTTCTCGTCAGTTACCCCGTGTGCAGTCCATATCGTTTCACACGTTCGACAGTGCCGAACTGGATCCTCCTTGGATTGCCCCGTAAATTTCAGTAACTTCTGCTTATTCACTGCCATGGTTGGCCGCGGTGGAGGCGGTGCACCGATACCACTTGTGCCCACACCTCCCTGAGTGCTGTGGGTAGTCTGGACTTGTGGTACTTGTCCTTGCGGTAGTTGCTGGGCTGGTGGTACTTGCCCTTCTCCTGGCACCGTACCGTGTGAGGTTCTCGGTTCCAACGGAGGGTCTGCTGGTGTGCTCGTGCCACCCTCTGCAGTATCACCCTCTCCGCCGGTTTGGTTCTCCGCGCTTGGTGTACGGAGACCCACCTCAAACCGTACTCTCTCCTCTTGGAGAAAGGCTCTTCTCGCCCGTGTCTCCTCAAGTAACTCTTCCCGACTCCGCACTCTCCGTTCCGGAGAAGTGAACTCTTCTTCGGCTTCTGCACCCTCCGTACCACTTTCGAGGTCCCCTTCGGGCAACCCTCTGGCAAGCTGGTCTTTGGCAAGTTGCCTGAGCCTACACCGACGTTCACGTTGCTGCGCGGATATCAAAGCCTTCTGTGCGGCTTCCCCTTCGTCATCTATCACTTTCTTATTTCGATCTTTATTTAAATTATTGGGCATCAAGACAAACTATACACATTGCTCAATCAAAAAGAACACTTATTTTTTATTAATTCATGTTGCTTTACAACATTCTCAATTGAACTACAATGGAATTTTTGTGTTCCGTTCCCCTTCGTTTCAAACTTCAACAACTTTACTGTTTGTCATTTCCTTCCTCCCGACGGCGACGAAGATGCTCTCGGGCATGGAATGCACGGAGGATCTCCTGGCAGCGGTCCTCACGGTCAATTTCCTCTTGCCGAATACGTCGTGCGAGTGCTGCTTGTGCCAACAACCGTGGAAGTTGGTTCAACAACCGATTCGCTGCAGGGTTCGCCCCAATCGCGTCCCACACTACGCCTGCAGGGACGTCTCCGTTCGTTGCCTCCCTTCGGACGTGAGTTTCAAGAGCTACTTGAAACAAAATTCGGAAGTCACGTGCCAGATTATCCTCTCCGTCGTACAACTCGGTACGGGCTTCCTCGGCTTCTGGGTTTATCGCACTAACGGGTAAGCCCATTATGCCTACTCGCCATCCGGGTATGTCTAGGCAACGGCGCCAGATGTTTTCCCTCTCGGGTCAACAAGAATAGTTGCATAAACACACATTAACTGATAAACATGAACACAGGAAAGTATTGCGATTCGGTAAACATAAAGTACTCAGAAAACCAAATCATGTCATTCACACTCAAAGCAATGTGTACATATAACCTCCGAAGAGACACCACCGAAACGTCACGTCGTAACGGTTCACACTCTCGGTACTAACTGCCGAGATTAACATAAGTTTATTACACAACACCCGTACATACAAAATATACCGACAACAGCTTCTAATCTGCAACAGCATACTGATGATGATTTTTGATGATATTTTGATCACTGATGAAGACTGATAGTGATTATTAATGTTGACGTTATTGTTTTTGAACCGAAACACTGATATGGTGGTGTATTTTGACATTTTGTTATGTCATTTGAACTAAAACGACAATATATGTGATGGTGTGTTTTGCTATGTTGCTTTATCATTAGCATAGTAATGTATGAACTTATTTGCTGCTGCATATGTTTACATATAGATATATATTTAAAAAAAAATAAAAATTCTTGTACGAACGAACCCAAAACGAATCGAACCCAACCCAAAAAATTTTCGAACCCGAATCCGAACTGGAATCCGAACCGGCAACTTAGGTGTTTTATCAACATCAGAGTACCAATCGATGGCTACCCCTCTCAGAGTGGCATGAAACTATTTTACCCACTCTGCCTGATCCGCTACTCAATTTGTAGACCAAATGGTTTCCCATGTGCAACAGTGTCACCCGTGAACTTGGGTAATTTTTGTTTGTTTGTTTCCATTGGTGCGGTTACCGGCAGTGGAAGTTGAGTTTGTCCACCTGCGCTGGTTGTACTAGAAACTTCTTCCTGTGTTGGACGTGTTGGACGCGTTGGGCGCATTGATACTCGACTGGATATTTTGTCCTTTGTACGTCTGTGTACTGGAATGAACCCTTGTTTTAGGTGTGGCGAACTATCGTGTGTTTGTGTTTCCTGAACACCTACAGCCACACCGGTATCCTCTTCACCTCTGTTGCAGATCTCTTCACCCTAAGTATGGGTTCCTCCTCTTGCACTTCTTTGGGTCTCCTTGTCCTCCGTACGTGGTGTGAGCGATAGATCCTTTAATCGATGTCAGGTCTCCTCAAGGAGGTCTATCTGCTGTCGGGTCTCTTGAATCAACTCCTCCAAACTTCTTTCCCTACGGTGTTCTGGTGACTCGTAGCGTTCTCCTTCAGTTTCTGCACCTTCCGTGACACCTCTGTGGTCCCTCTCTGGCGATCCTTCGGCTGGTTGTCCTTCGGCAAGTTGCCTTAGCCTTCTTCGGTGTTGTGCTTGCTGTTCAAGGATTAAAACTCTTTGCGCAACCTCCCATTCATCAATTTGTGCTTTCTTATTTCTATCTTTATTTAGTAAATTGGGCATCAAATCAAAACCTCATATTTAACTGAACACTTTTTATTCATTCATTTTTTTCTCCTTTTCCATACATGTGTCAATCAGATGACATCATTGTTTACAATATTTCAGTATTCTTTTTATTCTTTCAACAATCTACAGATCACAGATTGTTTCCCCTTCGCTAGTTGCAATCACGGTCGTCAGCCCCCTGATGGTTGTTCTCTTGGAAGTTTCGTAGGATCTGTTGGTGACGTTGTTCCGGCACGGTTTCCTCCCGTCGATTCCTCTACGCGATGGATGTCTGGGCCAATAGTCGGGGGAGATGGTTCATCAACCTATTGACCGCGGGGCTCACTTCTAGCGTGTCCTAAACTGCTCCTTTCGGAACTTCTGCTCCTAAGGCCTCCCTCCGGACATAAGTTTCGATTGCTACTTGCAGGATGATCAAAAAATCGCTCGTCAATGCGTGCTCCCCTTCGTAAAATTCTTGTCGTCCATTTTCATTTGTCTATCTCCTCTCTTCTAGTGGTTGGCCCATTTCTCTCCCTTTGCCATTCAACTTAGTTACCACCTAGATTCGTACTGCAACGGCGCTAGATGTTTGCCCTCGCGAGTAAACTAGATTGTTGCAGTCATACAGAATAGAAAAGTACACAACACAAAATAAGAGAGAACTTCAAGTATATTTCATTGCTCATAGATTGTCATGTACAAGAGTATAATCATAACAAGTCCATCTCTTCCATCGAGAGAGTACATACAAATAGGGACCGAGGGGGTGCGAGGCGAACCGTCACACCCGTTAACTACCTACCCTCGGTTGTGCAACTACCTAACTGTCCATATTGCCGGACAACAGATTACTCTACTACAATTTGAGATCCAGACGTAGAAAAACAATGCAGTGATACAGATATATAATGCCATCTAGCCGAGATGCAGATAAATGATGCCTTGATGTAGAGATTTAATATCATGTTGCAGATACATAATGCCATGATGTAGATTATAATGCCATGTTGCAACTATATAAAGCCCTTATGCAGTTATATAATGCCATGTCACAGATATATGAAGCCATGACATAGATGTGTAATGCTGTTTTGCAAATATTAAAGGGAGGAAGCAGATATATATAATGCCAAGTTACAACAATATAAAGCCATGATGCAGATATTAAATGCCGTGTTTCTGTTAGATGTAGCCATGCACATACGTGCACAATTATGAATTAAAGAGACGATCATCTTCATAACCATAACTGTGATGCTGGATATTCGTTCCGAATGATGTACGTCACAACTTCAAGCTTTCAAACATGAAAACCATCCTTCAAATTCAAAGAGAAATCAAAGGAAGTGGAGCACATGCTTGCTCGAATATACGATCAAGGAGAGATCAAGCCACAAGTAAAATCAACAGCTTAGAGCCGTATCAACAGCAGCCGAAAAAGACAAAAAGAAATGATGCTCAATACAAAAATCCTCAAACAAGCTTCCCTCATTGAATTTGCAAAGCAAGAAAAGGAAGAATCCCTCCCTTTTGCCGATCACCAAGCTCATAGCTTGGTGTGGCAAAAGTAATTCCTTCTTGCAGAGGTTACTCTTGCCACCCCCAGCAAGAGCCTCCCCAAAACAAATCAAATGCAAAGCATATCATCCGATTACTATGTGATAGGAATAATATATGAGAATATAACATGCGAACATATAAATGATAATATATATCTATATATATATAGGTATGCATACTTATATATATATTTATATATTCATGAGATATCAAAAAAACATGAAGGTAGTATTGCCAAACACACAATATAAGGATAGTTGAATGATGATTACCAAGGTGGTTGTTAAAATTGGTAAGGAAAGTCAATGCCTAGGACAACTAAAACACCTAGATACCTAATTACCACAAGTCCCTTCCTAAGGAGCTGACAATGGTTGAGGTTCTAGTTTGAATGGTATTCCTGACTTTCACCATTTTCTCATGTGCTCCTACACTGATTATACTCTTTCCCCGCTCATGGGATGATTCTCCTCCCGCATCCATAGATATGGGAGGATTGGATAGCCATGCCATTGTAATAATCTCATGCTATCAAAATAACATAAATATGCATCAACAATTCATTTTCCTGTTTTCCATATAAGAAAATAAAATTCATCCTAAAATTATTTTCATTGATATAACAAAATATACATTTCTATTCTCATTAGAAAATCATCATAACCAAAATTAATTGAAATCCATTAAACTGCCATAGTCACATTTCACAGGAAATAGTTATTATGGTTATAAAATAATATGGTCACGAGGAAGGGATGTAACAAAATATTTTGAATTTTTAGATATGCAAAACTTGATGCCATTACCAAAATATATGCTAAATCCAAACAGATCTTTAAGATATAAATCCTACCTCTGTGGGAGTTTGCCCTCAAGAAATCAAAGGGTTTTTGTCTTTCAATTTCTAGGAAACCAATGGGGTTTTGTCCTCTAATCTTTCAAATCTAATGGTTTTTGTCCTCAAACCATATATTAGAACACAAGGTTCAAACTAAGACAAAATAAACTGAAATAATTGGCAGATGTGTCAAAGGCCAACAAGCTTCTTAATATATAGCACCAATAGGCTTCAGTTTCCCTCTTAAAGATGGCAATTAAAATATTAATGGGATTCTTTCCCAAAAATAGCCACACTTTTTCTTGTGACTCGTTATTAAATTCTTGTTAGAGAATTCGTCATGAAGAAGCTGCCAAATGTTTTTCGGGTTTACAACGACCTTTTATGGAAACCCACCCCCCCATATTATTTATTATTGTTTTATTTGTTGCTGCTAAACCATGGCCCCTTTAATAAAATATTTTTATATCCTTATTGGGAATGTAAGGATAAGGCTCACATAAGCTAATTAAACGGACATTACAACCTTAACAAACCGTTTCCTGAAGTTTCAAGAAGCAAGGTCCTATTAATTCCACATCTTTCAATGTGTCAAGAGACCACATGAAGTGTTCCAAGTTCCATACAAAGATTTGTGAAAATTCTTCCATTCTTGTTGGAGAATCTGTAATATATCTTCATCTCCTCCCAATTGATCCAGTTTCCTATCCACAGCACAGCTCCAAAGGTTTGAACTATTTATGAGCCCAACGTATTTAAGGCATATGCAATATACCGTCTCTGTTGGAATTCTTGTCTCTTATTATTATGTTTTTTATTGATTACTCTTTTCTGTGGCCAAACCAATTTTATTGATCAACATGATGCAAGAGCAAAATGAATATTTCCAATTATTTTAAGTATGCCTTTTCCATAAAGCCTCAATCAAGTCAATATGTCCAAGACAGTACCCAAGTACAATTTATAGATGTATTTGATACAACAAAAAGCAGCCCAGTTTAAAACAATTATTGAGACCATAGACTTTTATAAGATATTTCCGTTTCCTTCACTTCATCATATTGCGATTTATTTTTCTGAAATCATTCATACCCATCTTCCTCCATAGATGAGAGAATCACAAATAATAACATTCCCAGGATATGTTGGTTGGCAGCAAACGTTGATAAATCTTTTGTTTGAAAAGCCATTTGATATCTTATTACAAATAGCAAAGCATTGCATGATTTTCTCATTTTTATAGGATGGGCTCCTCTATTAAACATTACTCACATTTACTCTCCTTTTATATCCTAACATCACCCCTTTGAAAAGCTTCTTCCAAAATGTTTAGTTCACCAATAGTATTTTGCAGAATGTTATCTTTCTAGTGAAGATGTTGACCTAATTCTCATTATTCTAAATTGATACAAGGTACTGTGAGAATAAATTTATTAACCGAATTTGTAGGATATCAAAATAATGTGCATGGCTTCCAACTCTTCACTTGTAACCACAGTGTTGATAAAATAAACTGATATAATGTTCCTATTCCATTTTACAAGAAACTTATTTTGTTGTGATGAGTATATCTCCTATTTTGAACATTGCTAGAATAGGGAAAACAATAGTTTGTAACTGAAATTTATGGAGAAACATTTGATGCAGGTTGTGCTCCACTCGGCTCAATTTAAAGGAGCAGTTCAATTCAGGTTAGTTTATTACACAGATTCTACGTGTTTAACTCTAGGTCTTGTTTTGAGTTTGTTCAGCTGCCAAAGAATCTCAGACAGATTATTGAAACTAATTCCTTTGTTAATAATTATATTTATTGAATGTGGAAACAAAATCTTTAAGGTGCAAATGGTTCAAACTTCTGTCATCCTCTATTCTGGTGGTAGAATGATGATCTGATGAAGTTTTTAAAATGTGTTTCAGGGTGAAATTTAGCATGTGCGTTTGAGAACAATTGTTCTATACTGCTAGTTAGAATTGTTAAAAGATTGCCAAAATAGCAAGTTTAGTCAATAAAAGACACTCACATAAACCTCTTAAATTAGTTCATCTTTCTCAATGAACTAAATGTTATCTCCGACTTGAGTCTGAGAGTTGATGCTGGCTGTGCCCTGTTGATGTGAGTTTTATTCCACTACAACATGCAGAATCAAACACTCAATGTTTCTGAGTGAAACATTAAATATTCAACTCTCTCTTGATATAAGGTCACTTCTTATGCTAAGCCTGCAAAGTAAGATCACAAGGTGACTTCAAGGTTCTTTTATTGTGGATAATCACTCAGTTGAAATGATGTGATTTGCTGGATCACTAAGGGGACTTATGCCAGTTCATTCAAGATTTGTCAACTACTCGCACTTCTAATGATTTTGCTTCACAATGTGCAATTAATATATGGTTTGATTTTCCAACCTTTCCACTTCAACTCAAACTTAAACCTAACTTCTACTGCTACTTCTACTTCTTACTATGAATGCGAGGAATTGTGGATGGACTTGGACTCTACTAGATGCGATCTCGCCAGTGACTCCACCCATCTAGTGCAAGCTTCTAAGGAACACTCGAATGGTTTTCAAATCAATATCTCCTCTTCAATCTCATCAAATGGATGCAAACTAAAGATTCAATATCAGTTGAAATTAAGTGCTTTGATTCATCGGCTTACCATACAAGGCACTCCTACCATTGGCAGGAGGCTAGGGGGCCGGATTTGTTGAGTCAATCAAGTAAACATCCACAATTACTTTCATCCAACTAACTACTTCTAAACAACATGAAATGAAATCCTAATCTAAGTGAGGAATGTGGATCACCATTCAATAATACAAACTTGATCACAACAATTCACCATGCAAGACACAACAATGAAAAGTAGAGCAAATTTAGTATTATCTTAGCAACAATTCTCCAACAAGTCCTGCTTTACAAATAAGAGAGGTGGGGTTTATATAGGAGCCCCAATTACAATGAATGATCAAGATTGATTTGTAATCAATGGTCTAGATTAATCCATTACAAACCCTAATTAGGGCAACCAAAAGTAGCCAATAGAAATGAAGCACCTCAAAATTAGCCAATGAGAAAATTCAAAGGCTTGAGAACCAATAGGAAGCAAGAAAGTCACCAAGTCATCATACAACTCATCATTATGAACATGCATGCCTCTTTTCTTTTTCTCCCTTTTAGCAAAACTAATGAACTTAAGTAAAATTTCACTTAGTTCCTTCATGTCAATACTAGGAAGGCTTCTTGCAATCTTTATCTTAATTTCATTTCTCTATCCTTAGGAATTCTTCATCGTTCTTGGACGACTGGACATTGTAATGCTTGAACCCTTGGTATTTTCACCTTCATTGTTTGGAATTCTTCTTCGTCCTTCGGACTTGATCCTTGTGGCAATCCCTTGAACACATGGACATCTTCTTTGGCATATTAAATCTTCCTCAATTCATTTCCTTGGATGACTCAATCATCATTAGGATCATTCCCTTGATGGGAATCTTGTCCTTGAGCTCTTTCTTGCTCCAGACCTCAAACTTGTCCTTATATCCATGTCCATGTTCCAATGCTAACTTTGGTGTTAGAATCATCCTCAAAAATTCCTTGGTGTACTTGCTTGATCCTTATGGAAAATTGATGTGAATAGGGACAAGTTGATCTCCCTTAAAGATAGTCCTTATTTATTTAAGTGAAAGCTGACTTGCATAGGGACATGTGCAGGTCCATGTATTGAATCTTTGAACTTGTCCATGGACTCCTTTAAATCCGGACTTGTCTCATATCCTTGCTTGATGAAGGCTTGATCTTGAGATAATTCTTTCATCTAGATCCTTGAATTTTCTTTTCTTTGTCTAAGCTTTGAAGTGCATTATCTTGAAGTGTTGTCCTTTGAGCTCGATCGCTTTAGGTTAGTCCTCTTTCATTTATATCCTAAGTTTTGAGCTTGAACTTGTCTTCCACCCTCTTTTGTTCACTTCCATGCAACAATCCCTGCCTTTGATACAAACATGATTCCTGGTACAAAGCTAAAAGTCAGTATGGTCTTAAAGCAATTAACAAAATAATAAATGTCAGACTTTTAAATCCTTGAATTAGTCCTTGAATTCAATGCAATGAATAGAAATTTCTATCCAAATAAGGTTGTGAATTGAATAAGCGTTTGAAGGAGAATCTTAGGACAATAAAATGATCAAACTTAACCACGTGAATGATAAAATCAAACTTCTACCAATAAAGGGAGAATTCTGATTTTCTGAAAATACCTTATGATAAGTCTGAAAACGAATCAAAATCAGTCCTAACAATTCACAAAGTCTGCACACATCAGGATCCATGGATTCATATGCACACTATGAGTTAAAATTGTGAAGCAATCCATGCACAAAATCCAACCTTGACTTAAAATTTTTTGAGGCCAAGGAAGTTTGTAAATGAGTTATAATCTAAGATATCGATGCGCCAAGGAATCCAGTCGATGCGGATGCGGATGCGTTCGGGTGCTAAAGCGGAGCCGGGTGCCCTACGGATGCCACTCGGAAGCGCATCCTGGGCGCCCGGATGCGCTGTGATGCGCTCACAATCGCATCACAGCGCATCTAGGCGCCTAGGATGCGCTTCCGGGTGGCATCCGTAGGGCACCCGAGCGCATCTAGAAGACAAAACACACATTTGTTTGTAAGTGCTAAAGTTGGCCCTGCGGAATATCTTCAGTATCAAAGACTCAACTATAAAATTAATTCGTTGACTGCTGGCAGTAAGTCTAACTCAAAACATTCAAAATTAATGAAGCCGACGCCAAGGCTGCTTGATGCTCGTTAACCCTGCCTTTCATGATAATGGGTTTTTGTTGGCAGGAGACTCCATCAATAAAATATTCCTTATTTTTTAATAAGCACCGACGACAACAATAAAATTTTAGAAAATTACATATCTTATTCTGATTCCCAAATCCTAGTGTGCACTGTAAACAATTTAACAATTACTGTGTTATTTCAACACTTGGCAAACTTAAAGTTAAATGAGCTCTGCGCAGCCATTTGGCACTCAACATTTGCCGGCCCGACCGACTGAATTCAAAGCATTTCAGATTTCTTGCACTTCTTTATATATATATATTTTAAATATATATATATTAAAAATATATATATTTTTAAATATATAAATATTTAATATATATATATATATATATATTTAAAAAATATATATATATACATGCATCCAAATGCATCTGCATCCCCTCAAAAAAAAATTTCACGCATCCGCGCATCCGCACCCGAATCGGTAACTTAGGTTATAATTAATCCAAACAATGCTTAAATTCCACGCACAATGATTGAAATGAGAGTTCGGAACCTAAGTTTGCACCTATCCATGTGTTAGAATAATGATCCATCACTTAAAATAATAAAATAAGACCGTAGCAAAGTTCTGGTTTTCTGAAGACAATCCATGGATAGGTCTAAAAATCATCCAAACATTAGTCCAAACACCAATCCAGACAAGACCCAATCAGCACTCATGAGTTTAATGAAGGCTTGAACTAATGTAGCTTGGATAAAACCCTTTGTCATAATTCTGATTTTCTGAATACATGTCTACAACTTACCTTATTCTGGGTGAATTCAGTCCTCAAACCTGATGATTTAGATGCAAAATAACCCCCCAATGACTCAGCAACAACTTCTTTTGTGATTGGATAAAAAGGTTAATTATGAGGATTTTCTTAAAACTCGCCCCTGTTATAGAAGTCTGTAGATCTGGGTCTGAAACTTGTGTCTTCAGACTTTAGAATGGTTGCAAAATGGTGCCAAATGATGCCCAAAAGGCCTGCAATATGGTTAGGATCAGACTGCAATTAAAAAGGTAAACCCAGATTTGACAAAAAATACAATTCTCAGAAGTTGTTTTCAGATTTTCGCTCATAGCAGAAGCCTTACCTTAACCTCCCAGTGACTGGAAATGGTTGCAAATGCTTGGTATTTGGCCAAGGAAGACTTGGCTCTTAGATTATTTTATATGACTTTTAAAACAAAATGCCAGGTCTGAGGAAAACTTCAGATTTGGGCCTGCAAATGCCTCTGTTCCAGCCCTCTAATGGCTGCAAAATGTGTGGTTTGGCCTTAGAATCAATCAGCAAACAGTCACAAACAGATTTGAGGGCTTGGTGAATTTATAGAATTTTTTAAAAAATCGCCCCTGTTTCGATGATCTGCAGATTTGGGTCTGCAGACATGAATTTTCAGCCCTTTCTTGCCTTCAAAAACTTAGGAAATGGTCTCCAAACAACCTGTAGCAATGCATAGATAAATCGTACCATAAGAGGGTTTTCAGAATTTTGGTCTGAATATACCTTGCTTTCAGCCCTCTAATGGCTTCCACAAACTCAAAAAATATCACCATTTAGCCTTCCTTCAATCACTTGTAACACTTGAACTTGCCATTTTCATTCCTCTTGGTTGTCTTCCACTTAGCCTTCTTGCTTCAAATTTTCAGCCACTTGGCAATTGTCTTTATAAGTCCTCTTGATTTCTCTTGTTAGTTGATGGCCTTTTAAAGGAGTTTGGGTTGTTGATTTACCACCCACAAGCAATGTGGGATATAAGATCAATGGTCTTCTAGAACCTTCCAAACTTTACTTTATTAATTTTTCCCACATTTCAATTAATTTTTAAAATAATGCCACAATAGGGAAAATCGATCCATGTTACGATTCTTAAATTTGCCTAAGTCCAAGACTTGTATGCACTTGTAACCATGTCCAAACTCCAACTTCATTCATTCTAGGTAGGGAAAATCGATCAAAGTTTGGATAAAAATCCGCTTTATACTTAGAAATTTTTTTGATCTTGCTTTGTTATCAGAAGGGGGGAAAATCGACCCTAGTTTGGATAGTTCTCATAGTTAGAAAAATTTCCATATTCCAAACTCCTCTTGAGGGGAAACACATGATATGTTCGTACATCTCCAACACTTGGAAAAAATTCGCATTCCATACTTGGTTCCAAGGGAAAATCGACCCTTGTAAGGACAAATTTGTAACTCAGAATTTTTTGGGAATCCATACTTGGTCTTGGGGAAAAACGACCCCTGTCTGGGTACTTTCCAGACTTAGAAAAATTTCCAAGTTCCCAACTTTCTCCAAGGGAAAAACTACCCTAGTCTGGACAATTTCCAAACTTAGAAAATTTTCAAGCTCACTCTTGGGGGAAAATTGCCTTTAGTCTGGATTTTTCAAACACTTAGAAAATTTTCAAGCAGAATTCATCCAAAGTGGTGGAAATTCATAGTATGCTTGGATTTTAACCCCAACACTTAGAATTTTTTAGGAAAAAGCCAATTAATGAAGGGAAATTCATGTAGAGTCTGGATTTTGATCAAAATATGAAAGGATATTCATGTATAGTCCGGATTTTGATCAAAATATGAAGGGAAATTCATGTATAGTCTGGATTTTGTGTATTTTTATAAAGAAAACTTGATTTTCCTTTGGATTTTGGCCATTTTGAATGTGAAAAATCAATTTTTATAAAGATTTTAAGGCCCTTATGCATGGAATATGCCTTTATATGGAATTTTGGACTAATTGACTAGCCAAAATTTAAATACACTTAGAATTTTACGTTCAACCCATTATAATATAACCCCCAACGAACTTTGATTTTAACGTTCCCACTTTAAGATCACAACTTTGCTACTTGATTTCCCCATTACTTCTCAGTCTTTTAAAGCTCAAAATTGCCCAATGTAATGCCAAAATTTGCCGAACCTAACAACTACAAGAAAAAGAGAGGGTCCCCATTTGCAATGGGGTGATGGTGTGAAAACCTCACAACATGCCCCAACAATTTTATTGGTTTCAAAAGATTGGTGTTACATGAAAAGATTTTATTTCTAAATAAATCAAGATATACATAACTTTAAGAACTGAAATATAAGCATGTTTGAATCATAAAAGAAAATGGAAATATTTAAGCTAGGTCTAGGAGGCTGGCTACAATTTACTTGTTTTTCTGGAGACACCATTTTATGTTAGATTTAATGAACATTCATATAGAAATCTTCTTGATCCTAATCTACAAACTCACCTAATAATTTTGATATAAGGAGTCTCATAGCATTCTTACAATTTTAGCTAACAAATAGCTGTGGCATTTTGAATGCCATTACAGTTTTGAAATGTTTGACTGTGATTTCTTTGGATGGATGGCAACCAGTAGATAATATAAATGCTTGTCAAGCAGCAGGTAGGCATTATGGTCCGTGGAACTGCAATGTCCGAAATCAGATTTCTTTTTTATAATTCCAAACTCAATCTATAAGATAGTGCCATCTAAGTTCATCGCCAATTAATTTTTTTGGCCTTTTTAAGATGCAAAAATCTTCTCCACATTTTCCTCCAAAAGCTTGTTACATTAATTTGTATCAAGTTCAACGTTCTTCTATTATAGTCATAGATTCACCTTTTTTGCTTTAAACTTGCTTGTTTATAAGTTATTACATTTGGACATCCACGTGCCAACAATTGAATTCAACAACATAATAGTTTCTCTCAAATCTTTGAAAATGCATAACCCATGCCTATTTGACCTACATATTATGAGAAATGGTTTCTCTTTTTATTGATTGACTCGATTTTTTTTTTATGATATTCTTTGAAGTAAATATTTGTTTTTGGATTCGATTGTGTATATTTTTTTAGCATCAACATTTCGGATCACACTCTATGATCCATCATCAGGATGAGAGAATGGATCCAAAACATTGATGCTAAAAAAATATACACAATCGAATCCAGAAACAAATATTTACATTAGAAATGGATTTTGGAAATCTGATAATGTTAATTCTTTGAAGTTTCCTACTTGAAAATTTCTCAGTGATAAAATGCTTTTTTTGGTTATCCTTCTGCAATGCAAACATGTTTATTGTAGTTGTTTTGAGGTTTTACTAAGTTTTCAAAGGTTTTAGAGTAAGTTATGATAAAGGAGTCTCTATGATTTAACATTCTTTTGATATTACTAATAATTTGGAATGCAGTGTTTTTTTTTCTGCCGTCCCCGTCTTGGAAACGTCCCGGGGACAAGGGATGCCTAGGGGACTTTGACTTTGAAATTTAGAGGCAATTTGACTCTGATTCTGAAAATAACACAAATTTGGCATAAGAATTCTACTAATTCTTATATTTTAAGGTTCTATAGTGTATAAGTGCATGCTTAATCCATGTTTTCATATGAATATTTCAAATATCCTTACATATTTTAATTTTTTCAATTTTTATAAAGCCATCCCCTTAGCCATCCCCAAAATCGGCAAAAAAAATTGTCGTCCCATAAATTCGTCTCCTCATCCCCTACTGTCCCTGTCCTAGAAACTTCGGATAACCTTGCATATAAGAATACTAGAGGTTTAATCACATTTCATTTAGTGAAATGTTTAATTATTAACTCAGCAATAACTTTATCAACTTCATACAAAGCTTACTAAAGAATCATTTACTAGCAAAGCTTACATGCTACACTGCATTCTTCAATTTAAGACACAAACTTTTCATTTGGATAATTCATGGGCTAAACTCTCTATTTTATTTACTCTCTACATCTTTATGATATTGAAATGCTTTTTAAATTTTAAATCCAAGTGGATTTTGATTATTTTTCAACATTTTAAATGTTTTTTTGTATTTGACTTTTTTTTTCCGTTCAAATCTTGATTTTTTCAAAAAATCTTATAATTTTAGTTTTCCGCTTTTTTCTCCAAAATATTTTTGTTGCTATGCTCTCAACTACCCATAATCCCTATATTTATGGCTGGTTGAAATTTGTTTGCTGCTTCTCTTTGGTTTCCACCCTCTTCTTGATCTTCGTAAGTTTTCGATGTGAATAATATTCTCCATGTATTCCTCATTTTTGTGTTGCTCTAATAGTGGTGATCATTTATATGTGTATTCCTTACTTTTTGAGGAATTAAGGATATCCCAAAATATGTTAAATATGTGAAATATTGATTCTTCGTTTATTTGAGGTGTATTTATTGGCATTTAACACACATTTGCCTGCAATTCATGACTGCTCATTAATTGTTTTCCCTGTTCAACAAAAAACTTTTAATTGCTCCTTAAATCTTTCATAGTTTTTTAAAAAGAAATCTTTTTTAACATGAACTGGTCTTTGCTGCTATTTTATTTTTATTAAAATGCCTTGCATTTCTACTTATATTATCCTCGTGTCTAGAAATATTCTCTGAACTGGTTAGGATCAAATGGCTCACCATGGATTGCATAAACTTTAGAGATGTTATATACAGACTCGTATATGATAAATTATTGAATAATGTTTGAGTGTAATTTTTGAGTTATGTCTCGATGGAGAGGGGTCTGATAAAACTTTGGGCCCTAAATGTTGTATCCGGTCCTCATAGGCTCCTATGCACATGCCACTCCTAGAGAACAAGCATGCTTCTTGTTAAGATTGAATACATTTTCTGTAGTGCCATCATCTCTATATCTTCAGATATGTTGATCTGAATATTCCCATTTCAGATGATACATGTATTGATGCAATGATCTTTTTTCTTCATATTTGTGTGGTGTTTTACTGTACCAATGCTATCTATATGCTGTAGTTTTGTAGGATGGGCTTTGTTCATGTCAAGTTTCCACCCTACATAAATGTGTGCAAGTGATTACATTCAATTATAACCTTTTAGAATCGACAACATCCCATGGAAAGGTGGAATCGATACTTTTCTGTACAAATATTGTTACAATTGCCATTTATCTTTGCAGAATTGACAACAATCTACACAAAGAAGATGGTGAAGTTCATGAAGAATGTGGATGGGGTCGTTTGGCAAGAGGTGCTGTATTTGCTTTGAAAAATGCAGGAAAAAGCTTATATCAGGTAACTCATGATTTATATATCATTGTATAATAAGTTGTGTAGTCATTAACAAGGCAAAATTGGTCTCAATGTGCATGCAAGCAAGATTAGACATTTAATTGACATTTGTACTTGGGAGTCCTGACAGAATATTTTACAGTTATGAATGGTAATAGAAAGTGGTAATATGTGATGTCCCCGAATTAGGGATACCTGATTTTTACCTAAAGTAACTTTTCCACAACAAAATTTGTGTACAAGTAGTATTCTATAATTAAACATATAATAGCTATCCAAGGGCGTGATATAACATCCCTTGGCCCACAAGTGATAGGAATACATCCTTTCAACATAGGGTGGTCTACTTAGAAGGGGAATCCATATTTGGCCCCCTACTCATGTCTCCTTATTAACCCATATATGATTGCTTCCATCTTTTAGTTCACTACTTTAACAAACCATTGTAGAGATTGGAGAGGAAAGCACACCAAGGTGCCCTGGAACATTTGCCATAACTAAGCCCAAGGGGATATGATACAACACCCCTTGGTTCACAGGTGGCAAGACCATCTCCATCCAACATGGGGTGGTCTACTGAGAAGGGGAATCTGTATCCGCCCCCCTACTTGTATTTCCTTACAAACCTCTACATGATCATTTGTAGGAGAATAAATTTAATAGACAAATAAAGAATCTAAATTGGTTAGCATTTCACATCATTAATTATACCAAATTCATAAGATATTGTAAGTTAGACAGCATCTTCATTATGGATACCACAATACTTGCTATAACACAAAATGGTTGTATTCTGATATGCAGATCGCTTGTATCTAGTACTGATATGATCCAAGTGTTGAACATACCAAATAACTAGGGGGTGGGGGGGGGGAGGGGGGGAGTGAATTAGTTATTCCATAACACTTTTTCACAAACTTTATTAATCTGGTATAAACTTAAACCTTTCAGATATTTAAAATAGTTAAGTTCACGAGAGTACACAAATCGCAAACACCATAGCACCAGAATTAACGTGGAAACCCAAGATGGAAAAAACCATGGAAAAATTAATTCTCATGAATAAAACACTGGCTAAGGTGATTTTACAAGGGCTCACTACCGGTTTTCTCACTGCAAGTAAGACTCACTACTGGTAGGCTCATTGCCGGTTGGGCTAACTGCCCTAATACAAAAAGATTGATTACAAAAAGGTCTTACAGACAAAATGTGAGCTGATATAGTTGCATCTGTATATGCATGTAACAGTTCCAGTTAGTAGCGCAATAGTAACCGATTGCAGCAAATCCAGTTAGAGATCTTCTACCAGCATTAACCAACCTTCTGCAAAATTGAATACTCCTTTTTGCTACAAACTTTTTCTTTGCCTTCACAATTACCCTTTGCACACTTCACCATCGAGTATTCATTCACATAATCATGTTTGCATCCTATCACCTTCAACATACTCACGCACTCATACTTTCAGATAGAAATGGATGTTCTATAGATATACATACATCCGATGAAACAAATACATATGTCGGCCTAGCAAAAAACATGTTGACTTGAATACAAAAAGATATTTCAAAATAGTTCAACACGCTAGCATCAGACCTAAAAGATAGGTTGCACATATGAGAACTTCATACCACGTTACCATAGGACCCAAGGATAGATCACACATAAGATAAGCACGTTACATATCACGAACACCAAAAGATAAGTATATTTTGGGGCCAATGGGAATGCCACAACCAAGATGATGTCTTGATCTACAAAAATTATGAACCAACTAATGTATAGCACTAGATAGGACCTGTCTAGAACTGAATACAACTGTCATGCCAAAAACTTCTAATATACTGCATGAATGTCTAGGTAGTAGAGATACCCAAAAGAGCTCTGAGACACAATAGCAAAAGATATCTATCCAAATCTTCACATTATTGTATTCACTAAATAAAATAGATGTACCCAAACAATATTTTATTGTTATCGGAGCAGGGACATCCAATCCACATAATTCATTTCTGTAATATGTCGCATAGAGTAGATCCGATCTCCACATTACCGGAGCACAACCAATTGGTACAGGGGTTTTGACATTAGTGACAACAATGCCAACAATTCAACACCAAGTTCCTTGATTGATGCTTACCTAAATGAATCCTTTGTCCTTTTATACCCTCATGTCTCTATGAAGAGAGACATCCTTTGGAAGATAATGGCCTTTAAGAATGGTCATGACTCCTCTTAATTCTGCCTCTTCAAAATTAATTGTTGCGCTATGAATTCTTTAATCTCTGCCTTTTTGTTTAGAATAATTGCTGCCCATTAGATATTGACGCAACACCCTATGGTTGGAGGGTCTAAAAACAGACTATCCAGCCAAGTTGTTAACCAATCATAGCAGAAGTACAACACAATGACAAGATATAACAAAATTCAACTGTTTATTTCATCAAATGCCAATTACATGCAACATGCCGGGCCGTAAGGCCTTCCCAGTTACGGTCAATACACCAACAAATACAACAAGATCTCACAGGATCCAACTACTCCCTAGCTAGCCAGATCTGTATCCCAACAGCAACTTGGTAGAAACTCCAAGATAGATCTACACTTGAGCTCGCAAGCCACCAAGCAAGCTTCTTGTTTCCTAAGCCAACATGTAGCCATTAGCTTCTAAACTCCACACTTTTTCCCCGCTGCCCTCTTTCTATGCTACCCATATCCTCATTTTATATAGCATGGCCACAAGTTGGCCTTACAAATTACAAATCATAAAACAACAGTCAGCTCCAAGAAACTCATGAAAAAACGTGTTATCCTTCATGTCAGCTTGCAACAGTCATTAAATTTGCATAGGAGAAAGAACCAACCCAGATTTAGGGCCTCACACATCCCAACAGTCCATCCATATCATGAGGAATGTGAGCCAAATTAAATGGACATGTCGGCTAGCCAAAACAATCAAAATAAACCCGTTGGTGAACTAGACCACCGAGCTTGTCAGAACATCAATCAAGCAATACAGAACAACTACCGATGCCACTCGGTGACAAGACACCAAAACAGAGACCAAGCTCGTCGGTGAACCAAAACAGGAACATTTCACCGAGAACCCCAAAGCAGTTATCGAGCACAAACTCATCCACCGAACTCATTCGATAGAGTAACATCCACACTCAGTCACTAAGTCCATCGATGAAGCAACACATCTTCCAACCGAGAACTACCACCAAATGACCGAGAATCTTAGGTCTACAACCGAAATTGCCACTCCAAACATTGAAAGCCAAAACCCAATTCTAACATATTTTGGTTGATACAGGATTGCCAACTGCCCAAGGATGCTCCTGCATCAAACACCCTAGGTGCGAAAAGGTGTTCTCAGAAGCTTGACAAACTTCTTTTGGGATTCAACACATAAATCCCAAATTGGTTCTTGATATACATGTCCTCTGAGTCCTCAACTGGTACACTCTTGCCTTTGTTCCACTTTTGTGAATCCTTCCCTGCAACTGACAACCGTTTGCAATTGACAACCTCCAAATTGTATGCAAGTCAGATCGCAACCTGCTACCTCGCACGACCAACCATGCAGGGTTTCACAAGTCTAGGAACACGGATCTGCAACATAGATATACAGAATCTCTGGAGGAAACACAACCTCGCTCTGATAAGTCCCCAACTAGATCAATCTTCGCTCTGATACAACTTGACACAACACCCTATGGTTGGAGGGTTTGAAAACAGACTATCCACCCAAGTTGCTAAACAATCAGAGTGAAAGTACAACATAGTGACAAGAT
This sequence comes from Chamaecyparis obtusa, assembly GCA_027943335.1. Lineage (NCBI taxonomy): Eukaryota > Viridiplantae > Streptophyta > Pinopsida > Cupressales > Cupressaceae > Chamaecyparis > Chamaecyparis obtusa. The sequence continues at coordinate 365,430 of BSBK01005423.1, read as the reverse complement.
ATAACAAAATTCAACTGTTTATTTCATCAAATGCCAATTACATGCAACATGCCGGGCTGTAAGGCCTTCCCGGTTACGGCTAATAGACCAGAAAATACAACAAGATCTCATAGGATCCAACTACTCCCTAGCTAGCCCAAATTTGTATCCCAACAACAATCTGGTAGAAACTCCAAGATAGATCTACACTTGAGCTCGCAAGCCACCGAGCAAGCTTCTTGTTTCCTAAGCCAACACTTAGCCACTAGCTTCTAAACTCCACACTTTTTCCCCGCTGCCCTCTTTCTATGCTACCAATATCCTCCTTTTATACAACATGGTCACAAGTCGGCCTTACAAATTACAAATCATAAAACAACAGTCGGCTCCAATAAACTCATGACAAAACATGTTATCCTTCATGTCAGCTTGCAACAATCATTAAATTCTCATAGGAGAAAGAACCAACCCAGATTTAGGTCCTCACACATCCCAACGGTCGGTCCATATCACGAGGAATGTGATCCAAATTAAATGCACATGTTGGCCAGCCAAAACAATCAAAATAAACCCGTTGGTGAACTAGACCACCGAGCTTGTTAGAACATCAACCGAGCAATATAGAACAACTATCGATGCCACTCGGTGACAAGACACCAAAACAGAGACCGAGCTCATTGGTGAACCAAAACAGGAACATTTCATCGAGAACCCCAAAGCAATTACCGAGCACAAACTCATCCACCGAACTCATTCGGTAGAGTAATATCTACACTCAGTCACTAAGTCCGTCGATGAAGCAACACATCTTCCAACTGAGAACTACCACCAAATGACTGAGAATCTCAGGTCTCCAACCGAAATCGCCACTCCAAACATTGAAAGCCAAAACCCAACTCTAACATATTTTGGTTGATACAGGATTGCCAATTGCCCAAGGATGCTCCTGCATCAGATATAGTTATACTAATCGCTTTTGTTCTTAACATGGATTGCTAGTCTTATCGATAATTCTTAATAGGGATCACTGCCCCTTTTACAATTCCTGTTTATGCTTCTTAATCCAATTGTGGCTCTTCTTCATCCAGATGGCTCTTTTGCAAATAATTGCTCTCCGTTTTGTGAGGATTTTATAGGTTGTTGCACGATAAACTCACTTTATGGATCTACTCCTTGTGGCTGCCAGCTAAGGACTTAGAAAATTGCAAGGTTGCATGGGGACAGGGGTACTTAGGGTACAGGTATGGCTATTTTTCAAAATAGGGGACAGGGTACTTGGGTACATCAATTCTTTGTTTAATATAATTTAATATTTTATGGAAAATCTGAAAATATGAGTCATGACAATGAGTTTTCAAAAAGAGAACTGTGGTAAAGTTTGCATATGCAATGTATTGTTTTCAGTTTCAGATTTGCAATATGTTTGTAATAATAATATATGCTAAATGTTTAGATGCATAACAGAGAAGGTAAACTTTAAACATGAACAAGAATATCATAAATCATATAACAGTGACATATTGCAAATGATAAACTTCTGACTTGAACAGTGATAAAGTTTATTGCTAATCAGTATTGTATCAAAGTTTCAAACTGATTACGTATTGAATTAAGCTTGATAAACAGCAAGCTGATACGCAAACAAAAAACCTAAACAAAAATCAGAAATCTTAACCAAGGTCCTTAGCTATGATGCTCTCCACTAAGTACCCGATACTTGGGTACGTGTACCCGGTACTTGGGTATGTGTACCAGTACCCAGTACGCATCCCAGGGGTGTGGGTACGAGTATGATGCAGCAGTGGCAAGCGGAAGCTTCAAACAGTGATAAATTGGTGAGTTCCAAGGTCTCAACACCCAAGGTGACAGGGTCAAGTGCTCAATACTTATCACAAGTATCCAAAAGGACTAGGAGGAAGGTTATCACAACCCCAAACTATCCAAGGTAACCTAATCGCTAGGCTTACCAAAGTCCTAAGCACCAAAACCCTTGAATTCACTAAGAGGTCTCCTTAACTCAATGAGTAATCAAACCCCATGAAATGACTTATAAGACCAGGGGTGGCCTACAATCACTGTTATGGCCTATTTAGGTCCTATTACTTTAGTTCCAATGGTTCTTTCATCAAAAAGCAACCCACAACACCAAGTTGCTTCACAAACTAAGGATTTGGCTTGTAGCCCTTCCTAGAGTGAAATCTGAACATAAGTCAAAATGTTCCCAAATGAGATGATGAACTGGTCAGGGATTCTGATACCCTTTTGGGGTTTATAAAACATATCCAAACACCAGGGGATGGAGACAAAAAGAAGTCACTGCTGTTACAAAGTTAGACTGGGCTAGAAGGCCTAATTAGGTCTCCAAATGCACTACAAGTGCTCTTTCTCCTATGCCACTGCACAAACTAAGGATGGAGGCATGTGTGGATATGCAAAAGACCATAGAATCCAAGTTTTGGTGTCTTGAAGAATCCCCAACCAATAGTTATGGTGACTGTCCTAGTCACTTAACTGGTGCACACATAGAGATGTACACCTAGGGCCTTGTGGCAAAACCAACTCCCTGCAGAACTCCACCTCTAACCTGCATATTGTGAAAGTACACAAACAAAGGTCTAATTCCACCAAGGGGCATCAGATTCCCATGGTGGAATTGGGTCAAAAGATCAAACCCTATTGGAATGCTGCTGCAAACCCTACAAACTAGGATAGCGGTAAAGAAAATACAATAACTTTCAATGTATGAAAGATTGGGACATGAAACAAAAAGGAACTTAGAGGTGTTTCCTAGGGCTAACAAAACCTATCAGGGTTTCATTCCAAACTCCAATATCCGTCCGTACCAGCAATCTGTACCACGAAATCTGCAGGGAAAATGGTTGCTCTTTATTGATAATTGCCAAAATTACATCACCTTGTCCTACCACCTGCCTGTAAGGGCTTATGTAGGCACTCCCAACGGTTACATGACTTGTTTGAACTAATTAGCTGTTTGGGAGTTGTGTTTACAAGTTTTGACAACTTTTAAGAAAGTTGCTCAAAAGTTGCTTGACAACTTTTAGAGCAACTTTTGCCTATTTTGCAATCTTGCAAATCTAATGACCAAACTTGGTCCTAACCTTATTCTAGTGATCCAACATGGATCTAAAACCTTAAAAACATGAAAAAGACTAAGATCCTAAGATTTTAGGCCCATTGACCACTTTTGACCATAGTTAGCCAGGGGCTTATAATTGTGCCAATCCTGGAACTAGGCCTTACAACTTGGTCTAGGTGCCTGACTAGTAACTCTAAGCTAACTAGATGTGTTTAGGACTCTTAGTAGTATTGTTTGTTAAGTCTAGAGTAGGTGCTCTTGCACCAGAGTACCCATGCAACATAAGAAAATTGTGATGTCTTATAAATAAGACAATTTTCTGTTGATGAATGTATATTTTAATTTATTTACTCTTTCTTTTAAGAAAAGTGGAGGATGTATTAAGCAGGGGCATGACATATAGACAAGTCTTAGAATCATTAATCATTATCATAAATTTCAAAAAAGATATTTGGAGAAAAGATTGAGCAAATGGCTCTTGTATATAACTCACTCAATTATGAATTGCCATTTCATATACTTGTCTTCAGGGGTCTATCATGTCTCTTACTTAATCTCCTTTCCATTCAGTATTCTATAGAGATTGTGGCATCTTTGAATACTTTCCATGTCCAATGAGGGGGAATTTTGTCATCTAGGTTTGTCAGTTTTCAACATGATTATTCATTGAAGCTATGCAAATCATGCAGGGTCAAATGTGCTTACTATTGGAAGAAAATTTATGATGAACATGATTGTTTCTGAAGCAAATTGAAGTAAGTTTATCAGAAAAATTACTTTAGTTTGCAAATTCATTGTACAATATTCATTGAATTTTGTTCAAGTGGATCACTCTTGTCATCTTGATCATCAAGTTGTCTACTTATTTGACATATATTTTTTGTTTGTAGAATCCCAAGTTTAGGATCTTTATAGCACTGTTTAGAAGACATGTTTTCTGTTTGACAACTCTTATGGAGTTGCATCTCATTTTTTGGATGTTATGAGGGTGCATTTTGATTCTCTTGTTCTTTCCATGACTTATCATGCTTCCATTTTCATACAGTATGATTCATATTAGTTTAGATCTCATACATCTATCGAGAGCCATTCAGACATTCTTACTGACCAGATCTGCATGGTACTTGATCCAATTGATCCATTGTAGTCATAATTTAGCATTGGCTCTGAGACACGAGTAGCTTTTGAAACCATTTGTCCTAATTCCTTTGTTCAATCCACCATTTGAGTGACGATTTAACAGTTTGATAGCTCATAGTTTCCTTCTTCTGAAAGGAAGATGCACTGTTAAATGCAGAGGGGCCTCCCATAGCACTTGCCATACAAAATTCTGCATCAACATTCTCTTTCTTCTATGCGGAGGCACACATGGGCCTTATCTTGTAAGGGTTTTAGGACATTATTCCATATTTCCCCTCCTTGGGAGGGTTTTTTTTTTCCTCTCTGAGTTCTCTCCTCTTCTTTTGGAGGGTACACATTGTACGTGGGTACCAAACATGGCTACACATTTGCTAGGACACATTTTTCATTTTCCATTTTATATTTTTCTCATGTTGCACTTATGGGAGGTGTTGGTGTTATATTTATACTTCAAATAGGATAGTGTTTATCCCAAGTTTATAGCATCTTGTTTATAAGTTAGGATGTTAGGAATATTTAATTATTTTCATCTAGTTAGCTGATAATGACATGCACTTGCCTTGACTTGAGGGTACTTGTGCCACCATTGCACTGTCAATCCTTGATTATTGATGGTTAGATGCCACCTTTGTTGAGTCATGAACACCTTTGTTTTAGTTGGATTGAGTTAATAGATCCACCAATTCACAGTTACACGCATGATCTTTGGACATGCCATCTCCTCGAGTCTTGCATCCAGGAGGCCTATTTATATGTACTTCATCCATCTATTTGGTGGTTGATTCTAATTATTAATTTTCTCTCTTTTGCAATAGCATTCTTATTTGCAGATTACAACCCTTGTTGTCATTGTGTTATTTTGCTATTGCGATTTTCTCCATTCGCCAAGATTTAGGCTTGTTTGATTGTATTGTTCCGGAATCTTACATTCAAATCAGAAAATCAAGACCTAATTTAACATTCATGCAAAATAAAATGAAATGATAGGGAAAGATGGGAGAAGAAAGGAATAAGCTTGGCTATGAAAGTTTTAGGTTAGACTTTTGAATTCTTTGCAAAACATAACTATCTACAAGTCAACCAGCCTAGCACAACCTTTCATTTAAACAATGTAAGCTTTAGTATTTAATAGGTTTAGAGAGGATGTAACTGGATGGACTACCATGAATTCTTTGCAAATCAAATGCAAATTTCTATTCTAACTGAAGTAAGGCTCACCAGATATAACTATATCAAACATGCCACACTTAACAGTTTATTGAAGAACTACTAAAGGAAAATTGCTATTCTATTCTATTCTCTTGGAAATTCTCCAATTCCTTAGAAAGCCTCTCTTAAGTTAGATCAGATTTACAGGTATATGTCAATGTCTTTTATCTTGCATTACAAAAAAAATGCTGATGACATATTTCTATATTACTTGCAGATTGAATGTGAGAAGATTTGCATTAAATGTTGTATATACTTATCTTCGATCAATCGACAAATGAATATAAATATAGAAGACTTGATAGTATAGAGGCATGTCTCCTTAAGGAGACATGGCTCTATATTATCATGTCTCTTCACAACCTATTTGCTGTTAGTAACCGACAATGCTAATCGGCAATTAGCAACTCAAACACTGCATAGTGAAGAGGCACCCGATAACACAAGGCACCCGATCATAACATACTGCTCGATCATAGCATAATACCCGATCATAGATCACAACACTTCATATTATGTAGCAACCGATACTTGATCAATATGTTAAGCAATAACAAATCGGTTTTTATGTAACCGATATTAATCGGTCTCATATATATTGATTCTTCTATGAATCGATAATCATGAGTCTATTAGTGATGTCAATTGATCCAAGGCATTATTAGCATGTCTTCTACATTTTATTTGATCGAAGCTACAAACATCAACACTCCCTCTTAGCTGGTGAAGATAAAGAGTATCACAATAAACTCTGTGAGTATAGATATCACCTAACTCGTGATGAGAGATATCACATAACTTATTACAAGAATTATCACATAACTTGTGATAAAAGATATATATCATCTATCTCATGATAAGATATATCACCCAACTCGTGATATAAGTAATCACATATCACATAACTCATGACATGATGTATCACCTAACTTGTGATACGAAATATCACCTATCTCGTGATAAGATAAACATCTCATAACACGTGATGATAAGTATCACATAACTCGTGATAAGAAGTCTCACATATCTTGTGAAGACAAACATCACATAACACGTGATGATTAGTATCACATAACTCGTGATAAGAAGTCTCACATATCTCGTGAAGACAAACATCTCATAACACATGATGATAAGTATCACATAACTCGTGGCACTTATATGCTCAATATAAGTGTCACATAACTCGTGGCACGATAAGTATCAAACATCTCATATGCTCGAGAATATCACATTCTCCTTATACATCCTAGCTATGGTATGTGCACTGACATTATGTCACATAATGTCTACCATAACAGATCATGGCACATCCATGAATGATATCAAGTCAGCATGATATCAACATTACAAGATCGTCATCTTATAATGTTTGAATACAAGTGTTGATCTTCAAAAAATCGTTACCTTTTAGAGATGAACACAGGGGTAGAGCCCATCAAGTCATATATCAACACATATGACAAAAGAAGTTTACACATTAAACATCTTTATCTATATTAATAAAAATGAACAATTATGAGACTCAATCTCAATAGCTTACATTTCAACCATACCAATTTTCTTCTTGAAGTGTTCAAATTTCACTTTGGGAGAGGCTTGGTGAGAATGTCTATTGTTTGATCGCTTGTATTAATATACTCCAACTGGATCACATTCCTTCCTACCATGTCTCTTACATAGTGATAAGGAATCTCTATAAGAAAAATAATGGATCACTGATGCTGAATCACAATCCTCTAATTGCTGATCACTAAGGAACCCATCTTGACATGGTTAGCTCCCTTTGAATCAAGATCCTTGGATGTCCACTGATGCAGATCCTCTAGTTGCTCCCTCTGAAGCTCAAGTTCGTGCATCAACCTTCTGACCTCTTCTTCCTAGGTTGTCTATAATGGATTGTCAGACTCCCTCTGAATTTGATATCAACTCTCAACTCAGTCCCATAACTGCAGGCATTAAGTTCTTTCTTCCTTGAATGCAATCTCTCAGGCTTCTAGATTTGTCCTCAAATCACTTCAACGAGAGATTACAATTAGTTCATAAAACTAAACTATCTCGAAGGGAAATATCAATCATAAAAGATTTCCTATCCGGATCTTATAGCATGAATTAATGACTCAAAATTCATAAACATTATTCAAGGGTAGAAATACTTATCTCTTATTGTCAAATATTACTGCCCTCTGGCAATTTCTTCCGCCAACTCAATCTCCTTTGTTTGCTCCGCAGTGACTTAGGAATACTTCTTTGTTTTTCACACTTGCAGTGTGTAATGTCATTTTTAGGGATTTTGGCGGATTAGGATAACTGTTTTGTCCACAGTTGCACCATGCTAAGTAGTGTGCAATATTAGTCCACCAATTTGAATCATTGTTTTGATCCTCCCAGCTAGGGAGGAATTCATTTCAAGTTATGTCATCATGTATTACTATGACTTATTATTACATTTACCATTATGTATATCCATAAATATCACCTCACGTGATATCAACTATCATTGTGAGATCATCACCTCTCAATGATGGTAAGATGCACAAGTGTTCATCGTTTTGAGTTTGTCACCTCAATCTCCAATTTGAAGACAATCATCCCACTGACATGCCTAATTGCTAGAAAACAATCACTTCATAGATTGCCACCTGCAAGTGTACAAAAGTGGTGATCTCTATCACAGCTACCATATCATATTTTACACTGCTTGGAATCTACATCATCAAGCCAATACTGGAATCTATTTTTTTGTTAATCCATTGTCTTGAAGGCCCTCTTCATGTCTAGGTGGGAACTCATTTATGTTTACCACCAACCATTCTCGGTATAGACGCTAGGAATCACAACGATGTTATTTTTCCAATTATTTGTGTGTTGCATAAGAACAGAGAAATCTTTACCAATGAGTATTTTTGCCAACTCATATCTTTGATATCAAGGAAAACACTAATCTAAACAAACTCACAATGTTTCATGAAGATATTTGAAAAAATCACTCCAAGGACCTTCTTTCCCGTACCTTATTTACGATGCTCAAGGACCCCAAATATTTTCTTTCTCCGACATAGATTTGTTAAAGTTCGATCTTAATATATCGCTGCTATATATCTCAGTTGGTATTTAGGTTCCTTATCATACACAAGTTGTGAACTTGTAAGAGCCTGAATGCGATGGACACTAAGCTATAACGCAGTCAAGGGGCCATTTATCAGAGCCAGGTTATTTAGGTGGTCCCACTTTAGTCTTCTCAATTCACTACCAATAATATGCAGAGGTTGCTATTGATGTTTGCCACTGCCCCATCTGAAGTCTTCTCAAGTACTCCAATTGTTTAAGGTTATGTGGATTACTTGGAAACACTGTTCAATTGAGTGATACAACTCTCCAGAACTCCAATTAGTAAGAATCCAGCGAGCCTGACAATTTGTACTAATTCATTTGATGAGGTCATCGATGAATTATGTCTAGGTTCATTCCTTTGATTAAGTCTTGGCAATACTAGACCGAGAGCAAGGCCCTATATGCGGGTGACCAATATATAACTTTATACGCTGGTCTATGATGACTATATTGATCTCCAACATGTCTGGCCATATAGTATTTCCTTAGTGCGATCTTCTTATAGAATTCACAATAATTGAATGAAATATCCCATTTATTCAGTGATGACCAATATAATCTATCAATCCGTAGATTTGAGGCTTCAAACCCTACTATTCACAGTGTGTGACTACCAGTACTTTAGCTACCACGTCAAAAGCAACTTCAATGTCGCTGAAGTGGATTCTCTTGTTAGTAAGATCACAGATTTGAGTCGTTCCGCATGGATTTGTCAATCAAATCGGTTGATATCTCTATCACCTTGTATCAACGCTTCTAAGCAGATTTCAATGCACAGTTATGTATTTCACATACTTCGCTTATAGGAATTGATCAATCTTTATTATAAACCTCAAGTACTAACTAATTCTCATTTACTGGCGCTCAACAATGATACTTTATTCTTATGCATCCGATTTTGGCGAATTCTTTCCTCTCAATGATACCTTGATGCCACCTGTTCGCTGACTAAGCAATGGTGGGTACTTTGATACCACCTGTTTGCTGACTAAGGAACTTTGATTGCTGTCTACGATTGACCGCTCCATCTTTAATTTATCTCCTCACTCATACTTTCGTTTGTTCTCCTTAGTTCCTTTTGTTCTAGTGTTGTCTTGTGAGCCCCGTTTGCTGTAGATGCCCCTCTGATTTCCTTGATTCGTATGGCAACTGCTAATTAACGTTACCCCTCCATGCTCTCCTGTTCGTGCCACAACATGGTCAACACATTTGACTGCAAATATAATATGTGATTGATCCCAATATGTATATTCTGCGATCAGACTCAATACATATTCTGATATTAATATACTATATTCTGCGATATATAGGATGTATATATATGTTGCGATCTTAGTATGGATACTCTCTACAACACTAAGATCTCAAACTGTGTGTATTATCCTCCATGATAATAGACTCTTCTGTATCTGCAATATGTATAAACTGAGATCACAATATCTTTTGCTGCTATATATATATGTGCAAACTGTTCACAATATAATCTTCAATATTATTGATTTCTCTGGTATCCAATTCCATCTCACCCTGCCTATATAATCTGATCGGGTCTACCTTCAAGCTGTTAGGCTTCATAGAAGGAATGTTGCTCTGATACCATGTTAAGTTAGATGAGATTTACAGGTATGTGTCAATGTCTTTTATCTTGCATTACAAAACAAATGCTGATGACATATTTCTATATCACTTGCAGATTGAATGTGAGAAGATTTGCATTAAATGTTGTATATACTTATCTTCGATCAATCGACAAATGAATATAAATATAGAAGACATGATAGTATAGAGGCATGTCTCCTTAAGGAGACATGACTCTATATTATCATGTCTCTTCACAACCTATTTGCTGTTAGCAACCGACAATGCTAATCGGCAATTAGCAACTCAAACACTGCATAGTGAAGGGGCACCCGATAACACAAGGCACCCGATCATAACATACTGCTCGATCATAGCGTAATACCCGATCATAGATCGCAACACTTCATATTATGTAGCAACCGATACTTGATCAGTATGTTAAGCAATAACAAATCAGTTTTTATGTAACCGATATTAATCGGTCTCATATATATTGATTCTTCTATGAATCGATAATCATGAGTCTATTAGTGATGTCAATTGATCCAAGGCATTATTAGCATGTCTTCTACATTTTATCTGATCGAAGCTTCAAACATCAACAGCATCATTCAAAAGTATTTAAAGCATCAACGAGAAGTTCATCATCCTTTGATTTCCTTTTTGGACTATTAGTTGCGCATACCTCCTGATACTTGACATGAAACTGGTCAGAATATTGTTAAAGATATTGGTGCGAAAGATACATCTGTAATCTTTTACATAGATTTATACATGGATGCCTATATCTTTGTCAATATCTCCAGATAAGCTTTGGCTTTACCCTGATTCTGATGGAGTACACTCTTACACAAATCAATTTCCAACTCAGACAACACCACCTGATGCTGCAATCCATCTGACTCGAGAATATTGAAAGTTACATCAAGTGTATCTTTCAGCTCTAGGACTTGTGTTTTATGAGAGTATACCTTGTGTTTCTCCAGTCTGTATCAACTGGTTCTGCAAATTGCCAAATTATGAGCTCCTCTCTTAGGTTGCTCTTCACTGAAAGAACCAAAATTTAAGGGATTCAGTCATTTTGGTATCTAGTTAATAAGAGCATAAATCACACCAGTAATATTGAATATGAGGCTATAGAGATAATTATTTTATAGACTTAGTCTTTATATTAAAGTTTTTGGAAATTCAATAGTATTTTGACTTGTCTTGTGCATTTAACTAGGAGCCTTAGTTAAAGCTATGAAAGATGTTAATCTGGCAACCTCACAGGGTTGAACTTGTCTGTAATTATTTTAAACATTTATCCTTCTGATTTTTCTCCTTTTGCTAAAGGTAACTAGGATTAGGCTATCCCACATCTCTCAAAAAATGTTGGCTGAAATGCCAATTCCCAGTTGGTGTTTACTAGGGAGTATGGGGAAGTAAAAATATTACATCATAGCAAATATCAATTTTAAGCATTTCTTTTAATGCCTAACAAAAATGCTTTTCTTCAACTCCAAGTATATTCCAACTGCAAGAAAGTCAGCAAATATAAAAGCTAGTTGCTTTGTTTATTTATTTATCATACTCTCTCTTAGTCATTCTCCTTTTTTTGAATCAAAATTGAAAATGCACCTCTAAGTAGATAGAAAGACAAATTTCTATTAGAAGAAGCCTTTCCGTTTGATCCCAAGCTTTACAATATTCTTTGGATTTATTGTGTAGATATAGCAGGGATTAATTTTAGGCTTCATATGATAGTTTTTCTTTTACTGCCTATATATTGTTGTAGGAATTTGCATGGGGTTAAAGTTTTTTTTCTTGAATATTCAAGGTCTGTTACCATTTTTTTCTCAGTCCAGGTACAGCTTGACTCTGTAGTGACTTCTTTCAAGCTTTGATATTACACTACTGTATAGAACACTCTCTAATATTTGGTTAAAGGATTTCTTGCAGGGTATAATTGGCTTTGTTGATGGATCAGGACCTTTCGATAGTTCAGGCATCAGCTCTTCAGCTGCTGTAAGTATTGATTGACATATATTTGGATAATTGAAAGTGAAAGCGAAACTTATAATAGTTTAAGTCAGAAAAACATAGCATGCCTTTCAGCATTTGATTAGTAGATTGCCCCTGAAAGAGAGATTGGAGAAAGAGCTATTAAACACATCCCATACTCCTCAAAACTGAAGGTTAAGCTCTTTCCTTTACATCCACACACCCCAATTTTACAAATAATGCACTTGCTTACATGCCCACCTGATGATACAGAATCTCTTGTAGCAGAAAAAGCCAATCTTCATTACCATCTTATAGAAGAACTTGAAGGCCTTGTACTCTTAAAAACGTCCAATATAATGTGAACAATGTTTATGCCATGTGTTGAAATTCCATGTTAATCTCTATGAATGCTACAAGAACAACAAATAGTGTTTTGGAGTTGATAATTAAGAATTGCAATTATTTCATATTAGACCCCTATTGTTTTAAGATTGCTGTTATTGAGTTTGTCTATTATAACTTATAGACAGAACTAGAAATGAACATCTACATTCCATGGAATTTATAGGATAGGGACAGTAGGGGACAACAATGAAAACAAATAAGAAATTTAAATTATCATTATGTACATTATAGACAATGTTCCTGGGTCTGGCTATGTAACCCCAAATATGCATTCGGTTCAATTAAGCTCTCAATATGTGGTCCCGATGGCCCTGGGTTTTCCTATGTTTTGGCTTGGGCACCATGGGTCCCTTATGGGTTCATCTTTGACAAATAATATTTGAACACTGCCTTCTGCTGAGCTGCACCTTGCATTTGCTGTTGTCTATTTTCTGGTGGGATTAAGGAGCTGCATACACGTGTGAACTTTCAGTATCTGCATGACTAAGTGAAAAGACATCTTCTGCTTGTTGTCATTGCCTCCTCTTTGCTTTTACATCTCTATATATTCCTCCTTTCCACACAAGAGTTTTTATATACTCATTTTTTCACTAATTAGTCCACCCAAAGAAAACCACTGCCTTTAGGAAGCTATTTGATCACCGTGACATGTTGATGAAGTCATAGAGCTAGGTCCTCCTACCATTCTAGATATTTTTGTATTTGCATGTTTTAAAATAAACACATATCAGGAAGAAAACATTAACCCAACCCTAGGACATCATAATTTGTTGAATAAAAGAACAACATATTAAAAAATAATAATAAACAATTTAGAAAAAAAAAGCTCTAGTAGAGATTGGAAATAAAATTGAAAAATTAACAAAAAAAGCTTATGTTGAGTGGAGATTCTCCTTGTTGCAAGACCCTTCCTCTTCCTAGCAGTCATATAACACCTCAAAATTATTAGGAATGGAAAGAACAAGATGTTTCGACACAAATCAAACTGGCAGCCTAGAGCAATGTGTAGCAATGGAGTTTTGGGTGAGGGAGGAATGGAAGGTAGGAAGTTTTGTTTGCTTGTGTTTTTTGTGTTTTTAAGTGCAGCAAAGTAGTTTCCTTAAGGTTAGTTTAGGTTTCTTAAGTTTTACTTTTTTATTTAAAAAAACAAATGGGCATGGGGCTGGATCCTAGAACCTAGACAATACCTGATGTGGGACCCGTACTTGATAACACATTCTAAAACCAATTTAATGCATCATGTCATGTTTTTTGGTCTATGTTAAAATTACTCTTGAAGTAAGAACCAAAGTATTTGAAGACATTAGTTGGGACATCACATGAATGACACAGCAATAGGAGAAGATAAGATGTTTGTGTAACGAACAGAATCGTTTTATGTTCCACTAATCTACTAGACAAACATATTAGTTAATAACAATAAAACAACAACTAATATACCAAACAGTCATACCACTTCACACTATTCAACATATCAAAATATATCATAAACCAACATCAAAGCCTCACTTTGCAACAGGCATATAAATCAATAACACTCATCCAAAATGCAAATAAGGACATTCAATTATGAAGGAAACATAACTCCATGCATCACAGGACTAACATATACATCACAAAGCTTCTAATGGCATCTCAAGCAACATAGATTCCCATCAAATAGTCAATCATTCACTCGTACAAAGAACGAGGACAAACTATAACTACCCACATTGCACTTGACCTCTTAGGTAGAATCATAATACTTTCTGAAAACATGGCATAGGTCTTCACACAAAAAATCTCCAAGCGCATATAGTAGATGGACAATGCAATGCATAAACAGCATATTTATAGTAGATGGACCCTTTATCCTCTTTTCCATTATGGCATAATGTGATGCAGCATAGATATAGTGAGAAAAGTTTCTCTAGCCACACATATCTTAGGGGAATATGACCTAGGTTCTTAAGAAACAATGCATAGTATATAGTACCATGGTTCATCATTCACTTACAGGATACTTTGTAAGGTTTGGCTATGAAAATAGCCACCCGAGATCAAAGTGCAACAGATTAAAAGATCAATATGAAAGCATAATGCAATTCTATTCAAGGATGCATGTACAAAAGGAATTCTAAACAATGAGCTACAAGTAGTAGGTATAGGATACACCACCAAGATATGTGAATGTACAGTGTGGCATAAAGGAGATGGAGTCGCATGTATGCATAACATCTTGAGAAAACTAGGAAGTACAAGTCACATGTTAGATCTATCCAAGTAGATACCTAACTAAGCATGCTTATCCTATCCTAGGTGCAAATAAGTAACCAAGCTAAATGCAAGAAAATAAATATTCACCAACACCTCCCTTGCCACCCTCCCTCACCACAATAAACATGGTTTTGATGGGAAAAAGAGATGAATGGGTTTTGGAATGTGTAGCAATGTTAGGTATCTGTGCACAAAACGGTTCCCTTGAATAGAAGAGGAGACAACTCATAGGACAAAGCACTTGGTGAATCCCTGAAAAGAAGTGAGAAGGATAAAATTCCAGTTGAGGAGGGAGCTTTTCCCCAAATAGAGAAGAAGAGAGACCATGTGAATCCCTCTGAATATGAAGTTTTTGATGCCGATGATAGATGCTCAACAGTGAATGTTGAAGAAGTGAGAAGAAACAAAATCCATTGTGTACCTAGTAACGTAGATCAGGGGACTTGGATGCATCATTGGGTGGATAGATGAATCTTTCTGTGAGTTCACAACCTTTTATTTGGTGGTATTTCGAGGAGTTCTGGGGCTAAATAAAATCTTCTTTTATGATTTGTAATGTTTTTGTATGTTTCATTACTAAAGGAGTACTGCAATCCTATACCTCCAATCTCACGAGTATTGTATATGAGCTAAGTGCATTTAATATAGAATGAATTAAATGCAAATGCTTATATTAATTGCAATTATACTATATTAGGATCTTGAATAGTACAACTTATGTCGTTTGGTAATAATCATCACATGTATCAGTTTAGGTAATCAGTAGTTTATGTTTAGGAAGTAATGGTATATTTATAAGACTTTATTTATGAATAACATTTTTCCTGTGGTTAAAAATGAGCTTCATCTTGGAAGTAAAGGTCTATGTAAAAACATAATATCTGCTAAAAATATTTTTTTATAAGAAAATAAATGAATTTGTTAGAGACTAGTTGGACCACTGATTTGACATCCTTTGTCAATTTAATGATTCTTTCATCCTGTTGCTTTCTTTGAGTTTCTTATGTGTCAACTCTGTATCTCCATAAAGGAAAAATAAAGAATATTAGGAAATACTTGATGTATATTAATCATATTACGTTTCCAAGAAGGAAGCAATATATCTCCTAAATCATTCTAATATATATTATCATATTTGGCAGGTGGGGGTTTCTTATCTTCTGGCATTTGAGAGTGCAAATGATTTGAATATTTCTCCATCAGAAAATATTCAGCTGGATAGGTAAATAATTCAAATTATATGTTACTTCAAATGTATTCAGATGGGTTGGGCATGTAATAATTTTGGCAAGATATGTCCCTACAATTCTCATGTTAATTTCATTTAAAATATGTAGTGTAATTGGGTTTAAAGAGAAAGTGGTTTTTATGCATATTGGTAAAGTAAATTTGGGATTGGTTGAGTCCTACCAAATGAGAACAGAATTTTTTTTAAAAAAAATTTCTACGTTGTCAGAGAGGGAGGGCTTTGGGGCTGTTCAAGGCTAGTTTTTTTGTTCCTTATATATTGATGTTAACAAGCCTCAAGAACTCGCAAGGCACAAAATTTATGCTACAAATTTAGAATTACTCATTTATAGCCATTTGAAGCATGTTTGCATGCAATTCCAGGCCATCGACACTGTTTTGACCCTTTAGGTTGTATGAATCAACTGTGGCATTACTGATTCATCATAATGCAATGATTCGCTGGCTGTACAGGCATTTGTTGCCACTTATGCATCAGACCTCTTGAGCGAATCTCAAAGACATTTATTAAATGATTCGACCTTTGGGAGTTACATGAACACCGTCCAAGAGGAAACCATTTTATCTTTAGTTTATAAAATGTCAGCCAACATTGCAATATTTCTCCATGTTGCATATAGCCACGATCAGATAAATTCATATTGTAATCAATTAGAGAAATTCATACATACTTTCGATCAGATTAAAGAACATATATATATAATAATAATAATAATAATAATAATAATAATTATCATAATATATATTTTAATATATATATACATTATTCTCTCTATGATTGAATTGAATTGATAATATGAATTATAATTAACATTGGATCGATATTAACCCGATAATCATGAATCGGTATTAAACCCGATATTCATCTATAATGAATCGGTATCAA
Source organism: Chamaecyparis obtusa (assembly GCA_027943335.1). Lineage (NCBI taxonomy): Eukaryota > Viridiplantae > Streptophyta > Pinopsida > Cupressales > Cupressaceae > Chamaecyparis > Chamaecyparis obtusa. The sequence continues at coordinate 348,529 of BSBK01005423.1, read as the reverse complement.
CCGATCATACTTGGTTATGAATCGGCATCAACCGATTATTGATTATGAATCAGTATCAACCGATTATCGATAATGAATTGGTATCGACTGCTATACTTTGGAACGGTGTCTCATAACAATATGTTATCATAAGGTGTGACTCCTCATGGAGTCACGTCTATCATAGACGTGACCATTCACTTCAGCCTATATAAATATTGATTGGTCTGTTCTGTATTAGCACTGAAATCAATAAGTGTGGAATACAGTGAACAGCAATACAGTCTTACATATATTTCTTCATTGAAATTTAAGCATAGTCAAATACAAGATCATTGCATTTACATATATTCAGTTTTATACTCCTGCAAATAAACATCAGCACTGTTAGAATCATCATAGATATATAATCAGCATTGCATATAAAAGTAAAATTAAATTGAATAATAAGTTTGCCTTGAATTAACATGGTCTCAGAGCTCTGGTAAAGGAAGATCCAAGAAGCTCTCAAACTTGAGATATTCAATATCAATTATTAAAATATCAATTATTATATATCACATCTCTATGGCAAGCGCTATCAGATTTGAGGATAGACTTGAAGGAGGAAACAATTTCTATCATGGAAATTCCGAATTAGAATGATTCTAAAAGAAAATAAAGTCGAGTCTTTTATAAAGGAGGAGAAAGAAGAGCCAGAGAATGATCCCGAAAAATCCATCTGGATTGAAGGAAATGAAAAGGCTATGAAGATCATAGTTGATGGTGTTAGAGACCATATAGTGCCAATCTTGACAAAATATGCGACTGCTTACCATATGTTTAAATCACTCAAAAGCACGTATGAAATAAAAAATGCTAGCAGAACTCTAGCCCTGAAAAGGGAAATTAACCATATAGGTATGAATAAAGGAGAATCCATTAATGCATACTTTATGAGAATATCCGCTCTTAGGGATGAATTGACAACACTTGGATATGTAATTCAGAGCAAAGAACTGACTCTCATTGCACTAGATGGCCTACCAAACACTTGGGAAACTTTTGTTCAAGGTATTAGTGCAAGATCTAAATATCCCAACTTGTTCAAGGTATTTTGTCATGGCTGTAAGTAACTTTGTCTCTGGTTCAAACACTTTAAAGTTTGATGATGTTGTTGGTGTGTTATCCTTAGCGAGGAAATGCGACAAAAAACATTGGTGAGACATTAGGTAATGCTTTGATTGTTGAGAACAGGGGACAACAAAGGGAAAGAGGAAAGAACTTAGGTAGTTGTGGGAAATCTAAGAAGGGCAGATCTAAATCTAGGTTAAATATGGAGTGTTGACATTGTGGAATGAAAGGCTATTTGAAGAAAGATTGTTGGTCTCGAAAGGGAAAACAAGGGGATGGACAACAAGAAAATAACAAGGAAGCCAATGTAGTAGGTGATGTGTTACAAGATGCTTTGATTCTTTTTTTTGATAATATTATTGATTCTTGGGTGTTAAACTCAGGGGCTTCATTTCATGCCAGACCCTATAGAAAATATTTTCTAAACTATGTTCAAGGTGATTTTGGACAAGTTTATTTAGGTGATGATGAACCATGCAAAATTATTGGAAAGGGAAACATACATATAAAATTACCAAATGGAAATCAATGATTGCTGAAAGAGGTGAGACATGTTCCTGATTTGAGAAGAAATTTAATATCAACAGGACAATTAGAAAGTGAAGGTTGCATAATTACATTCATAGACAATTCGTGGAAGGTTACTGAAGGTTCATTGATAATAGCAAAAGGGGAAAAGTTAGGTGCATTGTATTTATGTATAGGTAACACTGATTATTCTATTTCGCTAGCTTCCACAGAAACAGATACAACTCTATGGCACAATCAACTTGGGCACATGAGTGAGAAGGGTACGAAGATTCTCCATTCCAAGAATTTATTGCCAGGTTTGAAACAAGTTGATTTGGATTTGTGAAAATTGTGTTTATGGAAAACAAAAGAGTCAAATTTCTCAAAGTTGGGAAGGAAAAGAAGAATGAAAAGTTAGAGCTTGTCCACTCAGATGTATGGGGACCAACCCAAGTACCATCTCTTAGTGACTCTTATTATTATGTTACTTTCATTGATGATGCAACTAGGAAAACTTGGGTTAATTTCATTCCTAGAAAATCTGATGGATTTGAAATGTTTAAGAAATGGAATGTTTTGGTTGAGAATGAGATAGGGAACAAGTTGAAGTGTGTCTTAGATTAGATAATGGAGGTGAATACTGCAACATAGAGTTTGACGGTTATTGTTTATATCATGGGTTTTGTATAGAAAAGACAGTTCCTAGAACACCACAAGAAAGTGGCGTGTCTGAAAGGATGAATAAAACAATCATGGAGCGTGCAAGGAGCATGCGATTGCATGCAAGATTGCCTTTATTATTTTGTGTAGATGTTGTAGATACTGCTATTTACTTAATAAATAGAGGGCCTTCAAGTTCCTTAGATGGTGGTATTCCAAATGAGACATGGACAGGCAAAAATGTAAACAACTCATTACTGAAAACTTTTGGTTGTGAAACATTTGTCCATATTGATATAGAAAATCGACCAAAGTTTGAGGCAATATCCAAGAAGTGTACTTTCATTGGATATGGAGTTAATGATTTTGTCTATCATTTATGGGATTATAAAACTCATGAAATCATTAGGAGTAGAGATGTCATATTCAATGAAAAACTCATGTACAAGGACTAGATACATGGAAAGAAGCAAGAAAAGGGGCACACAGAACAAATAGTGCTTGATGAAATCCCAATAAATGTATTACCAACAATGCCAAAAAATATTAACAACCAAAACAACAATAGGTTCCTCAAACTCAAGTAAGAAGATCATCTAGGGGATTGGTCGCGGAGGCTAGACGTGTGGGTAAGTGGGCTGTCATCAGGAACCTCAGAGCTATTATTTGCGACTCTCCTCCCGATTGGGAGCCCAGTCCGTCTTTCAAAGCCAAATGACGACCTAGGCAGCAGTTGGTCAGGGGGGAACACCACTGTTGTCGGGATATTTGAATGTACCAGTTAATATGTTAATTAAGTGTTATGTTAGCCTCGGTCATTAGTGATTGAGAGGTAAACCGTTGCATCAAAACGTTTCGGTCGTGGCCCTTCGGGTAGTTTATATACCCTCTCGGAGGATGGACTTCGGATATTATGGTAGGATCCTTATGATGTAAATGTACTTGCCAGTCTGGAATAATTAATGAAAGTATCTATTGTTCTCTGATATATTTTGTATTTGTTGCATTTCTTGTACTGTCTATGCATTACTAAGTTTACCCCAGCAGGCAAACATTTGGCGCCATTGCCAAACGAATCTGGCAAGTGACGGAATGACTGGACGGATAGGAATACCATTTGAGGAGAATATCAATGTGAGGACAAATGAGCACGGAATCACAAAACTTCTTGAAGAAAAGCATGTTTTGACAATCGATGATTGAATAGAATTTATGCCTAATCAATTAAATAAAAATAGAAATTTAAAGAAGGAACTTGAAGAAGAACAAGTCGCTAGAATTGCAGTACTTGCACAACAGCAAGCCGAGCGAAGGGAGAGATTCAAAAGACGCGCCGAAGGACTACCGAAGGGAGTAAGTGAATGCGAGGGTCTGGAGGAATGTAACCGGGAGGCCGGAAGAAGTGACGAGGACCACCTAGAGGAAACAAGGAGCTTGTTTGGGTCCTTAACCTTAACCCCGTGAACAGAAGCAAGAGAAACCCAAAGGAAGCAAGAAGAGGAAGCCGCACGGAGGGAGGCTCAGGATACCGTTGCCGCTGAGAGTATCGAAGTGACAGAGGGGCACAGGGATCACAGTAGCCCACCAGGCTTGGACAGTTCCAGTAGTTTGGGGACATCAAGTGGTACGGTACCAAACATTTTCGGGGTACCAACACCGGCAGTACCATCCCAGCCTGTAACACAACCGGTGCTGCAAACATAGTCGGCACCTAGAAAAGTAGACATGGCAACTAACAAAGAGAAGCTGCCAAAATTCCATGGAGATGGGAAGGAAGATCCAGTACGACATTGTCGTATGTGCGAGACAATCTAGTCGGCGAATGGAGTTGCCGACCACGCAGAATGGGTGAAACAATTTCCCACCGCACTCAGAGGGGTAGCCATCGACTGGTACTCCAATGTGGACAAAACAAAGGTGACCACTTGGGCCGAACTCAAGACAGAATTCCAGATAGAGTTTCGACTCCTGAGGGATGACAATGAAATTGTTTCTGAGATATACGGTACCAAACAAGGCAAGAAGGAGACTGTGCGGGCTTACAGTCGCCGATTGAAGGAGTTAGTCGGAAAAAAGAATGATAGAACAATGGGTAACAAGGGTCGCACAATATCAGAGAAGGATGCGTTCCTCCCTTGGCTAGCTGGTGCTGAAGTACAATGGAAAGAATGAGATTAAGGTAGGAAAATTTTGGGAAGTTGGCTATGATGGGGCTGTCAAGTTGTTGACTCTCGACGGGCTGGAGATACATGATGCCATCAACGGGTCCAAATTGAAACCTTACCCGGAGAGGAAGGACTCGAGAGGAGGGATAGAACACTCGAGAGGATGGAAAGGGAATGGAGAGATCAGGCAGGTGACCTGAGCGCCGCCCATGCGTGCGACTGGAGAAGCATCCAAAAGGCAGTTAGATTAAGAATTAAAAAAAAAGCAAAAAAAAACACACCGTACGGCTAATGTCCGAACGACTGTATGGTGGAAGAAAAAACAAAAAAGAAAAAAAAAAAAGAAAAAAAGGACAAGGATGACCATACGGCCCGAAAGCCACATGGAAAAACCACCGTACAGTGTTTGGCCGTACGTCATATAAGCCCGAATGGTCATTCCATTGTACGGCAAAAAAAACAAAACACGGAGGACTTGCAAGCCGTACGCGTGCGGTGAAGGTCATCAAGTGACTGTACGACAAAGAAAGGGCAAAGCTTGGCGATCGTACGACACAAAACACCGTACGAAAAAGAAAGCAATGGGAAAAAGATGTCGTACGGAAGCCAGCAAAAAACATAAGAAAAAATCGTACGGCCACATTGATTAAAATGCACGCAAGGAGACATAAAGCCGTACACGTGCAAAGAACATAGTGTTAGTACCATCGTACAACAGGAAGGGATAATCAGAGTGGAAGGTAGCAGAAATAAAAACGCAGCAAGCAGACACAGGACCGTATGGTATGGCCAGAAGGAAGAGAAAACTGCATAATACATCAAAGCTAGTTCAAAACAAGGAAGACAGTTATTGACGGCAAGGAGTGGCAGCAACGAGGGGAAGGTTTAAAAAAAAAAATAACGACAACAAAAGAACAGTTGAATAGCGTATGGCACTGAAGGGAAGGAAAACGTAAGCAGGTAAGCACCGTAAGCAGTAGGCAGGAAGAGTATGGTATTGGAAGCAAATCACAAAAATGGTGTGCCCCATGGACTTCTGTGTGGGTTTGAAGGTGTTAAATTGGTCTTGGCGGCGAGGGCGTTGCCCCTCGACCTCCGCGCAGGGGTGCTGCCCTAGGACCCCGTGGGGGTGCTGCCCCTCGACCTCGTTGGGGGCATTGCCCCCTAGACCCCCATTTTCTTTTTGAGTTACACTACAATTGTGAGTTGGGGCATGAGGAAATTATTCAGTTTAGTTATCAGCCTTTGGGGAGTGTGACCAGTTGATGAGACTTGGTGTAATGTCCCCGATTTTTTGTCTTCTGGGATTAACTTGGTTTGGCGACCCTCGCAAGCTAATCAGGTGGTCAAAGGGGGTCAGATTGAGGAGCCAGTATTGGGATTCCATTTTGGAGATTCAGTTTACCAGGTCTGCTCTTCGTTCAGGTCAATTTGGTCGACTTACTATTTTTAGTAAGTGGTATTTTGGGTATGGCCAGGATTAGCAGGGTGTTTGCACAGAGTGTTAGATATTTCAGGATCGAGCTTTAGAGAATATCCAATTTGAAAGACTTACTATTTATAGTAAGTCTAATTTTAGCAGTTGGCTATTTTTGGTAGTGGGTTATTTCCGGCAAGGCAGTTGGCGTTTGGGCTCTGGTGTCGGAAATGAGTTGGTTTCAGTTAGCAGAATGCAGTGGCTTTGTTTTAAAGGATATCGTTATTAAATTAAAGTATTTTAATTTAATGACTTAAGTACTTTATAACTTTATTGTTATAAAGTGAATTTATCATTTAAAAGCCTTTATATTAAAAAAAGTGAAATTGTGCTTTTTCCGAAAAAGCTGTAAGTACAACTCGAAAAAGAACTTTCATTTACCCATTGTTGATTTGATAAATTGTTTATGTGAGAATTCTACTTGGCTTGGAAAAGCTAGGGTTTCTGGAGCTTGGTCTTTATTTTTGGAGAGAGTTCTTCTGAGATTTGTCGAGTTTGGTCTTCTTCCAGGAGAGCTCATTTTGATTTTGAATTGAATCCAGTGCTGAAGTATATTGGATATGTATGAAGTTATTCCAGTGCTGTCGTATACTGGATGAGGGTGAACTTTATTATTCTACAGACAAATCAATTGTTAAGAATTCTGAATTGTTTCATGGCTGAGGTTTAATAATTGATTAAGAGATTGGTAGAGATCTTCTTGTTGAAGCTAAATTGATTGTACTGAGATCGAAATTACAAAAATTTGGAAACCAACAATTGTTCCTGGCTGCAAAATTGTTTGGGAAGGCATTGCGATTTATTTTAGGACTGCTGCATTCAATAAGGAAGAGTTGTTTGAGGTGTTTGGTGTTTGACGTGAGGACTGTGGCATTTTTGACCCCAACTACAGCCCACGTGATAGCTGTTGGAGCTGTATTAATGATGCTAGGTTTTGCGTGAGCTCAGAACTGTTCCACCTTGTTCCTCCTTGCCTCATGTGAATGCAAACTGGGCTGTTTACAGTCTGCTGAAACCCGAATCTGCTACAGTACAGTCACGTCATTGTCTAAGGTTGCCACGTGAACTGTATTAGGTTTGATCTTTGATGAGTTTGGATTGTGACACGTGCTGAGTGATATTGCATACACCAAGAACATTCCAAAATTTGTCAGGTGCCTTAATTTTATATCAATTAATTGCTTAGTTATTTATTGAGATGAAATAAAAATATTAATGAATGTTATTATGGAGAAGTCCATTGTTCTAGTTCAATCTTTGGAACTGGTGAAAATTTCATTGTGATTGTTTATTTTACTTGATTATTATAAAAGAATTGCATCATTTCAAATTAAGGAAAAATAAATACAGGAAGAGCCAGTCTGGTTCTTCACACCCGCACTTATAGTGTCTGCACGCTAGAAGTGGAGAGAGCACTGTAGCAACCCTTTTGAGAGGGGTACTACGTTTCGAGGCTCTTAGAGTAGGTGTTGGTTGGACGTAAGGCTGTCTTGGTGGATGCATAGACAACTCGGGAGGAGCTGACCACCTTGTTAGAGGCAGTAGAGTGACACTTGGCTCAACATACCCAGGAGTTGGAAGCGGAGAAGGCAGCATGGGTGGCTATCGAGGTCAGATTGGCTAGGAAGACAGTATCGTTTGAACAAAAGATAGTGGAGGCTACAACTGAAAAGTGTGTTTTGGAGACAAGTTTGGTGCAGACATGGGAGGAATGTAATGTGACGGAACAAGAACTACTCGAAGCTGCATTGATGGTGATGGCGGCACTTCAGCTTCTTCAAGGACGCCCCTCCGTCCCTTCTCAGTGATTTTCTTCTTCTATGTAGTGTCTTTCATCTCCCTTTTGTTGTGAGTTGTCGGAGACGACTTGTTTTTTTGGGGGGGATGATGTTGTCAGGATATTTGAATGTACCGGTTAATATGTTAATTAAGTGTTATGTTAGCCTTGGTCATTAGTGATCGAGAGGTAAACCGTTGCGTCACGATGTTTCGGTCGTGGCCCTTCGGGTAGTTTATATACCCTCTCGGAGGATGGACACGGGATATTATGGTAGGATCCTTATGATGTAAATGTACTTGCCAGTCTGGAATAATTAATGAAAGTATCTATTGTTCTATGATATATTCTGTATTTGTTGCATTTCGTGTACTATGTCTATGCATTACTAAGTTTACCCCAGCAAGCAAACAACCACAATTGTTCCCTGCTTATCAACCACTGGAACGGTAATGGCGCCTTATGTTCATTACCGGGTCTTTTTCAGGATGCTGTTGGTTTCGCAAACATTCTTGTTGTCACAGAGACTCACGAGAGCCCTGTCCGCCCTTTGCCTGGGTTCCTTGGATATCAGTGGTTTTCTGTCTTTCGAGATGAAGTTAGGTCTTCTGGTGGGGTCCGGGGTTCCGGTGGGGTCGCGTGTCTTGTCATAGACCGCCTTTCCAGTTATACTTCAGTGGTTCATGCCGATAGCTCTGCTAGATTCATGTGGATCCATATTGGCTGTAGTACGTCACATCACAGAGATATCTATATCGCAATATGTTACTTTCTGCCGGCCTCATCATATTTTGTTCATAGCACGGAGTGTGACGACCCCTACAAGGACTTACATGAGTACATCATCAGATTCTCGGCCATTGGAGACATCATCATTCTCGGGGACTTCAATGCACAGACCAAAGAGTTTCAGACCCCCCTTCATGACCGTTGCGCTGATTCTACTTGCACTTCCGAGCCTGACCCTTCCACTCTGGGTTTACAACGCTCTTCTGACGACAGCCGTGGCCCTCTCACGAGGTACGGTCGCCACCTTCAGCTCTGTGAGTCTTCAGGCTTGGTGATCCTGAATGGGTGCCCCTGTTTCCCTAGCTCTGGATCCTTCACTTGCTGGCCTCACTGTGGGGGTGCGAGTGTCATTGACTACATCCTATCCTGCACCTCCTTCATCCCCTCCATCTGCCACTTCACCGTCTCGTGTCTTCCCCTGTCCGACCATGCCCTTCTTAGCCTCTCCATCAGTGTCTCCCCGCCCCCTCCCTCATCCACCCCCCCTTCTCGGACACCCGCTCAGACCCTCACCCGCACCTCCTTCTGTTTCACTGAGTGCAACCATGATCTCTTTATCTCTCACCTCAAATGACTCCTCCCCCAGACCTCCTTCACCGAGTCCGGAGATGCTTCCTTCTTGTTCGATTCGCTTGTGACCACCCTTTGGGATGTTGCCCTCCTTTCCAATCCCCACCGCACCACCCCCTTTTCCCGCAGCCCCAAACGTAAGAACACTTGTCCTAGAAACCAGTTGTTTGATGATGACTGCAAATCCTTCCACTGCTCCGTTTGCTCTGCTTTCTCCACTCACTCCCCTTCTTTCACTCAGTTGAGACTCTCCTACCGCCGTTTCCTTTGTCACGAGCAACACGCCTACATCGCTCTCCAGTGCAAATCTCTCTGTGATTCCCTATTGCAGTCCCCCAAGCTCTTCTGGCACACTCTTTTCCCTTGCCATCTCCCCCTCCTTCCACCCTCAACTTCCGCTCACTAATCTCCCACACCTCCACTCTTTATGACATTCCCGGCCAGCTCCCTCTTCACTCTCCCAACTTCTACTCCTTGGCTCTGCTTGAGAGACAGTGCTTCAGACATCACTTTCAGGACATCAGGTCCAAGCTGTCCCTCTTGGATTCCCTAGTCAGGCCGGCTGTGCTCTACGACTCCGTGGTGTGGGGTCCCTCTCTCCTGGAGTCTGATTGGGCTTCAATTGAGAGAGTTCAAATCCTTCTTTTTCGGCGCCTCATCAGATGTCACTGATCTACTCCTCATAGCATTATCCTGGCTAAGTTTGGGGCACATCCTTTCAGGCTTGCGGTTATCTTCGATCTGATCTGGTTTCTTCACCGCCTCAGAGGCTTTGCTGATTCTGTTGATGGTCGTCAGAGATATCCCTATCTGGCCTACTGCTCTTCTATGGTGATCGCGCGCTCTGACCCTTCTGGTCGAGCCCGCTGCTGGTACACCCAGGCTTCTGCCTTGCTTGGGTCCATTGGGATTTCGATTGACCGCTTACCCCCCTTTTTGCTCTCTCTAGATGCCCCTGCCCATCTCCTCCCCCCTCAGCAAGAGTTGAATGGGTATGTCAGACTTGATATTTACAGACGGTACATTACCACGACATGGAGCAACCATCCTGGGGGTCTCCGTTCGAGGATGGCCTTTTATGCAGAGCACTATATGGTGATTCAGGACGGGGTCATTGTATGCCCTCCTTAGCTCACCGTTGGAGTCACGCTCTTCGTATCTCTTTGGGGTCCTTCAGAGTTGGTTCCCACCGGCCCTGCATCTAGACGGATCACCATGTTGACAGAGCCAATCGGACCTACCGCCTTTGCACCTTGATGGAGGCCGAGACCGAGACACACTTCATCTTTTGTTGCCCCATTTACTACGAGATCAGAGGGAGGTTCTATTGCTTGTTTAGAGAGTGCAGGTCCCTTTCCTCCTTCTTTAGGTACACCGATCAGCAGTGCCTCGCTCTATATCTTTAGGAGGCCACGCGGCTTTGTGATTCCACCCTCCAGCTTCTGTTCCCGTCGGGTCAGTGCCATGACCAGCTTATCACTTCCTTTTGCACTCCCGTGTCCTTGGCCCGGGGTACGAAGCGTCCTCTTGGTCCTCCTTCTGGTCACATCAGGACTGTGAGACCTCGTAGCAGCTACACTCGGCAGTTGCACTCATTCTCCAGTCGGCAGTAGCAGTCCACCCCAGAGCTACTTGGCGGTGATCCGGGGTTCTTTCTCGCCCCGGACCGTACCCTTTGGTGTTGGACTTCTTCTCACCCGGTTAGGGCAGTTTGTTGCTCTTTCCGACTCTTTTGCTTTCTGCTTCCTTTGTTGTTTGATTCTTTCCTTGGACACCGTTTGGTGCTCCTGTTGTTGGTGGTTGCCTTTTGTACACTTCTAGTCCCTTAGACCCTTTTGGTGGTCTCTTGTTGGACATTAATAATTTATCTTATCTTATCTTATCTCATCTATCTATCTATCTTATCTAGGATAAGTAGACCTCTTGAATGATACTCTCCATCATTATATTATGTATTATTGACTGATTTAGGTGAACCAAAAAGTTATGCTGAAGCAATGCAAGGTGAAACCTAAAAGAAGTGGGAACAAGGAATGAAAGAGGAGATCTATTCTTTGATACAAAATTAAACTTGGAAGTTAGTTGAATTGCCTCAAGGTAGAAGAGCATTGCCTAACAAATGGGTTTACAGGTTAAAGGAAGAACATGGAGGCAAGAAAAGATACAAGGCAAGACTTGTGGTTAAAGTTTTTGCACATAAAAAATGTATTGATTTTGATGAAATATTTTCTCTTGTTAAAATGACTTCAATTTGAACTATCCAAAGTCTTGTGGCTACAAAAAACTTGCACTAGAGCAATTAGATGTCAAGACAACTTGTCGCCATGGAGATATGGAGGAAGAGATTTATATGCAACAATCACAGAGATATGAGGTCAAAGGTAAGGATGACTTAGTGTGTAGGTTGAAGAAGAGCTTGTATGGGCTGAAACAAGCACCCCGACAATGGTATTTGAAATTTGATAGGTTTAGAGTTGAACAAGGTTATAACGGATGCCATTTTGATCATTTTGTTATTTTAATAGATTGGATAATGGTAGCTATATTACCTTGTTATTATATGTTGTTATATTACCTTGTTATTATATTACGAATCTATGAATATATTATCTTTTCTTTGATGGTTCCATATTCTTTGAGATCACTTAGATTGAAATCCAATGAGGACTATATTTCATATGTCAGAAATCTAGTGATTACAGTATGAGGTTAATGCTATTGATCTTTCCCTCAAGTCCAAGTGGGAGTGTTAATATAGTGTGGCCTTGAGACAAAGATATTAACACTATATCTTGGCAAAGATTAAAATAAAAATAAGTATGCCACTTTTATATAACATATCAAATTATGAAGAGGGACGATTTGCATGTTTAAATGTTGAAATTAAGATGAGGACCGACCTGCATTAATTAAGGTCTACGTCTGAATAAACAATAATTAGTAAATGCCGACTTGCATGTGCAAGTCGGCTACCGTACCATGTTGAAGAAGTCACACCTCTTGAATGCATATAAAGGTGGAGTTATGGTGTGAATATGGCAAGCATCAAAAACATAACATGTTTGCCTAAATTTGCACCATAACAGCAGATAAGCAGATCCATTCCAATCTAATCCATGGCAGTAACAATTCGTACTCAAGTTGTAGTCATTTCTAGAGGAAGAATAGCAGACCAAAAGACAATATATATAGTGAACTTAAAGGACAATACATAGCAAATTTGGAGGACAAAATATAGCAGAATTGGAGGACAAATTGAAGCAGACATAGAGGTTAAATTATAGCAGCAGATTGGAAGGCATCATCAAGGAGACTCTACAACAGACTTCAAAACCGGGTATTATCTATTCTTCTATTTATCTATATTTTGGAAAGGGCCTAAATCTTAGTTCTAAAAGATCATCTATAGGTTGTTATTTCCTTTCAAAGTTTGAAATATTAACAGTTGTGAGGTCTAATATACAGTATGTAAATGACCTTAAATAGAAATTAGCACAACCATTTGCCATGAAGGATTTGGGTGCAACAAAAAAAATCCTTGGTATGAGGATAACTCGAGATTGGAAAAATCACACATTAACATTGTCTCAAAGTGATTACATAGAGGTGTTGAAAAGATTTCAGATGCAAGGTGCAAAACCAATCAGTACACTTTTGCCTAGTCATTTTAAATTGTCCAAGGAGATGAGCCCCAAGACACAAGAGAAGATGGAGTACATGTCTAAGGTTCCATACTCTTTAGCAGTTGACAATTTGATGTATGCCATGGTGTGTACAAGGCCAGATATTGCACATGCAGTGAGATTTGTGAGCAGGTATATGAACAATCTTGGAAAAGAGCATTGGGATGCAGTAAAGTGGATTCTTAGGCATTTGAGAGGTACAACTTAGTCCTTATGTTGTGGAGGCTCTCATTCCACTCTACAAGGCTATGTTGTTTTAGATTTAGCAAGAGATATTGGTAGTAGGAGGAGCACTACAGGGTATGTTTTTACTATAGGTGGCATAACAGTCAACTGGATTTCCAGATTGCAAAAGGTTGTAGCACTTTCAACAATAGAAACATAATATGTTGCTGCTACAAAGACTAGTAAGGAGATGATTTGGTTACAAAGGTTTATGGAGGACTTCAACAAGACACAAGAGAATAGCAGGTTGTACAGTGACAATTAGAGTGCGATTCATCTTGCAAAGAACTCAACCCTCACTCTAAAGACCAAACACATCTAGCTTTAGTATCATTTCATACACTCTGTTTTAGAGGATGGACTGTTGAAGCTGGAGAAGATATACGCTAGCAAGAATCTTGTAGATATGTTGACCAAGGTAGTAACTCAAAAGAAACTTACATCCTGCCTAGTTTCTATTGGCCTTCAAACTTGATCATAGTGGAAATGAGAAAGTGTCAAGTCCAGGTGTGTCAATCCAATGGGAGTTACAGGGGCAGCAATGTTCCTACAAGACCAATCTCCAAGTGGGAGATTGTTGGTATGTGGTGACTAATCATGCAAATACTGTTCACTCATAACATATCCTTGTTGGGGTTAGGTTAATTTTGTTAGCCGACTTTGTAAACCGCTTGAAAAAGGCTTGATAAATAAGTGGTGTGATGTGAAATCATCAGATTGTAATTTTCTCTTCACTGGATAATAAAATAAGTGGATGATTGTTTCTCTGGTGGATGTAGCCCATATTGGATGAACCACGTTAAATCTCCGTGTTATTGTATTTTTGTCTTTCTTATTTTTGTATTATCTTAATATTATTTATTTCACATATCTGCCTAAACCCTTACACACTACAGTCTGGACAAACAAAAGACAAGTCACGTTGATAAAGAGGAGCCACATCTGTGTTAAAAGGCATAAGAAAACAATTGTAGACGAGTGCAATTATACAACAATCCCATTAGTAATTATCTGCTGGGCCAACGATCCATAAAAAGCAATTAATATATCTAATGGGGAGTGGCTATCCTAAACAAAAGGTAGCGGTTAATTAATACATAAGACAATGATTAACTTGAAAAGGTAGCATTAAGAAGAGTCATGACCATTCTTAAAGGTCATCATCTTCCAAGGGTTGTTTTTCTCTTCGTAGTGATATAGGGGTATAAAATGTAGAAGACTTCAATGGAGGGAGACATGGAAGAAGAGAAATAATCAAGCAGATCAAGCAAACATAATCACATAAATGAAGACAATCATCTATTCGCTCAAGTACAATCAGCAGAAGAGGCATTCTACAGATCGAAATACAATCAGCAAGCAAGTGTTTTAACATCAAGGAAGGTCAATCAAGATCGAAGCATTCAATACAAAGCAAATAGTTTAAGATCGACTCCTTGAGATCTAACAGCAAGTACATCAAAGAGTTAGTCTCAGATCAGGCATAACACAGCGGTCTGATATTATATCAGATCTGCCTTTTTGAGCACTCTTATACTCACAATCAATTGTGGTATTTATATACATGTTTCTTATGCATATTAGATAATGCTTAAGTGTACATGATAGAATATAAGATATACCTAATTGTCTGAAACTCAGCTTGTAGGGAGGGCTTAGGGTGTAAGATGAGGGTTATAAGAGGGTTATGTAAGTAGGCCACCATAGAGTTGATCATATAACTGGCACCTAGAGACAAGAAGGAACTTACATAGAACCAAGAAGCCCCTTTATGATCTCCATCCCAGTCCACAATGATGGCACTTGTCTTTAGGAGGATGAGACATTGATAGGGAAAGTAGGTACAAGCAACCCACTAAGCAAGCAAAGATGGCTTTGACACAATGGCACTTGTTTTTTCAGAGGATGAGATGTTGATATGGAAAGCGGGTATAAGCAACCACTAAACAAGCAAGAGGGCTCTAGCAAACATCCACTCTTCGCCTTTGTGTAGAAATGGCTTCGAGTGGGCCTATGATGTTTCTTCCTCCGAACTCTAATGTGCTTGTATGATATTTATAATATTATTGATAATGAACATGATGTGATCTTGTCTATGTGTGTGTGTGTGTGTACACACACATGTTTATGTTATGATTAGATGATTCAAATCTATGATCATATTATTTAAAGAAATATTTACATGGTAAGATGTATCGTGTAACCCTAACCCTAATTTGTTGCGATTGTGATTCTAGGGCAAATTAGGAAGGGGGCATTACATGTTACCATGTTGGCATCCTTTTATTCTTTGGTTCATCCCATTAGTTGTTTTTTTGGCAACTCTTTTTAATTCAACCTTGAACAAATTTTTATTCCTAAGTTGGGAATAGCACATAAGTAAGCTTTCACTTGACTATATGAGCTCTTATACTCATTCCCACATTGACTACAATAACAACAATAACCCCACCACTTGGAAGTTGTTCAATCATGGTTGTATGCCACCAAAGAGGTGATAGCATCAAATTTAAACTAGCTCTTTATATGTGGAGCAATTGAACTAGAACTACCAGCCATTTTGTAGAAATATAACAAAACAAAATTAAAAAATTTACAAATTTACAACTGCACAGCTTAAAACATATAAAGATGACATTACAATTGTTATATTAATAATTAGGTATAAAAGGTTTTAAAAATATTCATAACATTTGAAAATAAATAAATTGAAAAACCTTGAAAAGATTCTTTAAGATTTAAAACAAATTACAAGATTCACTCAGCTTTGATAGATAAATTTTCTGTGTGCAACACTTTCACTTGTAGCCTTCATCTTTGAAGAAATATGCAGCAACCTTCAAAAATCAGTAATGGCAGTTTGAGGGGGGGTGGTGGTGGGGGTGGCAGGTGTAGTGGGGGTGGGGGCAGGGTGCAAAAATCCTTTTTTACTCACTTGTGTTTGTAAAATGAGGCAAAAGAGGTTGAGAACCCTCACTTTAGTGCAAAATTAGGTATTTTGGTGCTTTTTAGTTTTTAAAAATGATAAAAAAAAAAAAATTTAACGTTTTTTTGTTGGGCAGCCAGTTCGTCCTCTTGGGTTCATTCTGGGTTATTCTAGGGTCCACCTTGAGTTCCTTGGGTGAACCCTAGGCTAAATGTGGGCCCAAAACCGAACCCATTTAGATACACAAGGGGGGTTTAGCAGAACCTGGTAACACAGATTTTAGTATTTGAAAATAGAATGGAAAGAGTTGTTTCTAAGGAGAGAGAATCATTCTTCACTCAAGAATGACACCTTCCGTGTAGAATATGGGATTCTGGTTTCTTTTGAGAAACTAAGACTGAATAGCAAAGGAACTGCTCTCTTTAAAACTAAACAGCACAGGATCTAATACCTCATGTTAGCAGCATACAAAACTACAGGTATAATAAACTGGTTGGGTATGAATAGGTAATTCAGTTAAGACTTGCAATAATGAAAGCTGACAATACTCTGAAAATAATAATGTTTTTCTGCACCTGAAGTTAATTTATGGTTGAATGCCCTTTTGCTGTTTCTTACAAACCTATGCATTTTGCCTTAACAAACTTTTCTTTTGTATAATTGGTTAATGACATACAATAATTGGCATTCAAGAACAATATGCAAATAAAGGAATATCTTTATTTATGATAATGTGTGATAATGTATATCAAGTTACTTTTTCTTAACAGACACATCAACACTAGTTTTTATTTGGATTGTACTTGTGCAGGATGATCGAAAATGGATTTTTAGGTCTAAAGAATGGTATTTTGGATCAATCTGCGATCCTGCTTTCTCGAAAGAAATGCCTTACATGCATTGACTGCAAGGTAAAATTGTTTTTTCTGTATTAGCAATCCATAGCTAACAGAAAGGCCATTTCTCACTAGTTCTAATGATGAAGATATATGCAATCAAAGTTAATTTGTATCATTTAAGACAAGCCTTGCAGTTTAAGCTCACTTTAAATCACCCTACCACCCTTGGCAAATCAATTTGAAGAGATATAGGAATTTGTTCGTCTTAGCTATTTTTGAAGAACTTTACGTTTACGGTTCCAATGATTATCATAGAGCACTGCATTGCATATCAAACATGCATAAAGGAGCACATCTTAACATTTTCTGCAGGAATCACTTTGCTATTAAAAAAGGATAATGAAAATTAATGGAGTATTCCCATCTAGGAAAAGTTAAGGTGCACTAACTTATAAAAGAAACAAAACCAAGCATACAAATTTTTCCAAAATCACCAATCAGATAAACAGAGCCTTTATGCAATCGGTTACTGCAAAGAATTCTTCAAGCTAGCTCAAGGAAATCAAGAGCTGAGAAAGATCCAAGATTACTCAAAAGATCAATGGGTGTCACTTCACTTTTTAATTTTTCATTTTAGATAAGTGTTAGAATGGAAGAGTTTTATGGTATATATAGAGAATCAATCATATGAATTTCACATTAGCTACATTGAAAATGTGAAATAAAGTATTTGATTAGTAGATGTACAACATTGCTTTCCTATCACTCAAGTAGTGCTTCTGCCATAGTTCATCTATTACTACAGATATAATCATCATTTGCTATGGGCTATCATTAAAACATCTTAAGTAGGTGCAAAGACAATGTGCAAGGTTATTGACTACTAATAAATTATATTGCTTTACCCATAAAGTTATAAACATAATCTTAATAGAAAGAAAGAACAAAAGGAATTAAGTTAACATTCATGATTAACCAAAAAAGGTAATTGTGACTCGAACACAAAGTGGTAATAACCTAAGTTGCCGGTTCGGGTTTGAAGAATCGGCTTGTCGGTATGACAAAATTTTGAAATGGGGTTTGGGTTCGTTAGTACAAAAATATGTAAAAATTATACACACACACACACACACATTTATGCAGCCTAGAAGCATGAGTTAAGATTAGAGTATCATAAAAATGACAAAAACACCATAAACTTGTAAATAGCATCTTATTCTTCAAGTTCAACATCAAAGTTTCAAATTATTAAAATGTCAATTGATAAATCATAACATCAAGTTCAAGTATCATTGTTTCAAGATCAACTAATGGATTAATAATTGATTCGTCATCATTGTCATCGTCATCTTCTTTTCTTCCATAGTGCTAAGGCCAATAGGATCAGCTGCACCAATAACATTATTGGTGTCAAATTCTTCAAATTCAGCAACTGTGTGATGTCCCTTATCTCAGAGATCAAATTCGATAAATACACAATGAAAATAAATAAAAAATATGTTAAATAAATAATATATTATTGACAATAATATATTATTAATTAAGTATATAATAATAAATAAATGAATGAATAAAATATAATAGATCAAATATAAATATATTATTAAATTAATTATAAATATAATGAAGAATATAATATATCAATAAATGTATACAATATTATATATATTATGAATATAATAACATCATAATTATAAGTCATTATAAAAATAACATCTATGTACAATATAATTTTAATACGTATATAATCTGTTTAAAATATATACATTGCTCAAATATAAATATATATTATATGGAATCCATCAGTTTAATAAAGGCAAAGATTGATGGATCAATTAAAAGATAAGAAAGTAATCGAATGATTCATTACTAAAGATGGCGACTGGTATAGTAATCAACAGCAAACAGTATTGATTAAGACAAAGGATTCAATAAGCGGTGATTACCTTGAGGAGGTAACAATTAAGACTAATTGTTAAGATTTATGTCGATTATTAAGGAGGTGTGACTTTTGGCATGGTATAAGAGGACCGTCTCACCACTTATTCGAGGGGGACATGGGTAGTTATATACGATAGAGGCCAGTCAACAAAGAGGCAATACAGCGAGCGCGTTTTGGAAATGGGGTGTGAACGGTTAATAAAGGATAGACACCAAAAACAAAGGAACGGTGGCCAGGAGAAGGATCGCCTCAACGTTTGATTCAGCAAAGTCATAAAGTGATGACCATGAATAAGTTCAAATCCTATCAGTAGCACATACACTGATCTTTATAACAAGGGAATACAATCAAGTCTTCTCGATAGCCACGATAGAAAAACAGTCAGCAACAGACAGTTAGCAAAAAGAAACTAACCAAATTAAGGAGTCATTGATCGGGAGTGTAAAGTGACCACGTACAAGGTTATCCTTACCTTGGACGCATTGGATAATATTGCTTCAAGTATTATCATAGAATTGAGTTCAATACCGAGCATAGTCGGGAAGAAACCAGTGATGGCAATTCATTATATTCAATATCTTCTATACATCATCGGTGACCCTTTTAGTACAGAGCGAGTATCTTGGGTACAATCGATAGGTCATCGGAAATTCACAACAATACATCTTAAGCTACCCATATACAACGAATATATGTTTATATATATATTTGTATCAATATATAGATATTGATACAATTCTTCAATCATTCATTGTATGAGGTTCATATAGAAAGATTATGATACATTGCATTATACCGCATCCAAGACATATCAACATTTCCAGAGCTAGCCTATAGATCAAAATTTCATTTCAATTATACATATCACTACAATAAATAAGACTTATATAATTGGGAGAGCCTGAGAATCAACAATTCATCATCGATAACCTTTATATATAATCCATTTGGATCTTCTTGTATCGAGCAACTGCCTTCTTAAGCTTAAGCCGGGTGTAAACACATAAGTCTATATCAGAGACAACACCTTTGATTTCAGGGAAAGATCGTATACATCACACACGGCATCCTAGCAATCACTGCAAGAGTATAATTCATTATTTGAGGCAACAACTATATTGCTATTAAGCAATATTTATATACCAGACATTGCAAGAGTTGAAAGATCATATCCAAGACAGCAATATTATTGCTATAAACAATATATCAATTTGCAATTGCAAATAATTAAGGATCATATCAGAAATAACAAACTAATCTCTATCATAGTAGCATCAAAACATTACAAATTGACAGTTATAGTCCTTAGTCCCAACAGGGGACATTACAAATTGCAAGCTGAGAAGTGGAAGCATCCAAGTTTGAATGCTCTACATTTAAATCCCACATCTTTGTCTCCCCTTCTTTGTATTCTTTATTCTTGTGCGAGATGAGACACAAGTTGCAATACACATATACTAAGTTCTTCGCTCTTTTCAATTACAACCTATTGCACTTTACTGAGCGGATGAAAGAATGTGTGTTCCAATTTGTTTTTGATGCAGATGAACTAACAACCTATGAAGACAAGACAAAGTAAACAATTAAAATAAAATTATTAATCTTATAAAATAAAAATTACTAGCAACTCATGAAGACAAAGTAAACTAATTTTTTTTAAAAATAAAACTTGTGATATAATTTTGATTGCAAGGGGCTGCAGCATTTGGAATCTTTGGCCATGGAGGTATCATCAACTATGAACATCCTTCCTATACCGATGACGAAGAACATCATTATTTAGACCTCTTGCATTCACAAACTCTATGAACTCATTTGTTTTCAAACCTCGCATATCATCATTAGGAAAGAGTCTTTCAAATACTGCCTTGTACCCATCAAACACTTCTAAATCTCTATATGGTGGCAGCCTTCCTGGTAGATCAACATATTGGGTGCTATAATATTTTAGTGTCAATGCATAGGCTAGCAAATGTAGAGGAGTGGTCATCTTGTTCCATCGTTCTACAACAATTGCTTGCAATTGTTTGAAGGTCTCCTCGGGATCTTGCTCTTTCATTTACAATTTGCTCCATCTTCTCAAGCATTGAGTCTATGCCATCATACACCTCTCCAAGGTAAGGCCTATCCATGTTAGTGTAGCAAAGCATGCTCATAATGGGCTCGATGAACTAGAGGAGATACTCCACATGTTCCCATGAGTCATTCAATATCTTTTGCTTAATTTGTGTTGCCCTCTCAGTGTTGCTTTGCCTCCATATAGACCAATTATTACTGATCACCATATTGCAAGTGCCACTTTCACTTTCACAAGTCGTCGCAAGACGATTAAGTTTGATGCAAAACGGATCTCAACAACCTATAACATAAATTAGAGCCAAAAAAATACACTTACTAGGGACATACTTTAAAAAAAAATACACATTACACAATCAAATTATGAAAATAAGGTATTGTAAAATACTAATTTTTTTAAAAAAAATCAAATTACTACTTCAAGTTCAAGTTCACTTACCTTCAATAGCTCCAAGTATGAGAATAATCTGAAAATTCCTTGAGTCATGTGGTGGTTTGTGATGAACATTTGGATGTCCTCAGACTCTTCATACACCTCTTTGATCCACCCAATTTTGTTCCTAATCTTTTGTAGCATAAGATTGAGTGAGTGGATTGAACAAGGTGTCCAAAAGACATGTTGATATTGCTCTTCAACAAACAAACCAACAGCTCTACAATTCTTTGCGTTGTCCATTATGACTTGGACAATGCTTCTAGGTCCCACGTGTTCAATGGCAGAGATGAGAATATCACCAATAAATGACCCATCTTTTACTTGCCCTTTATAATCCATGGTTTTCAAAAACATTTCCCCTTTAGGGGACATTGCTATGACATTGATCAAGGGACAATTTCTTGCATCTTTCCACCCATCTGAAATAATCAATACCCCTTTCTCAATCCATGAATCTGTTACGGTCGAAAATTTGTCTAAGTCTGGAATTTGTCCAGACTAGGATTGATTTTCCCCTTAGATTGAGCTTGAAACTTTAAAAATTTCTAAGTCTGGAAAGTGTCCAAATAGGGGTCGTTTTTCCCCCAAGAGAGAGCATGGAAGAGTAAAATTTTTCCAAGTGTTGGAAGAGTCCCACCTAGGGTCGTTTTTCCCTTGGATAGCAAATATGGATTCCAAAGTGTCAAATTTGCCCTTACTAGGGTCGTTTTTCCCCTTGAAGGCAATGATGGAAGATAAAATTTATGTATTAGAGGTATCCGGACATGACTGGTTTTTCCCTTGAGGTGAGTTTGGAAAATGAATTTTTTTTCTATGTCCAAGAGGTATCCAAGCTAAGGTCGAGTTTCCCTTGGAGAGCTGATTTGTGAAATTTTTTTCCAAGTGTCAAGGCTGTCCAAGCAAGGGACAAATTCCCCCTTGAGGACATGATGAAGGCTAAACTCTTTTCAAAGTATGAAAGGAACTTGTCCCTACCATAAGCGATTTTCCACACTTTGAGAGGATGGATTTAAAATGTGAATGCTGGCTTGGACTTGTGAATGGAGGTTATGGACTTAGCCAGATTTGAAGAGTCCTAGCATGGATCGATTTTTCCCCCATAAGACACTTTATTATTATTAATTATTAAATAAATTGGGGAGAATTAATAAAATAAATTTTGGAATCTTCTAGGGGTACTTTCTTTTATCCCACATTGCTTGTGGGTGGTAAACAAGAGGCCCAAATCCCTTTATAAGGCTGACAGCCCAATGCTATAACCATGAATAGTTATGAAGAACTTAACAAAAGTGATGAAAATCTGAAGCTAGAGGCCAAGGTGGAAAATAATCCAACATTGGGTGATTGAAGTCTAGGTGAAGAAGAAGGTATCTGCCATCAAAGAGGGGTTGAAGGTGACTAAGGAAGCCATTAAAGGGCTGTAAACAAGGTATTTTCTGACTTAATTCTGAAAACCCCTCTATTTTGTGATTTTTTTTGGAGAAATTATAGAAAATCATTTGCAAGGAATTTCATTCATGAGTCATGGCAGGTTGTTCTGGAGGTATTTTTCTCAGAATTTTGAAAGCAAGAGGGGGCTGAAAGTGTGAGTATTCAGACCAAAATCTGAGAAATACTCTCCCTGAGGCGATTTTTTTGAAAATTTCTAGAAAATCATCTTGTCACCAAATCTGTCCAGGGTCATTTGCTGAGTCCTCCCTTGCCATTTTCTCATCAATTGCAACCATTCTCAGGCATTAAGGAGCTGTGGTAAGGCTTCCGTGAATGGAAATCTGAGGATTATGCCCAAAAAATCAATTTTTTCCACTTAGACTTGGGTTTGTTTTATGATTGCACTCTGATTAGAAATTGATTGCAGTTATGGTGGCACCTCGAGGCCCATTCCAAGCCATTTGTAAGTCTGCAAACCATAGTTGCAGACCTAAAGTCTGAAGCATTCAAGAACAAGGGTGATTTTTGGAAAATTCATATCAATTATTTGAGAGCTCAAAGCCCCCAGCACTCATTTGCAGATTAATCCCCACGCCCAAGCCTATCATTTCCACTCAATTTCGGTCACTTGGGGTCTGAGTCTGATCTCGTACTAGGACCTTGTGGACATCACCTAGGGGTCATTGTCGAGGCCATACAAAGATCTGAAAAGGTATGTTGTAGACTTGTCAGAAAATCAGGACTTTTCTTGTCATGACAATAAGGTTTGATCTAAGTGAAACTCATTCCTGCTCCTATTATGACTCACATGTATTGATTGGATTATGATGGGATTGATGTTTGAACCTATTTAAAACTAATTTTCAGACTTATTCCCCTATTGTCCTCAGAAAATCAGAATATGTGAGGGGTCTGATTTTATCATTTTGGATGAGGGGATATGGTTTTAATGCATGGTTGAATCACAAATTTTGATTCTAAGTTCACACACCGATCCTTGAGGGCAAAAGGCTTATGAGTTGTTTGATTTATCACAAGACATTTTCAGAATTTACTAACTTTAAAAGTCTGATTTTTTGTCTGAGTCCTTGCATTGAATTTGTGGTTCAAATCAAGAATCTAATGGGTCTGAAATTTATTATTTTGTCTATGTTCCTTACTAACTTTGAGCTTCGAACAGGATGGCAGAGCCTAAGGGATTCACAGCGAGGACAATGTTGGTAAAGAAGCTATCCAAGGGCTTCTATCCAGAGTCCTCAATGACATCAAAGTGGGGAAAAGTCACAGATACCAACATGGAGCACCTTGATTTGAAGAAACTAAAGAGGAGGATGTATAGACATAGGGACTATTTTCCCTTGTAGCCGGCACTAAACATTGTAAATAATGGACTTTACCAGGCAGCTGGTTTTCCTCCAGCCATCCAATGCAGCGAGCTCATGGTTGAATGTGCAAAGAACTACGATCCAATTATTAGGACGATCCAAGCTCGAGGAAGGGTGCTTTCATTGTTGAATGAAGAGGTAGTAAGGGAGGCATTTGGAATTCCCTATCACTCTGGAATGCAGATCAGGATCAATGAGGAGACTAAGAAATTATTTGAAGAAAGGCCTGATGCGTGCAAGGATATCATAATTAAGAAATGGATCAGTGAACCAAATAAACATCATTCTAAACTAACAAAGAGGTTGGTGAGTGCAGACTTCAAAGATGAATGCAGTGACATGATCTTCATGTCGAACAGAGTTATGGGATCACCGCAGGGAGCTTTCTTTGATACTAGGATGTTCTACTTTATTGAGGTGATAGCCCTTGGAGATGTGATGATAATCTGGGCAAAGATAATAAGTGACAACATAGATGCACTTTTGAGAGACTTAAGGAAAACAAAGCATTTCTATATGAGCTCTTATATGATCTATCTACTCGCTAGAAATATAAAGTATCCAGGCCTCATATGCAAGGATGTGGTTGGAAATGGCAAGGATCAATTTAAGGTGTATGACTGTCATCTTGAGTTGTAGTTGCATGAGAAGGTGAGTTGTACGAGGATCAATGACATCTTCACAATGAACATCACTCGCACAGACTAGGGAGAAAAACATAGGAGACTATCCAAGGAGGCTATTGCATTGATCGAGCAGTATGGAAATCGGTATATCCAATTCCCTACTTTCACTTATATGAGGATCTAGGGATTTTCTTCAAAGCCATATAAACTTCCCAAGTATCCTACAAACAAAAGATGGCTCTATTGGAGGTGGTTAGATAGCTCTTAGAATTTGATTCTATGTAGAAAGAGAGACATAGACAGGGAATGCCTTCCTCCATCATGTTGAGGAAAATGCTTGAGTCTTGCCCTTCATTGCAAGCAGTAGGGACAACTGGTGCAGAGCTATAGTTTTATTAGTTAGGAACATTCATTGCAAGGAAAGATTTTGATCCCTTCCAAAAGATCCAAACCTACAAAGGACAACCATACAAGCACAAGATAGACATAGAAGATTATTGGATGAACCTTATGAATAAGGAGGCTGTGAGGAGAGAAATGTGGTCTAGAATGTTCGTGGATTTCATGAGGAAGTGTGTAGCCTTCCCTATTCCTGATCAGGTTAAGGATGATGGGAGTATAATCCATCCAAATCATGAGCACGAGAAGAGTAAGGCGATTGAACCACCCAATTGGTCACGGAAGGATGAGCTCTTAGATTGGGAGAATTGATGAGAGAAGTAATGAATAAGTCCAAGGCATGGGTAGATAAGAAAATGAGGAGATTGATGAAGCAGGGCGTCACCTTCACCTATGCTAAGATGCAGAGAGAGGAATTTTCTTCCAAGAGCGACAAGTGACATGACTATCAATAGAGAGTCTGGGAGCAAAGGGCATAGGTTCGCCGCACCTACTCTTATTCTTAGCTCTTCATCAGCTAAGGAGACAGAGGCACAAATCATGGATAATGATTCAATGTAGGGCGGAGATACAAAGGTTCTACCTCAGAGTAGTTAGGAGGCAGCCCCATCCATGCATTCAATACAACAAGATACAAAAATACAACCATCCTCCCCTACATTGTAGTTAGTGGTAGATTTGGGTGATGACACGAGACAGCCTGATCTTATCACTCAAGAGATGGATAATGAAGTCATTTTAGTGCTAAAAGGATGTGATGAAGATGAACAAATGACTGAGGATATGGATTTATCAGAGATCCCTGAATGGCTAAGGAAAAGCATCAAGAAAAGGAGAAGGGTAGAAGAAGTTTTCCCTATAGAAGATATTGATACATTTTTTAGCAGAGTTGGGAGAGCAAGGGAGCCCAAACCAGCAAGGAAAGTCCACAGGATTACTAGGTATGAGACAGGGTCTCGCATTGTGCACTTGGTTGTTCTTAAAGGAGATAAGAATGAGGATGAAATTAATCCTAATGATTACCACATCTCCTCATTCGATATTGGGCCATCAACTACGGATCAAGAGTTCCAGGAATTGAGAGGCAATGCAAATGCTATAGAAGAAAGGATGAGCAAGTTGATAAAGGAAAATGAAGAGTTAGAAATGGAGAACTTAATGATGAAGGAGATCATAAACAAATATGTGAATCCATCCAGGCACAAGGACACAACACTTATTCCTTATGTTCCCATTTCTCGAGACTCGCATTGTGCTTGCAACATAGTAAAGAAATGGGCAGGTAATATCAAGAAGCAAGCAAAGTCCTTCCTTACAAAAATGGTTCGAACATATGAGAAGACCACAATGCTTATGGATAAAATACAAGGATTGGAGGGAATGTGGGAAGAGTTTTAGCCCATCAAACTAAAGGTCATTCCTCGCCTCAAGGCATTAAGGGCTATCTCCACACCAGTCCTGGTATAGGAGGGAGCTATTAATAAAGGGAATGTTTATGACTTTGGCCATTGGTATCTCTCATTGATTACCAGGAAGACTACATATGAGCATGTGTGCACATAGTGTGATGGCATCAGGGTATTGTCTTAGGGATTCGTTCAAAGGTCCTCCTTGCTATCAAAGAGCTGCTTGATCTTGATTTTGATGCTTCGTGTGAGTTGGATTTGGAGAAGTTGATGATGAAATTGGAATCAGCTTATTTCACAGGCAAGGATTCTCTTGATGAGACTCACTTATATGGATTCCTTGCACTCACGTTTCCTATTAATGATCCATAGTTGAAGACTTCGGATTGGGATAGCACATTGGATACATACATGGAACAATTGGAGATTATGGAGATGCAACATGGTAACCTTCATAGTGTTGGCATGGAGGAACTTAGTGTAATTTTACTTACGTTCATTATTTTTGCTAGAAGGGAGAGGAAGGAGTGCACATGTTAGATGATGACTAGGCGACTTCCTTGCTTCCTATTGGTTCTCAAGCCTTTGAATTTTCTCATTGGCTCATTTTGTGGTACTTCATTCTTATTGGTTGTTTTTGGTTGCCCTAATTAGGGTTTGTAATGGATTAATCTTGGCCGTTCATTGTAATTGGGGCTCCTATATAAACCCCACCCCTCTCATTTGTAAAAGAGGTTGTTTGAGAATTGTTGCTAATATAATGCCAAATTTGCTCTACTTTTCATTGTTGTGTCTTGCATGGTGAATTGTTTTGATCAAGTTTTCATTAGTGCATGGTAATCTACATCCCTCATTTAGAATAGATTTTCATTTCAAGTTGTTAGATTAGATTTCATTCCAAGTTGTTAGAATAGAATTTGCTTCAAGTAATTTAGTTGAATGAAAGTAATTTAGTTTAAATTGTAAGTGTGTCTTGTGTGGTAAGTTGATGATTCAAAGCAGTTAACTTCAATTGATATTCAATCTTTAGTTTGCATCCATTTGATGGGATTAAAGAGGGGATATTGATTTGAAAACCATTTGAGTCTACCATAGAAGCTTACACTAGGTGGGTGGAGTCGCTGACGAGATTGCACCTAGTAGAGTCCAAGTCCATTCACACATTCCTTGCATTCATGAGTAGTAGGAATTAGAAGTTTAAGTTTAAATTGAGAAGTTAAAAGTTGAAAAATCAAAACATATTTTCATTGCACATTGTGAAGCAAAATCTTTAGAAGTGCATTGTTGACAAGTCTTGAATGAACTAGCATAAGTCCCCTTCAGTGATAACCAACAATCACATTATTTCAATTGAGTGTCCATAATAGAGAGAACCTTGAAGTCATTTCATGATCTTATCTTGCAAGCTTAACATAAGAAGTGACCTTATATCAAGAGAGGATTGAATATTTAGTGTTTCATCTTGAAACATTGAGTGTTTGATTCTGCATGTTGTAGTGGAATAAAACTCACATCAACAAGTCCCTTTGTGATAACCAGCATAGCACATCATAAAATTGAGTGAAAGTCCACGATAAGAAGGAACCTTGAGGTTGTCTCATTTGATCACACAATCTATTTACATTGTTTAACATATGAGCATCCTTTTTCAAGAGAGAGTTGGAGATTTGGTGTTTCATCTTGGGATACTAAGTATTCAATTCTGCATGTTGTAGTGGAATAAAACTCACATCAACAGGATCCACACTGGCCGATTGGCTAAATATGAGAAAATCCATTTGGAGGTTAAGTCACAAATTGTTATAAATGCTCTTAGGCAAATAGACAGTCCTAATTGGAAGTTTAGAAAGTGGATTTTACGAATTTGGGCGTTGTTGGATGACTTCAAAAATGTTAAAATTTCCCACATATTGCATGAAGGTAAAGATGTAGACCAACTGGCTAACCACACCATTGATGTGTAGGAAGACTCATGGTCTAATACCTTGCCCCCTGGCTGACCCACATATGTCTGTAAAGATGGGGCTGGAATTATTTCTTTGTTGTTCTTCTTGTTATGGGTCATTTTGGGGGTATTGCCTATGTTTCACGGCTATTTCTTGTTGACGAGCCTAAACGCTGTTGTATTCTCTTAGAATCACTATAGAGGATTGAGTTTAAATAGTAATAGAAAGCTTAAAAAGAGAATCTATCTATCTATATATCTATCCATCCATCCATCTATTGATCTATCAATTTATCGATCCATCGATCCATCCATCTATCCATCCATATATCTATACATCTATCCATCCATCCATCCATTTATCCATCCATCCATCTATCTATCCATCTATCTATCTATCTATCTATTCATCCATCCATCCATCCATCTATCTATCTATCTATCTATCCATCTATCTATCTATCTATCTATCTCTCTAGCTATCCATCCATCCACCCATCCATCCATCTATCTATCTATCTAAGATAGGGACTTTGGAAATGGCATTGAAATAAGCCCTCATTTGTTTTCTATTAGCAGAACAGCAAAATTGATTATGCTTTCAGTCTACAGCAGTTGTATTTTCATTGGCAACCAGCACTCTCAGTTTTATTGGCATTATCTGAATTGTTTGTATCAGGGGTAATCTTCAATAGGTCGACAGAGCAGTGCCACATCAAAATTCAAGAGCAGCAGCTTCCAGCAGCAACAAATTATTTAATAAATCTCAATCAAAACTGCCTGTTGTCAGCATTCTCCCCAGATTTTAAGAAGATTTGTATTCTAGTGAGCAGATTCCAAGAGACACCTAACATCAAAAAGGGTTTGTATTTTCAAAAAAATCCAGATTTCCATACAAAGGCAGTAGTTTAGGCTGCAATCTTTATAATGGAATTTCATTTTTCATAGGTCTCCTATATGTCCAACTAAATATGTCGTGGAATTAGGTTTTTGTGCTCTGGATAGTTTGTTTTACTCTTTTGTTTTCCATTTCTATCAAATCTTCATTGAATAACAATACAGTGACAAACTACTGCCCAATTGTTAAAGCTAAAAGGTCAAAGTTTTAAATTTGGATAAAGAGTGATAAATGCCTTAGGTGAAAGCAAATCAGCTAATTTGGGGAGATTTTATATTTCCATAGATGCCCTAGGTATAACTTGCACTCGGTTCTAACACAGACAGTTGTGTGCAGCTAAAGCATCAAACATATGAAGTGTGAGATCAATTGTGGTGTGATGTGTATTGGAGGTTCATAGAAGAGGGAATGATGAAATATAGAAGATATGGAGAAAGCAAAAGCCAAGTAAGCATGCTCACCAATGGGTGATTGGTGAGGGAAATTCCTAGATGTGAAGAATCCAACTTTTGCAAACAAGGGTATAATCAACCACATTTTGAGCATTGGTAAGGAAATTTGCTAGAGTTAGGAAAGCATGAAAGAGTTCATCAAGAATAAAAAGCCATGGTCCTTACTCAAAAAGAGAAGGTGCCTCTCCTACATTATGGCTAGATTCCCATCAACAAAAGATTTTTGTAGCCTAGAATCCTCCAAATCCAACACTTGGAGACAAAAATCATAGTCTATAAAGTTGTCGAGAAGTGTCTAGCAAGCCTCAATATGAACATTCAAATTGCCTACATGGCACCAATCAAAGACATGCAATGTGAAATATCTTGGTTCTAGCTTTGATATGCTTCTATCCGTAGTTACAAGACTTCAACTTGGCTCAAGCTCAACATGTTGATTTTTGACTTGGACTCAAACTTCAACCTAGCGCAATAAATTGAAAAACCATGAAACGTAGAATTTTTTCAAGGATTTCAATCTTTTACTATGCACCCTTTAATAAATCTATTGACAAAAGAGCTATGAGCATATTCAAATAAAACGATATAATATTATATTATAAAATAGTGGAGTGCCTATTATAGAGAGATTTGTCCTTGTATAGAGTTTGAAAAATGTAATTGACAATAAATAAATGTGACACTTGTCCAAGATCCTAATTACTGATACTAGGTAATATTATTACACACCACTAAGTCACTATAATGATTTTATGTCAAAAGGTAAGCCTTATATTCTAACACCTCTTTAGGCTAACTATATTGAAAGTGAAACATATTAACACACTAACTAAAAAATTATAAACATCAAAACCAAACAAAACCATATAATCTAGAGAAGCTCCCTTTGAAAACAATTCTTGGACCAAGTAAAACTCCGTCAACATACCTCGTAACTCTCCTAAAAGTGTAGCTCTTGAGTTGAGTTCTAAAGTTCCTGGACTCCACATCCCTAAACTCTTAAATTATTGAGCTATATCACAACACTTCATCAAGTTGTGTCATGACCCTCTTGAGGGTATAATTCCTATGATCCACAAACTCTTGAACTAACTAGGCATCCATCCATGTTGAGCTTCATCTACACTAGATCCCTTTTTTGTCTTCAAAGTGGGTATTTCTTAAAATATATATTCTTCGTCAATGAATTCTTCACCATTGTTAGCATCTCATGGATCTTCAATTATTTTTTATTAGATTCATTTAGTTTGTCTTTGAGCTTTCCCTTGGGAATATCATTGGCTCAAACTTTGTAGTTCTAGGTGGTGTGATCTTCTTTCTTGCAAAAATAATAGTCAATCTCCCTTTTGTTTTTATTCGACCTTCTATTATTGTTTCTTGAGTGCAATTCTCTTCAATGTTAAGGATCACTTTCTATATCTCCTACTGTAGTTCTCTTTTCTTTAGCTAGGAGAGTTGAAATCATATCTTATAGAGTTTGAAAATGTGTCTAATTGAGAGTAAAAACCACATCATTGTATTTAGAAGGCAGGTTGTTTAACAAAATAGCTTTGGCATTTGCTCATTTATACTGTAGCATTGAATTTTTTAATTTGTCTAATGAGAGATATCACGTTGATTATGTGGCTAAACATAATGATTCCATCATCCACCTTGAAATGTAAATGGATAAAGCTTTAGAGAAACCTTTTCATTAATCACTTTTCCTCCAAACTGTTTATTCAAATTATCCTAGAGTTTCTTGGACATTTTCCAAATCCGTATGATTTAACTTAGAATTGGAGAGAGTAAGACTAATGATGACTTTGGCTTTATCATCTCTACTCTACCAATTGAGTAATTTATTTATATTTGTAGGTGGTTTCTCATTTCTCTTTACTATTGCCCACAAATTCTTGTTTATCTGTTGAATTTAGTTTTTTACCTCCCAAGTGTGGAAGTTGAGGCCAAAATACTTTCTATTAAAATTTCCATGCTGAAAAAAAATACACCCAAAAAATGTTAAGATTTCAGATTAATGCAAGGAAAAGAACAATCTATAGATGGCTTTTAAAATTGAAACAAAATAACATAGAAACAAGATGGAAGGATGGTACCCGATTTGTTCTTCAACTATGCTGAAATCCAATGTGGATCTGCCTTCAATGAAACGATCTAATGCTGCAACCACAGGTCCGATTTCCAGCCCTAGGTAGGTGAAATTTGGTTCTTCAAGTATGCGAATTCAAGCTCTTGCATTCACACTTTTAACCAGACCTGAATTTCCTCAATAAGATTGGATCGATACTTGCAATGGCTGGAGTAGAAGTCTGATCAAAGCTTTGCCTAAATAGATCCTCAATTCTGCCCTAGATCGCACTCCAATCTGCACAATTATCTTACTGAATTGCTGCTCCAAGATAAATTCACTCCAAGCTGAATATTTCGTATATCTCTGATTCTAGGAGAAGAAATACATGTTATGTTTTTGATGATTTCTCTCCTAGAATCGATCAGCATATATATGTGTTCGATATTAATTTTGTCACCCTTCCAAGAGGGCCGACTTGGCCTAATTATGGGCCCTTAATTATTATTATAAAATTGCACAAGTTAGGAAAGGGTATAATTAATAACAATTAATTATTTGTCCAATTTGATCTTAGCCGAAAGGCTATAATTATTAACAAAAAAAGCCTTTCCAAAACAATTTCTTGAAAATTTCACTCACAGAAGAAATATTTGTAAAAGTCTTTTTTAAAGTTGAACAAATCAGCAAGTACTTAAACTGAAACCCTTGAAGAAAAGAAAATTTTGTAAACAACCACGATTGGAAATGTCATACCCTGGCTATGTCACTCTTTTTCCATACTGACTATGATTGCTACTAATATCAAGCCAATGACTATGCAACATCTATGCGAAATCTATGACTACAATTGGAATTCTCATGATATTTCTACCCTGCAACCCACAATTTATCCTTTTTGTGCCCTCATTTTTTGCAATGCAATGCAACCCACCCACTATCAATGACTTTCAGAATCAATGATCTGAAAAAATTTCCTGTGTTCGAAAACATGCTTTCACTATTGTCATGACCATTGTTAAAGTATCCATGCAACTACCTTTAGATTGGGATTTCTGTGGATTTTGGTGCACTGTTGATACTCACAAAAATGCCTGTAAATTTCTACACAAAAGACCCTAGCAATTAGATTTTGAGACCCAACTTCATTCCCTAATCAAATAATAGCTCTGATACTATATTAAGAAAAGAGCTATACTATAATAGGAAATATTGGAGTGCTTTATGAAGAGGTCGATATCCTTATGTAGAGTTTGAGAGATGTAATCAACAATAAATAAACGTGGCACATGTCCAAGACTGAATACTACAATAGTTAACATTATTACACACAATTAAGTCGCTATGATGACTTTATTATAAAAGGTAAGCCTTACATTCTAACAAACCAACTTAAAGACATAATAAATTTATCAATACACATCAATCAAATGAGTACAAAAGAAGATTTGAATTGAATGAAATACCATTTTTCAAATTCATTAACATTCTCAAGTGTTTTAGTGTACAAAAATTCATGGATTATGATATCCATGGAATCAAAATAAAAAATCACGGCATGGAGTCATGAATTATGGTAGAGAGGATCCTATATCACTTGGCCGAACATCACTGATTCTTTGTTGATTCTTGCACTTCAACTCTACGATGCTACTAGTACTACAACCATAGTAGCATTATATGAGATTGAGATTGACTTGAAAAATTAAAAGAATAAATGTAAATTAATTCCTAAGGATTTAATTTTGAAAAACCCGAGATATAAGAGAATAAAAAACTGTTGCTTTTTCATTTGCTATGGCCAAAAATGATTTGGGGGTGGTAACCCCTAGCAAGGTCAAGACCACACTGACCTTAATGGTGCATACTGCATCCTATTCTTCATAATTGTCCTTTCAAAATATAAGTGTCAAAGACAGTAGATTAGGCCTTAACTATGTTTGCTGGATTTTTCTTCAATGGATTATATTTTAGCCTCAGATGCTTTTGTTTGCACTTGCCAATGAAATGAAAAGCATTTAGAAGTATTGTGGGATCATTCCATATGAGTAATGACTCAAAATCCTACATCACTCACCCTGTGTTGCTGGTTAGGGTTCGGACTTGGGAATTTACCATTTTTTCCCTGGGTTTGGCTGTTGTACACAAACACACACGAACACACAAATATATCTGTTATTTGGACAACATTAAACACGTAACACGGCTTATTATAGTGTATGTGTAAATGTAAAATCACGAGAAACCCTCATATTGCATTTCATTGAGAGCAACACCGTTAGCTGGTTCGTTGGAAGGATAAGCAGTGCCAGTGCCTCTTCCACTAGCTGTGACATGCAAATGACAGTGAATAACAGCTTCATGCCTCTCATCCTCAATCAAGACTAAGGAAAGCTGTTAGTTAGGCTTTGGTTTTGTATTTTTATGGGCTTTTTATTTTTTTTGAGTCCCAAGCAGATTCTCCCTGAGATAGCTCAGGGCTTCTGGATTCTGCTCGGTTATGTTCAGACATATCCAGGTCCAATTCAGTGGCCTGGGACAGGACCATAGATAAACCCAGTCTGAACCAGTTCAAGTTTGGCCAGGGTTTCTACATAACCCCATAGCATAGCTTGTACCCCTAAGCCTCCACCGAAACAGGTCTGATCCTCATGATTATGGGGCTATTTATGTGCTATTGTTGAGAGAGAATAATGTGAATGTGTTTTGGGGAGCTTCCATACATTTAAGCAGAAAAATGCTTACAAATTCCCAATTACCTTAAACAAGGTTAGTTAAGTTGGCCTAATCTATCAATTATCCATCACATGTCCCATGTAAGGCCAGCACTTTTTAAATCTGAATGAGGGGCATTGTTCTTCAGTTTTAGGGGCAAGTGTAAGGCTCTATTCCACTCAATAATGCTATAACGGATTTTTTTTATAAATATTTTAAAAAACAAGTTGCATTTTGACACTTTAAGTTGACAATTTTTGAGCTGCAACATATAAGATGAAGGTATAGTTAATGAAACTCACTTGGAGATCGTTCTACTTTGGATACTGACTGCTTGTTATAGCCTTGCTAGGATAGAATAACTCATTCAAAATTCAAACAGCATGTCAGGAAAATAGGTTTGTTTTTAAAAATATTTCTTAATTGCTTCTTCATATTATCCAAACTCGTTTTTTTGTTTAAATCCCAGCACGAGAACTATTAGAGCCCAGTTTCATTTTCTGAAAATTTATTCTGGGTTAAATTTCCAAATTGAGTTAAGGGATCTGCACACTCTGGAATCCCAATAGTCTTACACACACATCCTATCTCAATCACTAAATCACAGCCTGGTCAAACATGAAAAATGGCATGGCGATTTGACCTGGCA
Organism: Chamaecyparis obtusa; assembly: GCA_027943335.1. Classification (NCBI taxonomy): domain Eukaryota; kingdom Viridiplantae; phylum Streptophyta; class Pinopsida; order Cupressales; family Cupressaceae; genus Chamaecyparis; species Chamaecyparis obtusa. The sequence goes on along the minus strand of BSBK01005423.1, from coordinate 313,388 downwards.
TGCCCTAACTGCCATTCCACATATACTTGCGAGTATTCATGTTCTTTTGGCATTTTTTGCTTCTATGGCTGGGTTTAGTTGATTCAATGCTTCAATTATTTGGATTGGTAATAGTATTATAGCTCAATAGAATAATAATAACAGCTGAAGGCCTCAATTTCATCAAATATTATATGTAATTATGGATTGCAGATATATGAATATTGCACGAATATCTCACAATCAATATATGTGCTTTTTTAGGGCATTTATTTCATTTCATAAGGTGTAACTGTTATTCGTGCTTCTACAGAGCAAAGACTACAAGTTGATACTTCCTCCTATATCCAATGGAAATAGTAATAATGAAGAGCTGAAGTCCTACAAAATTTTATTGGCCTTTTCAGGCGTGAAGCATGCATTATCAAGCAAACCAGGATATAACTCAAGGGTAGCCGAGTGCCAAGAGGCAGCTGCAATTTTGCTCGAGTGAGTTGATGTAGTCACATGTAATAAGTTTGGTTGAAAAGTTCTATGAGCTCTCTTATTTTTCTTCTTTTTTAGAATGGCTTCCCAGGGTTTCATAATTTTGAGGAAAAAATTTATCTCATATTTCCACCATTATATTTTTTGTGTTTGCTCACTGCTCCCAATTTCTTTTGACTCAAACTGCCAACAGGTCATTACCGATGACAAGATATGATTGTCTTTTCTATCTTTTTTAGCATTGTAACTTATTTTATAGACTTTTCTAAGTATTGTTAGTGTAGAATTATTTTGGTATTTGTGATGAATTAGTGGACAATATTTCCATGTTGACAAATATGTGCACATTGTAGAATTATACCTAAGGTTGGATTTATTCGTATCATGGATGATGGAGTTATGGTTGCTTGCTGTTCCTGATCATTGTCTTCTATATTTTGTAGATACCATGCACCTTCCATTTTTCTGCTTAAATTGTATTTTGTAGCTTCTGCTAGAACATCAATCAGATACTCTTGGGCATGGTATCCCCTTAAACATTTTGGGGCTGGTTCTCTCTCCAAATTTGCCTGTGGTGGATAACACAGTGAAGAGAGAGGACAGCAATGTTTTGATTATGAAACTCGTGTTAACTTCATCAAAATTAAATCATTTTCTATGGTCTGTACTCATTGTATCATCTTCATTTATGCTCAATGTATTTCTCAGATTTTATATCATGTGCATCCATTACATGGTTGTCCTAATTACAAGGCCATTCAGACCATTTTTCTGTTATTGAATCTGCGGTAAAATATTTGTCATATCTTTTATTCATTTGAGTTCTGAAGCAATACTAGTATTTTTAATAAGAACTGAACTGAGATGGTCATACCATGACATTTGCTACTGTAAGTAAGTTACTTGATTTCAATCAAGTCTTATTTTCATATGGCTCAAATAATCCATATCATTATAATGCCAACAACACTAATAACTTAATATTTTGGAAAGCTAGCTTCTTATGTCATGATGGCATCAACAAATTACAAATTACAAGCATGAACCACTATAGGGATGACTTACATATGTGAACTACTGTTTGGATTACTTTGAAGAACATCTGTTAAGGCAGCTTACACCCATCAACAGAATTGGAGCAAATTACGTGCATCACCCAACACTACCAATTCTCCAATTTTTCTATAGGATAACTTACGAGTGTAAATCACAAGAGGTCAAGATTCAAGATACATTTATCAAATAAGGTTTCAATGATCAAATATTCCATTGGGATTTACAAGTGCAAACAAAATCCCATGACAATTTATGTGTTACTGCTCTATCTGATAAAATGAATACATGAATTAATAATAGAGATGACAATGCATATCAGATACAGCAGTAAAGTATATCTTTATTGCGAATAAAATTATTACAATGACTAGAGATGGTCAGCCAAAGATCAAAGTTGATCCAACTAGATCGTACTGCTCCCCTCGATGATAGGCAATCTATTTAAAGTACCCAATGGTTGCCAAGAGAAACGCAACTGTTGACCAACCGATGCTTATAACTACGTAAAGATGACAAACAATTAATACATAAGAAGAATACCCTTACAATTGGTACACTAACTACAAAAGCATCTACAAAAGTGATGAGATATTGGCATGACCCAAGCTACAACACATTAATCATCGAACAATTTCAGAAAATTGTCTTACTCTGTAAGACCTCACAGTTTTCTGTAATAGTTAAATAGAGAGAAGATATTAACTCTATCCTATCAACCCCAATGCTTAAGATAATATACGCACAATAAATACTATACATGGACACATGAATATTGGGAGCAGCAATTTTATTACTGCAGACTGTGATAGATTGGCATTTGTTCTGGTGTGGTTATGAACAGTGATGATATTTATCACAATATGAGAAGCGACTCCAATTAGTAAAGACAAAGACGATGACAAAGATTAATTAAGAGAAGCAATGATCTAACATATCTATTGCTTTAACAAATCAGCAATTAGATATGCTTAACTAATGAAAACTGAAAGTGAAAGGGTACCAGTCAGTAGGCTACCCTCTAGAAAAGATGCATTCAGTTGAAGGGACACATCCCCACGCTTCCCCTTGGAGAGATAAAGCATCACTCAGCACTGGAGGCAGAAGGACATCGAAAAAGACAATCCACATTTGATCTAATATAAATTACAAAGCTTAGAAATTAATATATCACACAGCACTTTACATGCTAGTCAGATATTGTGGTATGAAATTAATGCATGCCATATGATATAGCTAAAGCCTAAATCATTATATGTCTTCATTTGATAAAAAGTATGAATGTATGCAGATATTCTATTGCTTCTTATTTATAATTAATAATGAAGTAGTAATGTATGATTAATGTTGATGAAAATTCCTTTAAGCTTATAGCAAATCCACCGTTCCATAATGGAGGGGAGAATGTACATACAAGGAGTGCAAGAAGCATAAAGGTCCATTCTAGTAGTGGTAACCCTGAGTGGGGCTGGGAGGCCAAATGATGGGTGTCATTTCCGTGCTCCTGGGCTTGATGGATAGGCTCAATGCACCTTGTATGATCTCCCATGGTGTTTCATAATGAGTATGGGTTTGTGGAAAAAGCCTTAAGGGAATCTCATGTACATTAGGAGTATTATAACAATGATTAGAATTCTCTTTGGAATGTTGCTGAAGTATATGTTTATTTGTCTATTGATAGCTAACCTAGTTGCAGGCTTTAAATCAAGGCATTAATCTAGACCTCATTTAGGAATGCTAGGGCAAATTAAGTTAAGTCCTAATAGGGGACATTGCAGGTATCTTAAAAATGAGATTTTTATAGGCACTGTCACAAATATATAAATTGCAGGCATCTAACACAAAGCTGCAATGCTCAAGCATACTGACAAGATAATTTATAAGCATCAATATATTTCTAGGATGGCTTCAATGCATGCACAAATGGGACAAGTGATCACAAGTTGACTCACAAATGTCAACTACAAAATGCAACTTAAGGTGTCAATCATTACCCCAATATTAGAAGCCTGTTGCCTCTAAAACCCTCTTACTCACACATTCCAAAAAACTCTGAATCTCTAGATTCCTTTCCAGCTTTGTCATCCTTCCTATGGACTTTCTCCATTTTCAATTGCTGTTTTTCTAATCCTACTTTCCTTGTATCCATAGAACAGAATACTACTCAAGCCTATGCACAACCAAAGCCCAATAAAAATCAATATCTCCTTGGAAGAAATGGAAGGACACCTTCATCAAGATGTGACATGAGGAGTTTGGCATGAATTTTGGGGATGATTAGAAGCATTGGGCCATTGTCCAAATTGTATCTGAATTTTGAATGTAATCATCATTTTGAATTTAATATATGTATAATAATATTCAACACTTTCTTTGTTGAACTTAATTTTCTTAGTATTTCAAAGTTTCATTAGCTATTCATTATTCATTTTTTAAAGTATTATATATGTTTGCACTATCGCCCTCGTGCTGTCCCCAAATGCCTCCCTCTATCCCCCCATTTTGAGACTTTTTGGAACACAAGCGAATACAAATAGGAACTTGTTCTGCAAAGAACATACTCTACAATTAGGGAATCCATAGCTTCATCTAAGATGACTTAAAACCCTAGAGTCATCAACTACCCTCATATGTGTAAGTGTAGATCTATAGAAACTATTATCTGCTAGGTTACTTCTTAATCTAGATGGGCTTGAATGGAAACAATTGCTTGATTGAGGAAACATTTCATTTAGATGCACACTTTGCCAAATATATCCATAAAAACAAAATACTTAGTAGAGCTTATGCCAAGAAAAGTCAGCTGTGAGTTCAGAGACAAATACAACAAACCCATTTGCTCCTTTATAAGATCCACAAGAGACATAACTAGAGTAAAGTAATGAAATTGCCAAATACATATCTACATATTCAACTACACAATTGAAAAGCCCTCAATAGAAACACAAGGAAATTATCTTTCAAGACCAGCCAAACATCAAAGCACATAATAACAAAACAAGAGGTAAATTAAAGGGTTAATTTATTCCATACTATATACCCCAGCCTAGATAGATATAAGAAAGAAAACGTCTTCATGTCCTCAAGAGAAGAAAAACAAGTGTAGAATGAGTGTCCCAATGTCAATTATTAGTAGAATCCACTATCTCAGCTCTGCATATTTGACTCCAAAAACCATCATTTTGGAGGATCGAGAAGATCCATAATTTCAAATGATAATACTTTGCAGTATTTAAAGGGAATACATTCTACCAACAAACTTCATAGAAGAATCAAACAATATCATATAGATTGACCCTTCTTCATGGAACTACTAGATTTGAGGACATGGGACACAAGCAACTTCACCGCTGCAAGCACAGTTCAAACAAACAATTCTTTGGAACCTTCAAAGGGATGACCTGATTTTTCTTACAATACACCCTTGGATGTTACCAATAGTTTCATATCTGTTCTTCATAGTCAAATTTTATTGGGGACTTCAACACAATCAAACCATCAAAGAAAAAAAAAGGGTAGTATAAGACTCAACAAAAAACATCAATTAGTTTGGATCTCATTGCTAGCATAGGGTTAATTGACATGGATTTTAGTGTAGTCAACATACAATGCCTATATTACATTTTTTTAGTATGGTTGTATCCAACCATGTATTAATTGTTTATTGTCTTTTGGATAGTTATAGGAGTTGGTTGATAGATGGTTTTGTTCTTATGGCAACTGTTGAGTTTTGTCAAGGAAAGTAGTCTAATTCTTGGCTAACCATCTTTGGTCTACTTTGGTAAAACTTTGTGTGCAAATAAGATATATGTTTACTCCTCTGTTTGGAATGTGTTTTGATTTATATTATTAACTTTGTTCCACGATGTTTTTGGGATAAGAATAACAGGACAACAGGTGATGGGTTTTGGGGAAGGTAGTTTGACGGCCATTTTTGGGGGGTGGTAGGAGGCAGCAATATATTTAAGTTTTTTAATGTATATTAAATGAGCTCCAAAGGGGGCATTATGTGCTTTCTAAGTATTAATGTTTCTTATTTGGTTGCCAATTTGGCTTGCTCAGTCATAAATATTATTGAGTAATTAAAAATGAAGTTACTGTCTATCCAATTTATTAGGAAAAGAATACTCATAGATATTCTGAAAATTGTCTGGAGCTTTTGCAAATTGCATTGAAGTTGTCAAATGATCCATGAATTGGGTCTTAGATGGGTTCATAAAAAATGATGTCAAAAATTTGTGACCTCTGGTCTTTGTACTAATCTCATCTCTCCTTGGAAATTGCCCTCCATTAAAATGAAGATGCACTGGAAGAGTTCTTTGTGGATTGTAAGCATAGTTTAGGCCGTAACAACACAACTATTCAAAAGAATTGTTACTTTTCACTCTCAGTGAGCCCCAATTCTCTATAAATGATCGAGGACTGTCAAAAGGCTTTTTTGATTGGTTAATTTAACCACTCAATAAGGTATTCCGTATTTACTTAATTTTGCTACTATTGACTTTCTTGCTCTTTCTTTTAGTATTTTGACCACATTGTGTGTCTTTTATTGAACTCTTTTGACAACCACAAAAGAGGAAGCTTTCTGCCATAAATTGTCAATTCTGTTTAAAATAAACTACCATGGAATGCTTGACAGATTTTTTGTGTGAAGTGATGGTTGCGACATTTATCCCAAAAGGCTGTTTTGATTGGTTTATTTAACCACTCAACAATGCATTTACTTAATCTGCTTACTATACGACTTTTTGTTTTTTCTTCTAGTATTTTTACTAAACTATGAAACTTCCATTGAACTCTCTCAATGATCATGTAAGGAGGAGCAAATGTTATATTTTGTCAGTGTTGTTTCAAATAAACTAGCATGGAATGCTAGTTGCATTTTTGTGGGAGGTGGTGGTTGTGACATGCATCCCACCTCACTCATTTGCTTCCACATTGTTACAGATGCATTTGTTGTCCATTGATATTTTATCTTGAATGGATGAAGCGTTGTATTATAAAACAATTTGGACGATTGTTAAATACAGTGTGAGCAATCAGTGCAATAGGGCAATCACTAATAACCCATGTATGTAAACATTTGAACCATCTACAAGTAAACTTGTAATGAGTCATTTGGTTGTCAATTGTGAGTTGGATGCTTACAACTGCTGTGAATCTTCATGCATGAATCACCTTGTCTATACTAGGACCTCCTTTAATTTTTATTCTTATCATCTTGTGCAAGTGATAAACTGTGATGTCCCCTTTCTGAAAGTAAATTTAATAAATAAATAATAATATTAAAATATAAAAATAAATAAATGAATAAATAAATAATAAAATATACTTAAAATTTTGTGAAGTCTCTGAAAGAGACAAAATTGTAAGAACATACATAAGGGAACTAAGATATACTAGTTAAAAGATGTTGAATACGAAAGACAAGCATTAACTATCCTTTATAGCCAAACAACTAACCCATACAAGGCTGAGAATTCATTTATAAATAGTTCGTGGGCAACAAATGGAAGTATTAATATTAGCGAACTGAATAATTACAATAGTGAACAAGGGTTCAAACATACTTGGTCATGTTTGAACATAAGCAAGTAGGAGATAATAATAAGGCCACCTTAGCAAGGATAATCCACATGGAAGCTGCAACATGATAACAAGTCAAGAAGAATACGAAAGCAAGTCCTCGTTGATAAGCTTTGATGATTGACATAATAAAGATGACCGACAACCAATAAAAATGAACCAACATAACTACCCGATTAAGAATTAAGGAACAACCACGTTAAGCCAAAGCAGTTAAGGGGAGTCGATAAAGTCATAAACCAGTAATCAATTTTACGCCTCAAGTCAACCTTCGCATTGTCTACCATAATGGCCTCCTGTAAATCATAGTTATCCAAGCATCAGTGATTAAGAAGGGATAAAAACACAGAAATTCGAATAGGTCAACTTTAATTTAAGTTGATTAACAAGGACGGCAATACATGTTTTGGCAGCGACTCACAAGTGTGAATATCTGGTTCACAGTGAACAGCAATCAGAAATATAAGAGACATGAATAAGAGCCTCTTGATTATGTGGCAGCGACAGAAACATTTCCATTTTTGGTGGATACAACCTCCTTGATGGTGTGACTAAGACAAACAGCAAAAAACACACCGATCATGCAAAAGGATTAACAATTAACTAAACAGATTTATGGTGGAGCAGTATGTACATAAGCAGCGATCATAAAAAAAATAAAATCATAATAGAATAAATGTGATTATGTTTATAAAATAAATCAAGGAAAAGACAGATTTTGCATTAAGGATTGAAGAGTCACAACTCTTAAGGAAGACACATGAGAAATATATATAGCAGATCTATAACATTTTGGGAGGGGCATGGAACAGGAGATATATGAATAGGAATTGAAATGATGGAGCATTATTAACAGGTGGCATCCTAAAAAACTTGATGAATTCAGAATATAAAGAGGTGCTTCTCCTAATGGGGTGGTTGATAGGGATTTGAGGATTTTGATTCCTTAATTGAAAGCTATCACAGTTGTTACCAGAAGCAGCAAGTTAGGTAAGGAGGAAATAATGAATAAGTAAATATATAAAATAAAATACATATATCACTCGATCGGAATACTCGAACAAGGGACAGCATCATCTAAGCAGCAGTGAATATTAATACGAAGAAGATTATATTAAGGCAGAAATAGATATAGAAGAGGTTCATATTAATTAATATATTGCATAAGGAAAACATCATATATATATATATATATATATATGATAAGAATGAAATCAGAATTTATATAATATAGATATATGAATAATCATGGAATAAGAATTGATGATCGCAGCAGTGAACAAACTAGGAATCAAACAAACAACTTTCATTCCAGCGATAAGTATTAATAGCAATATCATCAGCAATTACATCAACACATTCATTTCAAGTGAATACAAATTCAACATCTTTTTAGCAAATAAGATCAAGGCGATTATAGGGATCTTCATCAGCCATCTGTCAAGTTCTCTCACAACAATTAAAGGACCAATATCAATATGAAGGAGCAAAACAGAAGTCAATCTGATTTCCAGTGAATCATCTCACTTGTCCAGACAGAGCAGTGAACGTTTAAACAACAAAGGCATTAAGGTGATTTAAGAATATCTTACAACAAATTAAGACTTGAACATCAAGCATCTAAGGAGGTAGAGAAGCATTCTCTAATCTGTCTAATTGGCCAGAATAAGCCATCAATTGATATAGTCAGAATCAATTGAACAGAAAAGAATAGGCAGCCATTAAATATCAAATCAGAGCAGGACTTAGTTTTTAGCAACTAAGTAGAAGGATCCTTATTTGCAAAATAAGAGTTTACATCAGCCTGCAAATAAGGGTTAGATCAAGGATATTCTAATTTGAATGTTGTGATTCCTAGTACGGAATTAAGGCAGAGATTATCTATCTTTGAAGGTCACTATATACTGTTAGAGTTAATGACATGTTCATATGTGAGGATGGATACGCCCAGTATAGGGTATCCATAGGACCTGGGAAGAGATGAATCTCTTCCCAAAGCTTATAAGGATGGATATAACCATTATAGGATATCCATAAGGCCTTAGGAAGAGATAAGCTGTAATGAGATGGTGACATAGCGTGAGGACCATTCTAGAATGACCATAAGGCAACTAGAGCCCTAGGAGGTCCTCCCCAAAGAGCTAGGAACCTGATTATAGACTCTCCCTAAGAATCAGGTGGGAAATAGATATTCTTTACTTTCATTTATGATTATATATATATACATATAAATTTTGTATGGAATCTTCTAACTAATGAGCAAGCTTATATAAATCAAGGTCGTCATAGAACAAAGCAATACTTAACACCGGAGAAGGGAACATTACATTGGTATCAAAGCATGATCTTTCCACCCTGTAGGGTAAAAGATGAAACAAAGAATCATTCTAAGCAGTAAGAAGGAATCTAAGAATACGTGATTCTACTTCAATTTATCTAGATTAAGAAAATAACTAGAGAGATGAATTCAGGGCATGCTATCATGCAAATGTGGTTTTAACATATTCAGTTGGCACCATTATTAAATGGTCTAAGATCATTTCTCTAGAAGAGGTGAGAAAACTTGTCTTAAGTTGCCAAATTCTACTATAAAATCATAAGGAAAAAATATAATGGGAAAGGGTGGACTGTGATGCCCCCTTTCTGAAAGAAAATTTAATAAATAAATAATAATATTAAAATATAAAAAATAAATAAATGATAAAATATACTTCAATTTTGTGAAGTCTCTGAAAGAGACAAAATTGCAAGAACATACATAAGGGAACTAAGATATACTAGTTAAAAGATATTGAATACGAAAGACGATCATTAACTATCCTTTATAGCCAAACAACTAACCCATATAAGGCTGAGAATTCATTTATAAAGAGTTCAGCAATAAATATTTAGCAACATGAATTCTTTAGCCTTATAATAGTCCAACATGTAATATCTTTAGCAAATATACAAATCTCTTACATATCATTCAGATGTTGCATTAATGCATGGTGGCTCATATTTTTGGTGTTTGAATATATTTAATCTAAGCTGCTGTGCTGTCATCGTGAAGACTGCCTAAAATTCATACCTGATAAAGCTATTTATAAGACAAAGCATCAACCAATTTTAATTGATGCTTGGTTACAGTGATTTAAAAAACCAACCAGCTCAAACAAGCACCGAAGTGTAACATACCACCATTGGGGTTGTCTTTATTTGAATATCACTTGCATTAATTTGCTAGCTTAGAAGTCCTACTTTGAGTTTGAATTGATCGAGTGTAAGGTGACACCAAAATGTCAATGAAACCTTACTCATCTCATGTATCAGTCATAAGCATCCCAGATTAGTGTAAATGAACTCTAAAACATAACTTCAGAAAAGGAATACTTTTATTTAGAGAATTGCTTTGAAATAATTGTGAAACACATTGTTGACTGCTTAATTTAACATTTCAGGGCATCTAGAAGATCATCAGAAGAGCCTCTTCTTTGCAATGGTGAGAATAAATTTAATCTTTAATTATCCATCTATTTGATGCTGTTGTTCTTTCTTTTATGCATTGTGATGTATCCATATTTGATTGATAATAAACTGGGTTATGGTTATTTTGCATGACCAGTTGCACCAGAGGATTACACACTACACAAGGTAGGTTGTTTCTATTTATATCTTTTTCATTGATCATTTGTTCTTATTCAGCCAATGATTTATCAATCATTAGCCTCCAGATTATTTTTTGTGCCTTCACTTTAATCATAATCAGGCACAAAAGATTGTTTCTGCCTCCCACTTTGATTTCCAAAAGAATCTGAATCTCTTGTATATGTTTTTTAAATCCTTGATAGTATAAAAAAATTACAGTCGACCTCATTCTGAAGCCTCCCATGGGAAATCAACAAAGATATTGATTTCTTCAATACACTGCTACAACCTCAGCTATATAATTTATGAATCTAATACAAAGCCAAAAATGACTGTTTGCAATTTCACACTAGTATTGAACTGTCAAACACGAAGCCCATCCATTGTTGCCACTTTCTATGCCAATTTGCTCACGTCTTTGTCTCCTTGTATAACATGTTTGCTAACTCTGCACATATGGGCCTTAATCAAATTCAATGACTGGATGACAGAACAAGACAAACTAAGAACTCAAACGAAGGAAAAGAAAAGTCACCAATTGCATTCCTAATTTGTATAACATAAAAGAGCTGGCCATGGGCAATGTAGGGCCAGTATTAATTCTACTATTTCAAAACCATTAAAAGAATGTGATTGTTAAACATAGATACTTGGGAACCTTAAAAGACCTGGTGTAGGGCTTTTAAATTCAGGTGGCAACCATCAGGTGTATTCACACCTTTCGTGACACTATCATGCCTCTTTAATGCAGGTTTATTGTCATATATTTGATTAAGTTGCCCGGTAATCTAAGATTGTATTACATAATTTGTTCTGCCCAGCACCCTAAAAATATAATGGAAAATCTTCAGAGCAGCAACCCTGCTGTAATGTCCCCATTTTTTGCAGGTCATTGATCTAATGGTGCCAGGTCATTATTGTGATCCTCGTGGTCTGGCGAGGTGTTTAGAGGGTCTTTGGTGTGAACTTACTATTTATAGTAAGTCAATGGATAGTTTCGATGAGCTCAGATGAGTTAGAGGAGTTGAATGATGCTCTCGGTTTTCATTTCTGGCTTCTGATTTGGGCTCCAAGAATCTTGGAGAGAGCGTCTATTTTTAGTAAGTCACCCCATCAAGTTCATTCATCATCTTTCATCATCTGAATCAATCCTGTGTAGACAGATTTCGATTCGGACGCTTCTTCAATTGTTTTCGCAAGACGGGTGTTTATTATTATTATTTAATTAAATTTGTTAAGGTTGCCATTTTTGTTGGTATTATATGCTAGATACCTTAGTGTTATAGCTCGTTGGAACCAAGGTGAAAAGTTTTAAATCTTGGGCGCAAGAAATAGGGACCTTGCGTGTCATAATTTCATGATATTGGTGAAAAGGCCTTTTTTGGAGCCAAATGAATTAATAAATTATATTATTTAATATGTGCCTAAGTATAAAAAGTGTTTTAAGTGAAAAGTGTGTGAGAGAAAACACTTTTGAATTATAAAAGCAATGCTTTGTGAAAGGAAAATCATCCATTGTTGAATTATGATTTTATTGAAGTTTGTGAGAGAGACAACCCAGCTAGGGTTTTAAGGACTGATTCCTCTTCTGACAATTTGAGCCATTACAAGTTGATGGTGAATTTTGCAGCTGTATTTCTGATTCTGAATTTTAATCCAGTGCTGATGTATACTGGAATTTTGAGAAGTTTGTTCTATAGGCAAATCAATTTATTCATTCTGGGATTTGATTTGTCTTCTTGCTGAGGATTGGAATTGATTGGGGAAATCTGCAACAAATGCTACAGGTTGGGAGTTGAAAGACAAAGAATTCTGTTCCAGAATTCCTAAGTGCAGCCGTACGGAATTAAAGACTTCATATTTTTCCAGCCTGCTGTACGCCATCAATTCAAGCATGCTGCGTGAGTTTTTTTTCTTTGGTTGGATGGTCATGTGATGCTTATTGGGTGAAGGTGATAAATGTTTGGGAAGAAACGTCCATAGCAGGAGCTATTTGAGATTGAAAGGGCTTGCGTCCATTTTCAGATTTCATTATTTGTAGTCGGGTTAAAAATCAGACTTGTGATAATTCAAAGATTCCCATTTGTTACAGCCAGCCATAAGTTTCATACACTTGCAACTGGATTCATTTTAAAGTGCCAGGTTAATTTGTTAGTTGTAGTATGAAATCAGTTATAATAGTTGCTTTAATTCTGATATTTGTAAGCAATTTAGTGGTGTTATAATTTCTGATATCATTCTAATAAATGATGAAAATCTGAAAGTGTTCATTGAATTTCAAAATTATTGTTCATATATTCTGAAAGTTATTTTAAGTGCAATTAAATTAGAGAGAGCTAGGCAGGCTCTTTACACTTGCTTTGTCACCAATCAATGCATCTTGGGTACTGGTTGATGGAAGAAAGACAGTTGCTTGATCTAAATAGTTCACCACGGTAAAGAAACACAATTAACAGGGGTAATGCTGAACCAATCACTATTACTTCAATCAGTTCACACATTGAAGATATCCTATCAGAGAATATCCCGAACATACATTTTCTAACATGGGGTCATAGGTTACATCAGCTGCTTTATATGAAATGCAGCATAATTAAAAAGATAATTTCAAATCAATTCTTTAGCACATAAAAAACAAATAACAATAGCACTTATACAAGTGTACTAGCTTGCAAAATCTATAAAAGGATATCTCAAGTATTGCAGATTCAAATGTCTATAAGTAAGCTCTGTACTAATGAAGACCTATTGCTCAAAGTAGTGAAACAGCAGCGAAGTAGCACAATCAGAATTCTGCAAATATTAATTTTCAAAATTCAAGGATGATGATCCCAACCGGTGCTGAGAGGGGAGGGGTGAATCAAGACCCAATAAAACTTGAAGACACTCGTAGATCCACTAACTATTACTGCATGCAAAATATATCCTATAAAAGAAATGAACAACACAATATCACAGCAGCATAGAACACCAGATTTATCACATGGATTAACAAAAGATACAAGCAATTTTGGATTGGCCACCACTAAGAAACATTTCTGATTTGAGAGGATTCCTTGGGCTTTGTTCTTACTACAAGAGGTTTGTTAAGGGGTTTTCTAGCTTGCAGCTCCACTCATAGAGCTTACTCGAAAGGGACCTTTTAGGTGGTTAGATGAGGCAGAGGAGATATTTGATAGGCTTAAAAGGGTTATGAGTACTTGTCTAGTGTTAGCACTTCCAGATTTCTCTCAGCCATTTGTGCTGGAATGCGATGCTTCAGGTGAGGGTATTGGTACAGTGCTTATGCAGGTAGACACCCTATTGCTTATGAGAGAAGGAAGTTGAGGGAGAATGAGAGATTTTATTCCACCTACGACAAGGAGATGTTGGCCATCATGCATGCTTTGGCAAAATTATGATAGTATCTGATGGGTGGGAGGTTTATAATGAGGACGGATCATAACAGCTTGCGTTATTTCCTGGAGCAGAAAAAGTTGATTAAGCGATAGCCAAAGTGGGTAAGTAAGATATAGGCTTATGATTTTGACAACAAGTATGTCAAAGGCAAGAACATTGTGGCTGATGCACTTTCCAGGAGACCACCTACTACTAGATGTTGCTCTGTATCTGAGATTTCAGCTGATTGGAAGTCTCAGCTTTTAGTTGAGTATTCCAAAAATACTTTTTCTTGTAAGCTTATAGATGGGCAGATGCAGGATGATAGGTATAGAGTTATCGATGATGTGATCTACTATAAAAACATAATTTATTTAGTACCTGAATCCAAACTTAAGGACAAGATTATGAAGGTTGTTCATGATACACCATTAGCAGGTCATCCGGGTTATTTTAAGACCAACAAGCAGATCAGAGAGAGGTTCTCTTGGAAAGGCCTTAAGGATGACATCCTTAAGCATATTAGAGAGTGTTTGACTTGTCAGTAGAACAAGTTTGAGCATATGTACCCTTGTGGTTTGTTACAACCATTACCTATCCCTGAGCAGAAATGGGAAAGTGTCCATGGACCTCATCACAGGTCTATCGAGAGTGCAGGGTAAGTATACTATTTTTGTTGTGGTTGACTGGTTGACTAAATATGCCCATTTTTATGCTATTATAGCTGATTGGACAGCCTCTTAGGTAGCGAAGTTATTTTTCAAAGAGATCTTTAGATTGCATGGTCTACCTAAGACCATTGTTAGTGATAGGGACAACAAGTTTCTCAGTGTTTTTTGGCAAGAACTATTTAGATTGGCAAGAACAAAGTTGACTCCCAGTACCAGCTACCATCCTCAGAAGGAGGTGGTGAATAAATGGTTAGAAGGTTATCTCCATAATTATGTTGCAAGGCAGCAGAGAGCGTGGGTCAAATGACTATATTTGGGTGAATATTGTTATAATTCGACATACCATATGACCATTGGCATGTCTCCTTTTAGAGCTCTTTATAGTTATGAACCATTGTCTTTCCTGGAATTAGCTTTAGAGGACAGCAAGGCTCCATGTGCAAAAGATTGGTTACAGGATCATCAGGATATCCTCAGAGTTCTTAGAGATAACATTCAACATGCACAAAATCAGCAAAAGATATATGTTGATCGCCATCGGACCAAAAGATCTTTTGAGGTTGGGGATATGGTGTTTTTTTGCGTCCAGCCATACATACAAAGTTCATTGAAGAAGAGTGGCTCAGAAAAGCTTAGACCCAAATTCTATGGACCCTACAAGATAGTGAAGAGAGTTGGAGAAATGGCTTATGAACTTAAGTTGCCAGATGATAGCCGGATTCGTAATGTCTTCCATGTTTCTTGCCTCAAAAAGGCTATTGGACAACATATTGTGCCTTCTCCAAGATTGCCCCCTTTGGATGAGGAAGGGAAATTGATGTTGGTGCCTACAGAGGTGCTGGAGGTAAGAGAGAAGCAACTAAGAAATAGAACCATCAAGGAATATTTGGTGTGTTGGAAGGATTTACCTATTGAGGATGCAACTTGGGAAAATGAAAATGTTCTGCAACATCCAGCCTTACGATTGCTTGAGGGCAAGCAATCACGGGAAGGGAGGACTGTCATATCCTCTTTGTTGGCTAAAAGTTTTGTAAGTCACTAAAACTACAACTTATGAAACTGTAACTTTAGGCAACGTCTCATGAAAACAATGGTTACTAGAAAAGCATCTTTGTTTCTTTCCATCTATGTCTTGAAAACATTCTATGCCCGCAATCGTTCTGTCACTCATTCACCTCATTGCACTAGCATATACAAATAGTGGGAATATTTTACTCTTATAAGTGGGGCTTTTAAGTCCTATTACAAGTTGTTTTTGAAAAGTACTTGCTACCTTCAAACAGGTTTCTTGAAGTCCATTTGCAGCTTTGAAAAAGAGTCAAAATATGCTTAGAAAATGCTTGTAGGTGGGCTTTGCTCACATTACATAATGGAGAAAAACCTTGCTCTTTATATGCAAGACAAGTTTATGGATGAGGTTTTTAATCTCGTCTGCATATGTAGGAAAATCACATACTTGGGCTTTTTCTTTGTGGGAAGAACTTGCTTCTCTTCTTACATGATTTTGGGAAGAACTTGTATTGTTGTGAGAACTATACAATCAAACTTCCTCTTTTGAATCTCCAACCAAAAATCCTCTTTTGAATCTCTGACCATGCAGCATGTAGCAAGACTGTTGAAACATGAATAACTTGCTCCATGGAATCAAAATGTGAAGGAAAAGATGTATGAACTTTGAAGAAAAACTCCAAATCTTTTCTGGGTCGAATTTGGAAAAAGTCCCCAAATTTCAACTATATAGGCAACCAAGCTTGACCAAATCTTCACAAGAATGAATGCGAAACTCAGTCCTCTTTGAATTTTTGACAAATGGCTAGGAATGAGAGGAAAAATGAAAAGGAATAGCAACAAGAAAGAAAGATTCAAACTTGCAAAAACGTGATGGAGTTGTTGTGATATGCAATCCTAAGTCCAACCAAAAACCAACGCCCTAGAGATGGAAGACACACTATTTGTGGATGAATACAAGTTGGAATGTGCCATTTTATGCCCTAGACGGGTTGTTGAAAGCAAAACGCACGTCCAACTCTTGTGTTCTTCCCTTGAAAAGTTGTGTAAGGCATTTGAATGCCCTATATGGGCTTTAAATTCAAGAATGCAGCTCCCTTAGATGCTTTTTTTCATCATAATGCCCAATGCAGGCTTTCAAAATAAAAACGTAGGTGAAAACAAGCATTTACATGTATTGGCAATAAGAATCGCCACTATTTGCCTTAGAAGGGAGATGCAAGTCTTAAATGCCCAATAATGGGCTTTCAAAAATCAAAAACATGTAATTATATGCACTTTTAAATATGTAAAAGCTATAAAATCGCCACCCTAGCCTCATGGAGAAAAAACACAGCATATAATAGCTAAAAATGGGCTTTATAAAACTCATTACATACTCAAAATGATATAATGGGATTTGAAAACGAAAATATATGCTTTTCAAAACATATTAAAACATGTAAGTGACTTCAAAATCACCGTCTTGGACCTGGAAAGGTGAGATACAAGTTGAAAATGCTCTAAACACACTTTTCTATGACTTTTACATATGTAAAAAGTCATAACGTGCTTTTGAACTCTATACGCATGTGTTTCAATGTATTTTAATACATGCAATCATGTCTAAAAAGGCCACCCAAAGTGATGACAGGCTGTTTTGACCTTTTTACATGTGTTTGTGACTTTGTTTTTAATAGATGTAAATGTATTAAAAATTGCCACTATTGATTTATAATGAACTTTTAAAACAAAGCACATGTATTAAAAACATGATTAAAGTCATGCAATAGACACAAAAATCACCACCCTTGCACATGATTAAATGTCTAAACACTTATGGGTATTCTCAGGTGTATTTACAAGCAAACTTTTAAAGAGAGAACATGTAATCGGAGTTTAAAAACCCACCTTCGCATTATAACTCATTTAAAGTTCATATATCCTCATGCGAACATACAAAAAAGGAGTTTCATTTCCATTTCACATGTAAATACGCCCAATGTGTTATGCAACAGTCAACGAAAAGTCCACTTAGGTGAGATTTCAATTAAAGAATAATGATATGCAATTAGGCCGAAAAATCCCACCTGCTGGAAGCTTAATTCTTTAATATCTTTTGATAGACAACTCCGATTGAGGCCTACGATGGCTTGAAACAAGTGGATTTGAAAATGCCACAATCCTAGGGCAAAAACAAATCCAAAATCAAACAAGACAACTAAGAAAACACCTTAGAGAGTTCATCCTATGAAATTTTCTATAGGGTTGCCCCAATTTTGCGAATACAAAATTGAGGACAACACCCTTCTTGTGTGTAATCCTTATGGAAGCACAATTAGCCTACTTTCCATCCTGGTAGGCTAATATTTGACAAGAGGGATGCCTGGTAGTCACGGTGATATTTGGGCATCATGGTGCAAAATTAATTTATTTATGTTTTAACATTGAAGTTACCCATATTATCAAGTGATGTTATATTTGAACGTAACTACATATTGCACCACCTATTGTTATATTTGAAAGCAACTATTTAGTGCGCCACCTATTATTCATTAATATGAAGCGCTCCCTTTGTGTAACTCTTAAGATGCATGCACGTGGAGTTTGTAGTGGCGAGAATTAGTATTAGGTGGGCATGTTTGAAGAATTTCTGAGAACCTATTTTCCCTTGCCGTCTCTGTAAATGCAAATTTCCTAAAGACACAAACCTTTAAGATACAGATTGGATGCAACCCCAATTTGGTCGAGTGGATTCGCACTAGGATTCACTGTTGGATTTAATTGTTTTGTTTGGGAAGTATGCAATGAGGAAGGAATACCAATTTCAAGTGTTTTGATAAGAAGGAAAACGTAGCGTGAGATAAGGATTGTGAGCAAGGAGTTGCAAAGTGGTACTGTGAGTACCCAGTTGAACTGTGGTCAGGTCGTGCATTATTTCGAACGCTAAACATTGACATTTGAAGTCTCTTGCTGGATACAAGAAGTTTGTCTTGGCCTTGTGATATCAGAAGTGTTGGGAGCCAGTCATTTAAGGGAAGTTGACAGTGGCTTGATGCCTATATTATGCATCACGTGACATCTAAGGGATAGTCAAATTGCTCAGGCTATATACCGAATCACCACATGGGAGATGTATTAGTCTCTGTTTGTAGCTGAGGGCGCGTGCCATAAGGAAATTAGGTGGAAGTCTGGAGAAGCCCACAAACAGCAAGTCGACTCCAGCTATATTTTCAAAATTGGTGCCTAACCAGCCCCAGGTGCCATGTTTTCTATACAGCCTTGTTTCTTCTTGCTATGCTCTTGCAATATTGCCATTAAGAAGAATTATTGAAGGATGCAAATTAGTATTGAATCTGTATATGAGTCTCAACTTGCATGTTTCCATTTTTGAATACTGAACTGCATTGGGAACATTTTTGTGAATGCTACAATTTTGTTCAATAAATCATTTCCATTTGGATATTAGAAGGATTTGGTTCATTTTTTTTATTTGACATGAATGCAATGCATGTGAATGGAATTTCCAAGTTATCTCTTGCAAATCAATAGACTGCAGATTCTATATTGAACGGAAAACCATTTCTTCAGCAATGTTTGAAATTTAGTTTGTCAAGGATTTACCATTATAACCCACAAGGTGTAATGATCCCTTTTGGGACCTTACTTGATTTGTTCTAAAATTCTCAGTTAGGGTTTGGATTGCCTTTGTGAAAGACCTCTTATAATGTGTTGTACTACGAAAATGCCAATTCCCAATGATAACATTCGTCATTAAGTATGTAAGCTTGACTAAGGAATAATCAATATTTTATAATACATACTTAAATCTCAATTCCTTAATCTTCTCCTAATCACTAACCCTAAGGCAGATGGTAGAATTACTGTGCTTAGGTAGAAATAGTCTCCACGAGGTTCCCTCGTGAACATAGCCCGTTTTGGGATCTTCACCTCACTGTGACCGAATTACTCCTTTCCCTTCACAAACTCCCTATCCCCTTAGTTGTATTAGAGAGTGATTAAGGAATTGTCTTAGTATATATTACTATCTTTGTATCAAAACTATAAGTATAGACATAATGTTTCCAACTAGGAGTTTATAGAATTATGATGATTGACTTACATTAATAAGCATCCAGGGTAATTAATGAATAGTTTATATTCCTTACATTTCTCCTAAACTCAACCTTAAGGAGATCATGAATTTACCTGTCGTAGGGCGCTTGACACTAGTACATTCCCTGGATTGTAATGACCCTTTTCCTTAACACTGTCCTATTTCATCTATTAATGCCAATTTGGTTAGATTAAGGGCTCTTTAAGCATTACATCCTATATATTATCCATCGTTATGCAGAATCATTAAAGAAATGTAAACCAACAATGGAACAAGTAAAGAAACATATTTTGTATGAATGCCAAAATATCTCTTGTATGGATCATGGAGGAATCCTTCTCTTTCCTCTCTAGGACCATCAAGAGTGGAAGAGTTACAGGGCCTAGGTCACGTGAAACAGGCTACAAGCGGTATCCCTCAAGGCCTAAACCCAGTGTTGGGATAACCATCATGTGCCCAAAATTAGTCTGCCTCTACCTTCCACAACCTTCTCACTCAAAAGATGCTTTAGTGGGATGAAAGAGATGAGTTCGTATGATCTATATTGGATATATCAGTTTAATATTTCCATTTAGAAATTCTATTTGAATACAAAAAACATATTTATTAATGTCTTTCTCTTTACACACACACAAATATATATATATATATATATATATATATATATATAATTAAATTTATATGCTTTATTCCCTCTGTATATCAGTAATGGAGGTATGATACAATTTATAAACCAACCCATTAAGATATATATATATGAATATACAAGTATATGTTATTAGTCTTTATTATTATACAAATGCTATATAGATATGTATATGTTTATATTAAATAACTTATGATCATGAAAATCCATTATCAAATATATTAAACAATTTTTATTTATGCTCATGAGAATTCTCTATATACATATGTATTCTTATTTATCACATATTTATTATTATTATTATACAGACATTAATATTCCACACTATAGATGTCAAATATTATTGGTTTGCAAGTATGCACTGTTTTGTCCTTACGTTCTTGTTGTCTTTGAACTTTGCTAACCACTTGTTATTTCCTTCATTTTGATTTGTATAATGCTTGCCTCTTACCGCATTATCTCCTTATCACTGACACTGTATTCTTCTCGTGTTATGGTACTTTTTAAGGGTGTATCATATAGTTTATAGCTTGTTTCAAAACTGACTTGGAAGTCTGTTGACTCCCCTTTCTTGTCTCCTTTTTGTTTTTGGTATTGTTGGTGTGTCCTTTTCTTTAGGCTTCGAATCGTATTTAGACATGCTTCTTGTAGTACGGGTCATGCGTCGCAACCATCACTTGTCGTTTTATAAAAGCCGATGAGAATTGTTTAGTTTATAATCAACAGTTTATTATTTAGTACCGTTGACAAATGGTGTAATTAATGTTGGCATTAAGGGATGGCAACCGGTACATGGCAAAACAGGTTCCTGGCAAAAGAGGTATTGTCATTGATTGGCAAAGAGGTGTTGACATTTGTGTCTAAGGGCACCAATGCAGGATCTGTGAAACTAGACAGGCACAACTAACAACAAGTGCGAAAAGGAGAGACTGGTTTGGCAACCGGTACATGGCAAAATTGGTTCCTGGCAAAAAAGGTATTGTCATTGATTGGCAAAGAGGTGTTGACATTTGTGTCTAAGGGCACCAATGTAGGATCTGTGAAACTAGACAGGCACAACTAACAACAAGTGCAAAAAGGAGAGACTGGTTTGGCAATTGGTGACACTGTGCACACACAAAGAAGAGACTATATCCGATCATCTAAGCAACCGGTCACCAAGGGAAAAGCAACCGGTAACCTGTAATAGAGACCGAGGAAAGGATGCAACCGGTATAGACAGAGGAAGAAAAGGTGACAAGTCAAGGCTCTTACCTATGCACAACTCAAGGATCTTTACCGACCAAACAAAGACTTCGTGATGGTAAGATGAACCGGGGAAGTCATAGTCAACTATCTGTTATTTAACTCTTTGACCGGGATTTACTGCACTAAATCTGGTAGACTTTGAGTTATCAAGATGATTGGTACAAGGCACGATTGAAGGTTTTAATGCTGAAGTTTGTGGCATTAAATCATGGAGATATCTCTTGTGAAGGAAAGCTTTTGACACGCATCTGTCACTTTCTTTCATAAAGAAGATAAAGCAGAGCATGCATCGGATGTTTCCTTAGTGAACTAATAGTCCACTAGGTGATGGATCCGAAGGCGATCTTTAAACAGGTCGTGCATGAGAAAAGCAATTAGGGCAAGAAGTCTATATATTCTGATGTCTAGTGAGAATATAGTTTGCCCTCATTCTGCCAAAGTAAAGAGTGAACCTGTACGCTTAAGAAGCTAAGGTGAAGAGAAAGGAGAAGAGAGAAAAGTGTGTAGAGAAGCACAAAGGAAAGGAGAACATACCAGCAACAACCGTTGATGTTCCTCAGTTGAATATAACAGAGATCTTATCAAGCTAAGCAAAGCTATTTCAGAAAGGTCAAATACTCTATTGTTCTCTAGCAATTACAATAGCTAAATTCCAATATTTTGGGTGGACATTAACAGGTCCCTTGTACTAAATCCCTTAACTGGGTGACATCTATTCAAGTGTTCTAAGTCCTCTAACCTAGTAGGCTCTAACAGGCCTTATAGTATCAAATCCCTTAACCGGGTCGCATCTAACAGTGCGTTGTAATCCTTTAACAGGGAAGGCTCCTAACAGGGTGCACTTCAGAAGAGTGCAAAATTTGTGAGGTTTCCTCACACCGTGGTTTTCTCCCAATTTGGGTTTCCACGTGATAAATCTAGTGTTGCTTACTGGTTGATTGCTTGATACTATTTTTATGTTAGAATCTGTTTTGCTTATAGTTATAGTATACTGCATCAGATTTGTTTTTAAGTTTTATAGGTGCTGATTCACCCCTCCCCTCTCAGCACCGGTTGGGACTGTCAATTGGTATCAGAGCCTTGTTCCTTTTCTTTGTTGCTTAACCGCAAAAAGAAAAAGTCAAGATGATGAGAAAGGAAGGACCAAAGTTCTCTAAGGAAAACTTTACTCTGTGGTGCAGCAGAATGAAGTTGCACATGAAGACCACCGGAGATCAATATTGGACTCATGTAACCACTGATTACATTAAACCCAATGGTACCCTGACTTCGGACGAACTGAAGATCTAGATAGAACATACAACTACAATGGATATGATAGCAAGCACGCTACCCGACTACGTCTATGCAGAGATTGAAAATCTAGATACTACTCACAAGATGTTGGCGAAGCTGCAATTGGTGTATGGTGGTAACCCACATGTACAAAGAGCTAAAGTTGAGAGCCTCAAAGGAAAGTATGATGACATGAGGATGAATGAAGGAGAAGACATTGAGCAATACAGCAACAGAAACAAAGAAGTGATTAACTCCATCAAAAGCGCTGGAGGAAAACTAAGAGAAGAGGAGGTGGTAAGCAAAATACTGAGAACGCTCAGGCCTCAGTATGCCATGAAGATCCAAGCCATTCAGGAGCTCAGATCAGGTCACTCTAGACTCACTAATCGGTAAGTTGATTGCATTTGAATTGAACAATTTTGTTAATAGCTTACCCATGCAGGAAGTTGCTTTTAAGTCTTCTGTAAATACCTCTTTCACCAAGAAAGGAAGAGAAACCGGTAATAGCTCTACCGGTAAGATTCGAAGTCTTGTTGAGAATCTGCTCTCAGAAAAGATGGAGCAAGATGAATTTGAGGCACTCATTGCTAGGAGATTTCCCAAAGGAAAAGGGAAATACAAAGGAAAGCTTCCACTGAAATGTTTATCTTGTAATAAGATAGGACATATTGCTGCAAGATGTCCAGACAATGATAACAAAGACAAGAGAAACCGATTCAAGAATAAAGCTAAGAACAAGTTCATCAACTTAAAGCTCAATGATGGTGGATCGGTAACCTTTGGTAATAATGCCCCCTGTGCTATCAAAGGTAAAGGCTCTGTTGCACTCAGCAATAATCTTGTTTGTGAAGATGTGTACTGGGTAGAAGGACTTTAGTACAACCTAATGAGTGTCGCACAACTGAACAACAAGGGATTCTTGTTGGAATTCGGGCAAGGTTCTTGTGTTGTCAAGAACCAATCAGGAGCTCATGTTGCAACTAGTAGACAGAGAAAAGGAAACCTGTTCTATCTGGACTCAATGGAAGGAGCCTGCCTCATAGCATCAGTCAAAGGAGAATCAAGCAAGATCTGTCATGTAACCAAAGAAGATAATAGTTGGTTGTGGCATAAGAGACTTTGCCACATAAACTTTGACAGTATTGTCAAGGTGAGCAAGAAGAAATCAGTAAGAGGACTCCATAAGATTACAAAACTTGACAGAGCTATTTGCAAAGATTATCAGTTTGGAAAGCTAAAAGGAACAAGTTTCAGTAGTAAATCTTTTTCTGCTGAAAATGTTCTGGATCTTGTTCACACCGACTTGTGTGGACCAATGAGAACAAAAAGCTATTATGGAGACAGGTACTTCATGCTTTTTGTAGATGATTTCTCAAGAATGATGTGGGTACTCTTTCTCAGAGAAAAATCAGAGGCCTTTCACATGTTTAAAATCTACAAGGCTCAAGTCAAAAATTAGACCGGTAAAAGTCTGAAGTGTCAGAGATCAGACAGAGCAGGCGAATACACTTCTCACGAGCTCACTCACTACTGTGAGAAACAGGGAATAAAAAGACAATTATTTGCACCGAGAACTCCTCAACAAAATGGAGTAGCAGAAAGAAGAAACAAGACGTTGATTGACTGTGCGAGAACCCTAATGATTCAGAAGGAGCTCCCCCATCACTTCTGGAGAGAAGCTATCAGCACTGCTGTGTACACACTGAACCGAGTTCAAGTCAAGAAAGGAACTGGTAAGACTCCTTATGAACTATGGTTCGGTCATACTCCTAGTGTAGGCTATTTCAAAATCTTTGGTAGCAATTGTGACATTAAGAGAGATATGTACTTTGGGAAGTTTGAGCCCAAGAGTGACGAAGGAATATTTTTGGGTTATTCTACCAAGAGTAAAGCCTACCGGTGTCTGAATAAGAGGATAGGGAAAATAATTGAAAGCATCAATGTAAAGGTTGATGAACATTTAGAACCAAGAAAGAAGATCGGTCATAATGAGCATGACGGTCTGCAGGGTCACAATGATGGAAATCTTTTTGAGTTCAATGAGATGACAACAGAAGATGAAAGAGAAGAACATGAGAACAAATCCCTAGAGCAGGATGCTGTACCTGAAGTCGACAAACCAACTCAAGATGATGAACAAGAAGTTGTTCATGACCATGCTGAAGAAATTGCCTAATCGGAAGAACTTGACCGAGAACAGAGATCGGTTCTCCCAAGGTATGTCACATATCACTCAACTGATAATATAATTGGTGACAAACATGCAAATGTCTTGACCAGGAAAAAGGCTAGAGATAATGTTTGTTTGCTTTCCTGTATAGAGCCCAAAACCTCCAGGGAGGCTCTGGAAGATGAAAATTGGGTCAAGGCCATGGAGGAAGAGATTGAGCAAATAGAAAAGAATGACACATGGATGCTTGTGCCAAGACCACAGGACAAGATTGTCATTGGGACAAAGTGGGTCTACAGAAACAAGCTAAATGAAGAAGGAAAAGTAATAAGGAACAAAGCAAGAGTGGTCGGCAAAGAATATGCTCAAGAGGCTGGACTGGATTATGGGCAAACCGTTGCACCTGTGGCCATATTGGAAGAAGTAAGAATTCTTCTTGCTTATGTTGCTCACAAGAAGTTCAAAGTATACTAGATGGATGTAAAGTCTGCATTCTTGAATGGCATACTGGAAGAGGAAGTTTACATTGAACAACCGGAAGGCTTCACATCCCCACAAAAGAGTGGTATGGTGTGCAAACTCAAAAAGGCTCTTTATGGGCTAAAACAAGCCCCAACGGCATGGTATGAAAGACTGCATTCATACCTCTTGACAATAGGATTCACAAGAACCGGGGACAATAACAACATGTATCTCAAGACTGGAAAAGATGGGAACCTGATTGCTGAAATTTTTTTGGATGACATCATCTTTGGAGGAAATGACGAGATGAGCAAAGCCTTTGCTGAAGAGATGAAGAAAGAGTTTGAAATGTCTATGATAGGAGCCATAAAATTCTTCATTGGATTGCAAGTCCATCAACTAAAGGAAGGTATCTTTATTTCTCAGTCCGAGTATGTAAAATTTTTTTTTAAAACTTTTGGACTAGAAGAATTCAAACCGGTTGGTACACCCATGATAACTAACCTCAAGTTATCAAAGGAAGATGATGCAAAAAAAGTGAATGAGACACTGTATCGGTCTATGATAGGCAAGTTACAGTATGTTGTACATAGTAGACCAGACATAGCACATGAAGTAGGCATTGTAGCAAGATTCTCTACAAAATCCTAAAGAGACACATCTAATAGCAGTGAAGAGAATTTTCAGATACCTAAACGGGACTGTGGAGTATGGCCTATGGTTTCCTCACAAGGGAGGCTTCCAAGTAAAGGTTTACACTGATGCAGATTGGGCTGGTAATATTGATGACAGAAAGAGCACAAGTGGTGGTGCATTCTTTCTTGGTGAAAGGATTGTGTCTTGGACAAGCAAGAAACAGAACTGCATATCACAGTCTACAACAAAAGCTGAATATGTAGCTACAACAATCAATTGCACACAAGTAATCTAGATCAAACAACTACTAGAAGGAATCCAAGAACAAATACCTGAACCGATTGCAATTTACTGTGATAGTAAAAGTGCAATAAACATATCCAAGAATCTTGTCATGCACTCCAAAACAAAGCATATTGCTATCAAGTATCACTACTTGAGGGAACATGTACAAAATAAAGAAGTGAGATTGGAGTATGTTCCCACAAAAGAACAAATTGCTGACATCTTCACAAAGCCATTACCAAAGAGTACTTTTGAGTATCCCAGAGGTAAATTAGGTGTAATACCCCTTCCTGATCATCAGTAAACTTGCAAGGGTGTTCACCAGTTCGTTATGCTTCAACAGAGGAATTCACCTTAACTTATCTGGACTAATGAAAAGGACTGCTGCTCAAAGGGGGAGCAGATTTCTTTAAGGTAGTCTTTCTGACTAGCCTTTCGCATTATTGTCAAAGGGGGAGATTATGACCGGGCACTAGTGTGTGTGGACCGGTAGTTTGTTTATGGTTTTTGCCATCAATGCCAAAGGGGGAGATTGTTGGCATTAAGGGATGGCAACCAATACATGGCAAAACCGGCTCCTGGCAAAAGAGGTATTGTCATTGATTGGCAAAGAGGTGTTGACATTTGTGTCTAAGGGCACTAGTGCAGGATCTGTGAAACTAGACAAGCACAACTAACAACAACAAGTGCGAAAAGGAGAGATTGGTTTGGCAACCGGTGACACTATGCACACACAAAGAAGAAGAGACTATATCCGATCATCAGAGCAACCGGTCACCAAGGGAAAAGCAACTGGTAACGGGTAACAGAGGCCAAGGAAAGGATGCAAGTGGTATAGATAGAGGAAGAAAAGGTGATAGGTCAAGGCTCTTACTTGTGCACAACTCAAGGATCTTTACTGATCAAACAAAGACTTCGTCATGGTAAGATGAACCGGGGAAGTCATAGTCAACTATCTGTTATTTAACTCTTTGACCGGGATTTACTACACTAAATCCGGTAGACTTTGAGTTATCAAGACGATCGGTACAAGGCGCGATTGAAGGTTTTAATGCCGAAGTTTGTGGCATTAAATCATGGAGATATCTCTTGTGAAGGAAAGCTTTTGACACGCATCTGTCACTTTCTTTCATAAAGCAGATAAAGCAGAGCATGCATTGGATGTTTCCTCAGTGAACTAATAGTCCACTGGGTGATGGATCCGAAGGTGATCTTTAAACAGGTCGTGCATGAGAAAAGCAATTAGGGCAAGAAGTCTATATATTCTGCTTGATACTATTTTTATGCTAGTATCTGTTTTGCTTACAATTATAGTATAATGCATCAGATTTGTTTTTAAGTTTTATAGGTGCTGATTCACCCCTCCCCTCTCAGCACCGGTTGGGACTGTCAATTAATATAGATCGATGATATATATATAATTTGATCATTGGTTTATTTGTATTATTGATTAGATTACATTGATGGATTAGTAAATTGTAATGATCGATTATCATATTGAATAATTGATTAATATTAATATGGCTATAATATTAACAATATTAATTATTATTATTAATTAATATTATCAATATTATAAATTATTATTATTTTATTATTATTAATTAATATTAATATTATATTAATGTTATTATTACCTAATATTAATAATTATTGATTAACATTAATTAACACTATACTATTAATTTGATTAATGTAAGAACTTATATATTTATTGTCAAAACAATATTTAAACCAAGTATATACATTTAGGAATAGGTTTGCATTGTCAATTAGGCTCATGACAGTCCAACCCTCCCAAATTTGCTTGTCCTCAAATTTCGCCACTTAAGTCAAGTTTCTTCTCATCTTCTAGAGAAATGATTTGATAAACTATCCTACAATGGTGCCAATTGGTTTTGTCCAAAACCATATTTGTATAATAGTAGGCCTCAATTTCATCTCTCTCTAGTTGTTCTTGTCGTTATAGATCAATCCACAATAGAATCATACACATTCGAAGATATGAGATATATGCATGAATATGTGAAGACAAAGTATACACAAGGCATACACACTAATGCATGAAGACACAAAGCATACACGAAGTATATGTTAGTATTTTCCAGATTTACCTAGGAATGATCAAGCTATAGAGATCTTTCAAGACTAAGCACAGTATATGATAAGAAATCACAAAGAACAAGGAGAGATAATACCCAGATTATATCTCTGAATCAGTCCTTATAGACTTCAAATCTGAACCTTGAGATCTTCAATCTTGCCCTTCAATATGTTGCCAATCTGCCCTGATTTTGGCCTTCTATTAGATCTACCATAATTATCAGATCTAGGGCTGCAAGATCGGCCCTCATATGGTTCTTCTATGGCTGCACAATACTGCCCTAGTTCGCTCCTCTAGGGCTACATAAGTCTGCCCTAATTCACTCCATTATGCCACCGATCTGAACTTCAAGTTGTCTCAAATCTGCCCTAGATGTAATTCATACTCTTTATCCATGAGATTTGCTGCTGCTCATATATTTCGCTGCAGCTCCAATTCGCTGCCTTGATCGATTCTTGGAAGGAGACAATATGTTATGTTTTTTATATGATCTCTCCCAAGAATCAATCTGACTTTATATCCAACTTGAGTACCTTCACAAGGGGCCGACTTGGATAAGACATTATTTCCCAAGGGGGCCGACTTTGGGCCCTATCTAATTGTTCCTTAAATTAGACTATTAAATCAATTTATTAATAAATAATAAATATTAAATATCTCTTATATTTAATATTATTATTTATATATGGAAATGTCTTTATCCAATGCATTAGATATTTGCCGACAAGGCCATAATATCAACACTCCCTCTTGGATTTGAGGCAAAGATCCACTCATGGATTCTTCATCACAAAACATACCAAAAAGGATTTCATAGATCTCTTATCTATGAAGGTAGATCTCCATTCTACCAATTTTGATAAGAACACATATGTTCATTATCATTCCCAACCATAGATTTCATATCCATATGAAAATCATCTTTTCATGGTAAAATCAAATCACAAGATGTTTACCAACCGGATGTGGATCTCCTAGATCCACGAGTCTTCGTGACTCAAAGCACAAAAAATGGATTCCTTATCCAATGATGCCATAGATCTCTATGATAGTAGATCTCTATCTACAAGATATAATGAGAACACAAATGTTCTTCCCTATTCCTCAACTATACATCTCATATTCATATGAGAGACATCATATCATATGATGCTTACCATCCAAATGGGGATCTCCTAGATCCACTAGTCTCCACGACCCAAGAATATCAAGTCCATGATATTCATGATAACATCAAGTCCTTGATGCTTATCAACCATAAGTGATATCAACTCCATGATATCAGATATTTCCAATCAATTTGTGAATTTCCTAAATCCACTAGTCACCTTGAATCTTTTGAATATGAAGTCCATGATATTCAAGGTAGTATCAAGTCCATGATACTTTCCAAACACAAGTTATCATTAAATTCATGATGTTTTCTATCCAATTTGTGGATAACTAAATCCATGAGTCCTCGACTCAGCCAATAGAATATCAAGTCCATGATATTCATGGTATCATCAGATCCATGATGTATACCAACTAATCTATGGCACAAGTCACCAAGACTCAAGAAATGTCAAGTCCATGACATCAGACCAACATCAAGTCCATGATGTATAGAGCATTGGTCTAACGAATATCAAGTCCATGATATTCACCAAGTGCTCGGAGTAATGGCCTATCAACATCAAGTCCATGATGTCCACCAATTACTCAGATGTGGATCCTTGATCCACGAGATATCAAATCCATGATATCCTCGAGCATTGGTCTAACGAATATCAAGTTCATGATATTCACCAAGTGCTCAGAGTAATGGCCTCCAGACATCAAGTCCATGATGCCCACCATATACTCAAGTGTGGATCCTTGATCCAAGAGATATCAAATCCATGATATCCTCGAGCATTGGCCTAACGAATACCAAATGCTTGGAGTAATGGTCTCCCGACATCAAGTCCATGATGTCACCATATGCTCAACAATGGATCCCTAATCCATGAGAAGAATATCAAGTCGAAAGTCCATGATATTCTCTAAGTATCCAATTCATAAGAAACAACTTAGCCATATGCATAGATGTAACCAAATGAATCAGACACAACCAAATGTATCTCATAATCAAAATCTCATCTCATGAATCCACATAAGTATTAGAGTAACCAATATGATCATAAGATTCAAAATCAATGTAAAAATGTGTTCACAGTGCACACATAGAACCACATGTAATATAGTCTCAGCTATAATCAGTAAATATAGACTCATCTATAAAAGAAAGTATGATCCATACATACACAATAAGCCACTAAAGTATGCTTCATACATACATGCTCCATACAATCATATTAAGTAGCCAAAACCAATATCCAAATACAGTTCTCTCATAGAACACACATAATTCATAAGCATAAGAGTAATCACATAAGTCTCACCACATAAGAGTAACCAAGTTTGTCCAACATGTAACCAAGTGCAATGTGGTCACAACAAGATGCAATATAGTTCCTTCTATAAAGAAATGTTTCCACACATATATATGATCAATAGCAGAGCATATATAAAGGATAACATATGTCCATCTAACATATGCTCCCATGCATACAACAACATTATCTCTAAGTATCATAATGTATGTTCCCAAAAATATGCCAATAAAACATGTGCCAATGTGTGTGTGTTCCAACATTCATTAACTAATAATGTATGCACCCATGCATCAATAAAGAAAACAGTTAATCAGTTATACTAACAATCAGCTGTGATTTTCCCATAACAGTGTAAGGTATAACATGTATCAT
Source organism: Chamaecyparis obtusa (assembly GCA_027943335.1). Classification (NCBI taxonomy): domain Eukaryota; kingdom Viridiplantae; phylum Streptophyta; class Pinopsida; order Cupressales; family Cupressaceae; genus Chamaecyparis; species Chamaecyparis obtusa. The sequence goes on along the minus strand of BSBK01005423.1, from coordinate 281,886 downwards.
AGTGTAACTATTCATAATGTAAGCTCCTCATGCATAGCAGAAAATATGCTGCTAATCAGCTGTGAATGACCCCATACATAAGTAAAACATATACTAAGGTAAAATATGCCTCCATACAAAACATAAATATGTCAATGCAAAGTAGGCTTCCATAGCTAGTAATCAGCATGACATAAGGAAGGAGTTCATAACACAAAATTAAGTGAGCCCATGGATGAACTCCCTCTTAAACCACATACCCATAATCAAGTCATACCAAGGTATATGATACTCAAGGTAACCTACTCCTTCTGGATAATCCTATCTTCTCCCTCTAACAAGATCAAAACTCCCTCTCAAGGTATGTTTCTTGAATCTAACCAATAACTGAAGGGCAATCTGAAAATATGCCTTAAGAGAAGATAATATGCACTAGGAGTTCAATCGGTTAAATAGAAGACAACCAATGTAAAACATATGCCAATATGCAGCCAGAGTTATATAAAGCCAATGTATGTGCCTATACATCAAAAGGCTAACAATCTGCAGTGAATGTCCCTTTATGACAGCGTAAAAGATAACATATGCCTGGGCAAAGTATGTTGTCAATCAGCTAAGCAAACATTCCAAATATTTGATCCAATCAGCTATTAACGAAGAATCATATTCTCTATAGATAATTCCACACATACATGCCAAGGTATATTATAACCAATGAATCAATGCTGTAAGATTGATATGCCAAGTGTACTTCCTACACATTAATAATGCCAATGCAAATGCATAAAACTAGTATGTGTATACCAATGAGAAACAGTTAAAGTTCCCATACATCATATGCCAAACAATATGAAGGTATGTTGCAATACCATGTGAAGTATGCATCCCATTTGTGCTAATAGCAGATAATCAGCTAGATATGCAAGGTATTAGTTATGACACTAACCAACTATGATCCTATCACTAGAGTCCATGATTATATTCCCTCTGAATCATACATGCCATGCACTTAACTCAAGATGATCTACTCCCTCTAGGTCAATAAGGAAAGACAATTTCAAAAAATGCAAGAATCTTGAGTTCTACCCATATCTTCCTAGGCAATGATAAATAATAAGTTTTCCCATAGAAGGCAACCAATTGCAAATCAAAACCCTCATTACAATTTTCAGACCAAATCCCGGTTGCCATGATAACCAACTTAGTTTGAAAGAGTTAGTTTGAATTGCTAAATCTGAAATGAATCTTTTACTCAACCTAGGCTCTGATACCATGTTAGTATTTTCCAGATTTACCTAGGAATGATCAAGCTATAGAGATCTTTCAAGACTAAGCACATGATATGATAAGAAATCACAAAGAACAAGGAGAGATAATACCCGGATTATATCTCTGAATTAGTCATTAGAGACTTCAAATCTGAACCTTGAGATCTTCAATCTTGCCCTTCAATATGTCGCCAATTTGCCCTGATTTTGGCCTTCTATTAGATATGCCATAAGTACCAGATCTAAGGCTGCAAGATCAGCCCTCATATGGTTCTTCTAGGGCTGCACAATACTGCCCTAGTTCACTCCTCTAGGGCTGCATAAGTCTGCCCTAATTCGCTCCATTAATTCACCGATCTGAACTTCAAGTTGTCTCAGATCTGCCCTAGATGTAATTCGTACTCTTTACCCATGAGATTTGTTGTTGCTCCAATTCACTGCCTTGATCGATTCTTGGAAGGAGACAATATGTTATGTTTTTTATATGATCTCTCCCAAGAATCAATTTGCCTTTATATCCAACTTGAGTGCCTTCACAAGGGGCCGACTTGGATAAAACATTATTTCCCAAGGGGGCCGACTTTGGGCCCTGTCTAATTGTTCCTTAAATTAGACTATTAAATTGATTTATTAATAAACAATAAATATTAAATATCTCTTATATTTAATATTATTATTTATATATCGAAATGTCTTTATCCAATGCATTAGATATTTGCCGACAAGGCCATAATATCAACAGTATACACATTGATGCATGAAGACACGAAGCATACACAAAGTATAGACATAATACATATTGTTAGATTCATTCTTATTGATCAGAAAGAAAAGAATACTAAATGCGTTTGTCATAATCAATCATGATTTAGTTTGGTAGGAAAGCCTGGAGAGGGCACCTGTAAACTACTCAAGCCATCTAAGCACAAGAGCGTGTAGCGTCCCACTATGACAACTCACCTCTTGGCCCACAAGAGGTAGGAATGTCCCATTATGAATTTCCATCCCTTGGGGTGGCCTACTTAGCTTGGGGGAGTTGGTAAACTGCAATTCCCTAACTTACTTCCCCCATTCATTCTGATTGATTATGAGGTAAGATGCATACACATATATAAGCAATGTAATCACGACAATTTATTATCTATCCATGATATTTATAATTTGTTTCTCATTTATAATCTTATTGATATTAACTCAAGTACATATATGTGTTTAGATTCTTGTTTTTTCTGTTACCCTATAGGATGGCAGGATCATGCTCTGATACCACTTGTAATGATCCCTTTTGGGACCTTACTTAATTTGTTCTAAAATTCTCAATTAGGGTTTGGATTGCCTTTGTGAAAGACCTCTTATAACATGCTTTACTAAGAAAATGCCAATTCCCAATAATAACATTGGTCATTATGTATTTAAGCTTGACTAAGGAATAATCAATATTTTATAATATATAAACCTCAATTCCTTAATCTTCTCCTAATCACTAACCTTAAGGCGAATGGTAGAATTATTGTGCTTAGCTAGAAACAGTCTCCAAGAGGTTCCCTCGTGAACATAGCCCGTTTTGGGATCTTCACCTCACTGTGACCGAATTACTCCTTTCCCTTCACAAACTCTCTATCACCTTGGTTGCATTAGAGAGTGATTAAGGAATTGTCTTAGTATATATTACTATTTTTGTATCAAAAATACAAGTATAGACATAATGCTTCCAACTCGGAGTTTATAGAATTATGATGATTGACTTACATTAATAAGCATCCAGGGTAATTAATGAATAGTTTATATTCCTTACATCTCTCCTAAACTTAACCCTAAGGAGATCATTGATTTACTTGTCATAGGGCGCTTGACACCAGTATATTCCCTAGATTGTAATGGCCATTTTCCTTAACACTGTCCTATTTCATCAATTAATGCCAATTTGATTAAATTAAGGGCTCTTTAAGCATTACATCCTATATATTATCCATCGTTATGCAAAATCATTAAAGAAATGTAAACCAACAATAGAACAATAGAACAAGTAAAGAAATATATTTTGTATGAATGCCAAAATATCTCTCTTATGGATCATGGAGGACTCTCTCTCTCTCTCTCTCTCTCTCTCTAAGGCCATCAAGAGTGGAAGAGTTACAAGGCCTAGGTCGTGTGAAACAAGCTACAAGCAGTTTCTCTCAAGGCCTAACCCCAGCGTTGGGATAACCATCATGTGCCCGAAATTACTCCGCCTCTACCTTCCACAACCTTCTCACTCAAAGGATGCTTTAGTGGGATGAAAGAGATGAGTTCGTATGATCTATACTAGATATATCAGTTTAATATTTCCATTTATAAATTCTATTTGAATACAGAAAACATATTTATTAATGTCTCTCTTTACACACACACACATATAATTATGATTATATACTTTATTCCCTATGTATATCAGTAATGGTGGTACAATACAACTTATAAACCAACCCATTAAGATATATATATATATATATATATATATATATATATATATATATATATATATATATATATGAATATACAAGTATATGTTATTAGTCCATATGTATTTTTAATTTTCATTATTATACAAATGCTATATAGATATGTATATGTTTATATTAAATAACTTATGATCGTGAAAATCCACTATCATATATATTAAACAATTTCTATTTATGTTCATGAGAATTCTCTATATACATATGTATTCTTATTTATCACATATTTATTTATTTTTATTATACAGACATTAATATTCCACACTGTGTATGTCAAATATTATTGGTTTGCAAGTACGTACCATTTTATCCTTACCTTCTTGTTGCCTTTGAACTTTGCTAACCACTTGTTATTTCCTTCATTTTGATCTGTATAATGCTCGCCTCTTATCGCATTATCTCCTTATCACTGACATCGCATTCTTCTCGTGTTATGGTACTTTTTAAGGGTGTGTCGTATAGTTTATAGCTTGTTTAAAAGCTGACTTGGAAGTCCGCTGACTCCCCTTTCTTATCTCCTTTTGTTTTCGGTATTTTTGTTGTCCTTTTCTTTAGGCTTCGAATCGTATTTATACATGCTTCTTGTAGCACGAGTCATGCATCGCAACCATCACTTGTTTTATAAAAGCCAATGAGAATTGTTTAGTTTATAATCATCGGTATATTGTTTAGTACCATTGACAAATGTTGTATATAATATAGATCGATGATATATATATATATATATATATATATATAATCTGATCATTGGTTTATAAGTATTATTGTTTAGATTACATTGATGGATTAGTAAATTGTAATGATCAATTATCATTTTGAATAATTGATTAATATTAATATGGCTTTAATATTAATAATATTAATTATTATTATTAATTAAGATTATCAATATTATAAATTATTATTATTGTATTATTATCAATTAATAATAATATTATATTAATGTTATTATTACCTAATATTAATAATTATTGATTAACATTAATTAACACTATACTATTAATTTGATTAATGTAAGAACTTTTATATTTATTGTTAAAACAATATTTAAACCGAGTATATACATTTAGGAATAGGTTTGCATTGTCAATTAGCTCATGACACAGGGCTAGCATTGGACAAAACTATTCCAAATTTTAAGCATTGAACTGATTAGGGATATTACAACTATGAATGCAAATACATCAATCTAGATGCATGTATGCATGATAGTATTATTCAACTACTGTGTATATAGGCATGACAGTGTAATGACTACGTGCATGTGTATATGGTAGAATGGAGATGGCATGATATATCATGAATGGATGTATGCAGGGTGATGGCATATGCATATGTAGCTTGATTACTAACTAAATGAAATGCATGCTATGATGGTGTGTTGGCGTAAAGCTTAGTTGTCATCATTGACAAACATCAAACACACCGATACTCAAGATTAGAGCAATAGTGGTGAACCGGTAGACTTACTAGGTAAACAGTGTACCTAAACCGGTCATGTCTATACCGGTCCAGTCTTGTCCAACCGGTCTAGTAGAACACCATAGGAGGTAGATGACTCAACCGGTAGAACACCGGTTTTCTTTCATATTGCAGATTTACCAGTCTGTGCTTTATAATCCGATTCGGATTTTGAGGAGCGTTTTTTAGAACTGGAGTTAGTTTTTTCTACGAGCGTTTCGAGGTTAACAGAAGATTAGTTTGCGAGCTTTTTGATCAAGAGTTCTGCATGTGAGATTTTCAGATTGCTTTCCAGAACAACAATGTTTTGGATGAGTTACAGCTTGGCGGCACCGTTTGATGTAATAATAAGAAAATTCTTATAAATACAAGTCATCGTGCATTAGAGGCATTGTAGTTGAAAATCAAGAGCACAAAGAGAGAGCAGAGTCTTCTGAGAAGGGATATAGTCACCGAGAGTGAAAGAGAGAAAGATTCAACAGCTAAGGAGAGAACAAGAATGATCTGATCGACAAATGAAGTGTCAAAGATCATTTCTTTTATTGTGTGAATTACATATAAATCCCTTTATCAGGGTGAACCCTAACAGGTTCTGTTGTATAAATCCCTTTACTGGGTGACATCTTTATTGGTGTTTTTAAGTCCTTTGACAAGGCGACTCCTTACAGGGTCAAGATCTTAACTGATCTCTATCAAATCCCTTTACCGGGTAGCATTCTAACCAGTGCTTTGTAAGCCTTTAACTGGGCAACTTTATTACTGCAGTAGTGGAGTTTCATGGGTTTTGTCCCACCGTGTTTGTTTCCTTCTAACCGAGGGTTTCCACGTATATATCTTGTGTTGGTCTATGCATGCGATTTTTGTTTTTGAGTATTTAAGCATTCTTTATATTTTCAGTATAAACAGGACAAGAAACAGAATAAGATTAAAAGAAATTGAATTTACTAATTCACCCCCCCAGTAACCGGTTAGGATTAACAATTGGTATCAGAGCCTAGTTCTCAAGTAAAGGAAGTTTAACCGCTTGAGAAAAGATCATGGAGGGTTACAGGTATTAGAAGTAGTTGGAAGAAGCAAATGAAACGATTGCTTCTCTTGAAAACAAACTGAGAAGATCTCTTGCTAAGAGAAAAGAACTGGCTTTACAACTTAGTGAAAGTTAGGAGTTAATTGAAGAACTATCTGGACATAGTAGTTTTGATAAAGCAAAAGAAGCGGTCTCTGAACTCATGGAGAGAAACATGAACCTAACTAATCAAGTCTCCAATTTGAAAAGACAACAGGAAGGTCATGCTCTGAAGATGATTGAACTCATCGAATCAAGTAGAAAAGCTGAGAATGAGAAAAATAGTGCCAAAGAAGCACTACAGATTGCTGAGAGAGCAAGAAATCTTGTTGAAGATGCTCTAAGAGAGAGCGATGCTCTCATACTGCAACTGCATGTAGACATGCAGGGCATAACTCAAGAGAATGCCATCATGCATGAACACTTGCATGATAAAGATGAAGCATGCAAAGAAATGGCTGCTAAAGCAGCTGAAAACTCTTGAGGAAAGAAATGAAAAACTTAGAAAATACAATGAGAGTTCTGAGAAGCTGGATGAGCAACTGAAAGCTTAGAGAAGGCACAAGGATCCCACAGGACTTGGGTACATCGGTCAAGGCACCAAGGAAACCGATGACTCTTCTAAAGTCAAGGGAATCAAGGAGGACAAAAAGAAACCAACCGGAGACGAAGGTAAAAGAATCTCCAAACCTTCTTGCAAACATTGTGGCAAACCGGTTCATAAATCTAATGATTGCAGGAATGCACCGGCGAAACCTTTCACCGCTAACAGTTACTGCAGTAACTGTTATAAGTATGGCCACATGACCTTTGGATGCAGGTCACGATCAAACAGTGTGTCCAGTGGAAGCAGAGGAAGCTTCAAAGGTTATTGCTATGCCTGCAATAAATTTCGACACAAGGCTGAAGAATGTAGGTCGACAACCATGGCATTTAAATCTCCACCAAGACCGGTATTCCATAACAGGAATGCAAACCGGGGCACATTTATGTGTGCTACCTATGGACCATCAGGGCATAGGAACATTGAATGCCACTCACCCATGGACAAAGGAAAAAGGATAAATCCATGGAGAGGAATCAGAATGGATTATTACAATTGTAACAAGATTGGGCATTTGGCCAAAGACTGTAGGAACCGGCCAATGAACAAAGGAAAAGGCCCAGCTAAACCGGTCAAGAGGAATGTGACTCCCAATCAAAAGGGAAACACCATTGAAGAGACCAACAGGGAAGGAAAGAAGATTGGTCCAAAAAGGGGACAAAGAGCTCTGAAGGAGAGAAATCAGAAATAAAGTCATCATCCACCGATGGTGATATCTCTTCAGCAAATTAAGCCAACAGGACTTAAGGGGGAATAGGTAGAAACGCTACTATCCCCAGAGTAACTGGTGAGATTTATTCTCATTTAGTAGAGGTTGGTACCGGGAAGCACACACCAGTCTAACACCAAAGAACCGATCAAATGGATAAGCTAATATTACATAGTCGATATTTCAACCGAGGTTGTTGCGGTAAACAGGTAAAGTGTTGGTGAACCGGTTGATAAAGGTAAAGTTATGATGCATGAGCATCTCGGGCTTTGAGCAATCTTGCACCAACCAAAAACATTTCCTGTTTTCTGTTGTTTGCATTATAATTGTTGCATTTATTGGTTTCATGTTCTGCGAAGCTTACATGATGTTGAGGACCTATTTTGGAACCTTCTCCTATGATCGCATAAGGATTGGATGGATCATCTCAAAGTTAGAGCTGTTTTCCTTGTCATCGGAGCCGTATTTTCCTGCTTTCTAGGTGCTGATTGCGCATCGTGTAGCCGTTGATCCTTAATGAATCAGCCTTTGCGCTCTTAGGGCCTTTAAGAGGACCTAAAGTACTATCTTTTCCCAAGACCGCAAGTCCTAATTCATTATGAGTTAAAAGTTATGACCGTTTTGCTCGGGTATGGATTTTCAGCCTATTTCAAGCGAAACGTGGAGTTTTTCATCTTGTGCGGTTCCGTATGATGGAATTGGATCTTGCTAAGTTAGGGACGTGTTCTTGGATCATGTGTGGACCTAAATCTAAAGGCGCATCATGTTTTGTTGTTTCTTTATTTAGTTTGGGTTTACTCTTCTAGGCTGGACCTATAATGTAATTAAAAGCCTGACTGGCCGACTTGTGGCTTTGCTGGCTATATATTTGGAGCTTGGATTGTTGTAGTGGTAGTGATAGGATGGAAGGGTAGATTGGTAGTAACATGAGAGTAGAATCATATTTGGATCTTGCGAGATCTTGAAGATCAGATTGCTATCTAATAGTTGTAATAGTAGAGCTAGTGGTTTGAATGCTTGGAGACAAGGAGATTGCTTGGAGGCTTGCGAGCTCAAGTTCAGATCTGTCTTAGGGTTTCCATCAGTTGCTAATTTGTTCCAGAGCTGGACTAGCTAGAGTTGGATTGGATCTTTGTTGATCTTGCAGAAATACTTTGATTGTATTTGGCCCTAACCTAAAAGACCTTATAGCCGGGCATGTTAATGAAAATTCAGTTGAAAACTTATTATTGTTGTGTAATTCTGCATTGTGGTGTTTTGCTGCTTGTTTGGACTATCCTTAATTGGATCCTCCTTACTTGATTGCATCAAGTTAGGTGAGGCTAATTAATACAATAATCGTTAACAAAAGTTACCGTTTGCTTAACTACTGTTGCGACCCGAGGGTATAAAAGGGAAAGTTGATTACTCATTTCACTTTTCTTTGTGTTTTGTGATAATTGTCTTAAAGCTTGAGTAATCTTTTATTTCTGTGATTCGCAATCTTTGCTTTATGTATTCCGCGAATTTGACAGAAGCTTTCTGTATATTACTTGTCTAACGAAATGGCATCATCATCATTTGTTGCAAGCCTTATCGACATCAAACATCATGAGCAACCAGAATATGATATCTTGCCAATGCAGAACAGGTTGAATGATATGGTTGGAGCCCTACCATCAATTCCCAACGGCGTGCTATTGACAAAAGACGTAACCAACATCATCCACAACAAACAGGAGGAATTGGGAGAAACATACATACAGAGCGAATATCTAGGGCTCTGCGAGGACAAAAATCTCCAGGCGAAATACTCGCGACTGGAAGCAGCTGGATTGACCAATGGGGTCGAATACCCAACAATGTTTCATCCTGACTGGATTCGATTGGTACTCAGTCGAGTACACGATCCAGGAATGCGGTTAGCTAAAGGCGTTACTCCAATAAAAAAGGAAGATCTAAGGAGAGTAACCAGGTTCAACGCCACAAGCGAAGCCCTTAGCCTAAGAACAATTGCCAACATTGAAGTCTCTCAACTCACTAAATCGAAGTATGACAGTTGTATGATGACTGTAATTGACATTAAAGATGAAGGTGTCTGGTTCATTGCTGCGGTAATCGGTTACAAGGTTTATCAGTCTAGCAATCTCAACAGCATACCCGGTGGAGCTATTCATGCAGCCCACAGAATAATGCACGACAGTGCTCAATACGACATATGTACTATACCGAGGAGTCAAATCTTCGAGAACCTAAAGAAGCTCAGTATGGTCAAGAAGAAATTCCTTAAGTATAAGACACTAATGGTATGTCTTTTCTTCTTCTACCAGAAATTCTTTCTAGTAGTGGCTAAAGTTACTTGGGTAACAGACAGACTGATTATGGTCCAGATAGGAGAAATGGTTAATGATCTGGGAAATCGGTTTAATAAAGTAATGACTAATTACTTTGAAGATTTTCAACTCAGAATGCATCAAAGAGAAAGAATTCCATCTGCAATAGTAGATGAGTACAAGGATGATGTTTTCTTCCTTGTTAGCACCAATCACTGTATCATTCAAGTTGTTGAGCCAAGAACTGAGTTTGCACCGAAACTTGGCTATGAGATTTCATCAAAGACTGTCAAAGCTTATGTCGAGGCACTTCAAAAGAGTAACCTAGATCTCTTAGCCAACCAGTTCGACACTTATGATGAGATAAGTGCAAATTTGAAGAAGAGCGCACCTCCAAAGGCAACAAAGAAGGTAATTGCCAAACGGTCTCGTACACCGAAGAAGAGGAAGGCAACCGTGCAAGAACCAAGAGTTCAAAAGAAGGCGTTGTCAGTTACAACCGAACAATCACAAGGTGGGGACTCAGAAGAAACTGAGATAGAGCAGACCGCCACCTACATAAGAAGAAAGAAGTCTAGGAAACCGGTATAGAAGGAGGTACCAAAGGTTGTAAAACAAACCATTGACGAATTGGTTGAAGGCATAATGACTACAGGTAGAATGGGAACTGTTGACTGGAGATACACTTTGGCAAGTGATGAAGATAGAAGGAAAATAGAAGATGTTGTAGTATACAACTTACACAAGTTCAAGAGAATGCCTACTGAGATTCATGGCTCAGTACTTGCAGAGTTACAAGAGCTTATTGAAGGAAGATGGAAATTCTCAATAGCTAAGGAGAGAGAGCTAAGAATAAAGGCACTTCTGGAAGTGCAAAGCCACTTGAGCCTACAAGAGGCAACCAATCAAGTAGAGACATATAAACAAAGTTTTAAAATCAGAAAGAGAATTGGTCAAGTTCTAATTGGAGAAGTTGATGCAGTTCATGAAGGAGTTGCAATGTGGACAGCCATTTTGTAACAGCAACACCGGGTTGAAGTTGAATGTCAGAAGACCTTGATGAAACCAGAAAAGGACACCGGTAGAGGCAAAGGCATTCTAGGCGTCGATGCACCGGTCCAACCGAAGCCAACAACAAAACTGGTCATTGTAGACATCACTGAAGACACCGGTGGTGATCTTACTCCACCAACTATCCTAGCATCTCCAAAAAAAGGTAAAGCTAAAACCCTTACTGTTGATGATATAGTTGATGAGATATTAGATTTTGGCAAAGTTAGCAATGCTGCTAAATGGTTCAATGCCTTAGGCACTGATCATAAAGATAAGATAGAACTAGCCCTGTTAGAGAGCTTTCTTGATTTCAACTGGGGACCAAAGGACTACAGGCTCCTCTTCCTAGCTGAACTCAATAAAAGGCTACTGACAAAATGGAGAGGAGTAGAAAAGGATGCTCAAATCTTAAGGGAAGTTCTAGAACAGGTAGAACCAGATCTTGATGAAGAAGCAATCAAGATTCTCTTGGAAGTACTAAACTTGGATACTAGAGATAGAGTGGCCAAAACTATAAATGGTCAAGAAAAAGAAGTGTATGAATAAATAGTTCAATTATGGAAGAATCATGGCTTCAACACTCCAACAAAGAGGTGGGAGAAACTTGCAGCAAAAAAGGTATTTACTGAGACACCTTAGTCAACAAGTCCTCAGGATACATCTCAAGGTGAACAGGCAAAGGAAATGTTCCCACTTGAACAATTCACAACCGGTGAACAAGACACAACCGGTTGTCAAGATACAACCGGTGAATAGGGAACAACCAGTGAAAACGACAAAACCGGTGAACAGTTCACAACTAGTGAACAGGACAAAGCCGGTGAGAAGACCCCAACCAGTGTATAGGCTACACCAATCAAACCAGTGGAACAAGAAATAGGGGAATCATCAGCCAGGATGGTTGAAGATAAAGATACTAATAAAGCAGAGATGGCCAAAGTTGACCAACAGGTTGCCGAAGAGGAGGAAGAAAAACAACTAGAAGAAGAGCAACAAGAAGAGGAACAACAAGAAGTAATGGTGGAAGCAAAGAAGCTACTAGAAGAAGAGCCAAAAAATGTCAGCAGACAGAAACAACCAGTAGATGTACCAAGCTCATCTTCATCGAAAAGGAAGCTATTTTTTGTAGAAAATCCTGAATCCAAGAAAGTGTGAAGAACCTACCTGGCTCTTTGTTGAAGAAAAACTTTTATTTCCAATTGATTTGCAAACTTCATTTTGTTTTTGAATTATTTGTTTTTTTTTATAAATTTTTCCAGCATTGAAATAACAATAAAGATAATTTATTCAAACCTCTGAACTTCAACAGTACTAACCGATTTACAATTTATTGCAAATAAATAACAATTTTTAAATGACAGCGAATTGGCACCTTAATTTTTTAAATGATTCAGACTGGAGAAACATGCAGCCAGCAAGAAACGTTGGCACATTTCTTGGAATGAAAAACATCCACCCATTTGATGTGTCGTAGCAGCCAGCAAATCACGCAAGGCCTTAGAGAAGGCTGGCTGAGCACCAAGGTAGTGACATGAGCTGAAAGGAGGGTGGCGTAAGCTTCCAAGGTGATAAACGTGGCCCCCTTAGCAATTTTCGTGACCTCCACATATAAAACGCAGCCTCCACAATCAAAACGCTGCTCTTGCTGTCATATCGCAGCTCTCCTAGTATCAAATTCGACAGCCTTGGGAGATAATTCAGCCTCCAAAGGAATTTAATAACTAAAGAATTTCAAATTCAGCATGTATAAACCTTCAACTCTGCTGTAATTTGTTCAAATCTTCTCAACTTGGTATACCTCAGCACCAAGATTTTCATCCACAAATTCAGTCTGAATTTCTAGAATTCAGAAGCAAAATTCACCATCAATCACTGATGATTCAAATTGTCAAAAGAGAGGAATCAATCCTCAAACCCTAGCCATCTTCTCACAACCAAAAAACTTCATAAAAAATGCTCAAGTCATTAAATGAGGTTGGAATTCTCATAAAGTTGTATATATAATATTTTCCATGGCTTCTCAATGACACTTTTCACGTAAAAGCCACTTGCTTTATGGTTGCACATTTGAAATATAATAAACAATTATATTTCTTTCCACTTTAATGATGAAAAAAATACCCTTTCATTAACATAACCATAGTCTGACACATAGGGTCCCTATTTTATGAGCTCAAGATTTAAAACTTGTCAACCCAGTTCCAACATGCTATAACACTAAGATGGCCAAAATAGATTCCCAATAAAAATGGCAACCTTAGCCGTTTTAATTAAATAATAAACATAATTCACCCATCTTGCGAAAACTACTGAGGAAGCATCAGAATCAAAATCTGACAGCACAGGAGTGATCCTAATGATGAAAGATGATGAATGAATCTGACGGGGTGACTTACTAAATATAGACACTCCCTCCAAGAATCTTGGAGTCCCAACCGGAAGCTCGAAATAAAATCTAAAAGCATTATATAACTCCTCTAAATCATCTGAGCTCAGTAGAACCATATGATGACTTACTATTTATAGTAAATCCCTCAAAACGGGGCCAAAACCCACAACAGGGTCCTCTAATCACCATAATTAGCCTACAAGGACCCAATGATAGGCTAAATCCACTAACTCCAATGCTCACTCAAAATGGGGACATTACAGTCCTCCCTCCCTAAAATTGCTTGTCCCCAAGCAATCTCAGAAAACAAAACACAAAAGTCCTCTTGGATCCCAAGGATAGAATGGAGTAATGTCCCTATCATCACCACACTCCAGCAAAAATAATTCCAACATCAACAGTACCAATTGCAGCGTTTGAGAAACTGAACTGAACACTCGAACTGATGATGCTGAGACAGGAACATCACATGGGAGTAACTCAACCGTGAGTAACTTACATGGAAGCAACTCAACCGACAAACTGGACTTGCCCCCAGTCTGTGTGCCAACTAAACTATCATACCAGTCATCAAACGAATGCACTGATGAACTTTGCAACTGGTAGATATCCTGAACATGAGGATCAAAAGTGAAACTAAAAGCACTCCTCACTGTGTACACCTCTGTAAACTTCTGAGTAAAAACAAACTGGCATCCTATAAAATTTGTTTGATAAGCCGGTGTACTGAAAGAATCCCAATCATCATCATCATCCTCACTCATCACTTGAAATGGATCATCGCTGAACTCAAACAATGGATTGTCATAAGACATAGTGACATCCACATCAAATAAAGGATTGTTCACAAAGCAAACAACTCTCGCCTGCTGATCTGAATAAGATATCTGTGAGTTGTGAGAGACATGATGTGTAACCTGCTCTATCTGAATGAAATCATGCCTTTGTAACTCCTCTCTATCTACCGCACAAAAGGACATAGTGCGTAGACTCCTCTCAACAAGACCAAGTAAAACATACTCCTTGCCTTGGTACTCAAATGCTTCCCTATCCTCATTTGAGTCCCTGCAGAAAAGGATCCTGGTACCCACCACCACTGGATGACAACGCTAAGTCCACACCCAAAGTCTGATATAAAATCCCAAAAACACTACAACACCCAACATCTTCACGCTCAACATCAGAGGTATCCATGATGCTAGTATCAACATCATCTATCTGAAACCCCTCTGCTATCTCTGACTGCATACATGACTCAATGTCATCGCGTGAATCACCTACATTGTGGCATGAATCTATGTCACCTGACTCATCTGTAACACTCCCATCATGAGTGTCATCACTAGATAGTTCCATACTCACATCCTCAATACAGAAAAAGGCTGTTGTATCCTGCATTGACTCCACACTGCGACTGCTGTCAAAAACATCAGAGCTATCAGAGCTCATATACTCCTCGCAGTCCTCAAAGATAACACCATCATCTATGGTGTCAGAATCCCTAGTGGTATCTACAACATCCTCCACTCCCACCCTATCCACAACATCAAAAATAGGCTCAAGATGTTGAAACTCAGTGCCACTTTCTGTCAATAAGATAGGCACATCCACATGTCCCTGTAAGAAGTCTCCAATGCCATGTGTGCAAATAGGACTAGCGGCTGTCCTATTAAGAACAAGATCATCTCCACAATGGTCAGTGGCTGCTGAAAACTCATTATGAAGATTTCTAGATATCTCACTTGCAAGAACATCTAATTTCTCTTCCTGCAGTCTTCATGGGGAAGACTTCCTGAAGAAGGAAACCATGAAACTAGCTGCCCTGTCAACAGTGGCCGGATATGCAAGTTGGGCTTTTAGCCTTTCTTGTGTTTGCCTCAATTTCTCCATTTCATTTTCTAAGGCACTTGATTGTTTTCTGTAACATGACACACTGCTAGACTGGTTCCCATATTTACCTGGTTTTCTGTATTTATCTATGGCTGAAAAATAAAGCTAGAGTGCTGGTCACTCCAAACAAATATGTGAGCTCAATAATTTTCAACCCAACAGGATGGTAGGAAAATAGCTCTGATACCACTATACCACTGTGAAGAACCTGCCTGGCTCTTTGTTGAAGAAAAACTTTTATTTCCAATTGGTTTGCAAACTTCGTTTTGTTTTTGAAATTTTTCCAGCATTGAAATAACAATAAAGATAATTTATTCAAACCTCTGAACTTCAACAGTACTAACCGATTTACAATTTATTGCAAATAAATAACAATTTTTAAATGATAGCAAATTGGCACCTTAATTTTTTAAATGATTCAGACTGAAGAAACACACAGCCAGCAAGAAACGTTGGCACATTTCTTGGAATGACAAACATCCACCCATTTGATGTGTCGCAGCAGCTAGGAAATCACGCAAGGCCTTAGAGTAGGCTGGCTGAGCACCAAGGTAGTGACGTGAGCTGAAAGGAGGGTGGTGTAAGCTTCCAAGGTGATAAACGTGGCCCCCTTGGCAATTTTCGTGACCTCCACATATAAAACGCAGCCTTCACAATCAAAACGCTGCTCTTGCTGTCATATCGCAGCTCTCCTAGTATCAAATTTGACAGTCTTGGGAGATAATTCAGCCTCCAAAGGAATTTAATAACTAAATAATTTCAAATTCAGCATGTATAAACCTTCAGCTCTGCTGTAATTTGTTCAAATCTTCTCAACTTGGTATACCTCAACACCAAGATTTTCATCCACAAATTCAGTATGAATTTCCAGAATTCAGAAGCAAAATTCACCATCAATCAGTGATGATTCAAATTGCCAAAAGAGAGGAATCAGTCCTCAAACCCTAGCCATCTTCTCACAACCAAAAAACTTCATAAAAAATGCTCAAGTCATGAATGAGGCTCGAATTTTCATAAAGTTGTATATATAATATTTTTCATAGCTTCTCAATGACACTTTTCACTTAAAAGCCACTTGCTTTATGGTTGCACATTTGAAATATAATAAACATTTATATTTCTTTCGACTTTAATGATGAAAAAAAGACCCTTGCATTAAAATAACCATATTCTAACACATAGGGTCCCTGTTTTATGAGTTCGGGATTTAAAACTTCTCAACCCGGTTCCAACGAGCTATAACACTAAGATGCCCAAAATAGATTCTCAATAAAAATGGCAACCTTAGCTGTTTTAATTAAATAATAAATGTAATTCACCCATCTTGCGAAAACGATTGAGGAAGCATCAGAATCAAAATCTGACAGCACAAGAGTGATCCTGATGATGAAAGATGATGAATGAACCTGACGGGGTGACTTACTAAAAATAGACGCTCCCTCCAAGAATCTTGGAGTCCAAACCGGAAGCCGGAAATAAAATCTGAAAGCATCATATAACTCCTCTAAATCATCTGAGCTCAGTAGAACCATATGATGACTTACTATAAATAGTAAGTCCCTCAAAACGGGGCCAAAACCCACAACAAGGTCCTCTAATCACCACAATTAGCCTACAAGGACCCAATGATAGGCTAAATCCACTAACTCCAATGCTCGCTCAAAATCGGAACATTACAGAAAGGGAAAATTGACACTTCACCAACAGGTGACACTTTGATTGACATCAGCAAAATGTCAACAAGACAGCTGAAGCAACTCACAAAGAGGAAACAAGACATGGTTCTCACCGGTGTTAAAAATATTCTGTACAATTTTGCTCTTGATGCAAATATTGATGAAGAACCCATAATTGATCAGCTAGAAATTCTGGCACAAAC
Source organism: Chamaecyparis obtusa (assembly GCA_027943335.1). Lineage (NCBI taxonomy): Eukaryota > Viridiplantae > Streptophyta > Pinopsida > Cupressales > Cupressaceae > Chamaecyparis > Chamaecyparis obtusa. The sequence continues at coordinate 264,778 of BSBK01005423.1, read as the reverse complement.
AATTGGCGAAGCTTTAATAGATCCAGAAACTATAGCTATTGATCATTATGAACAAAAGAGAATAAATATCATTCATGACCAAATTGAAGCACTGAAAGCCACTGTGGCAACCAGCACTGGGGAACTAAAGCAACAGGTTCAAGACGCTGGGAAGATTATAACAAAAACTTCAAACTTCGAAGATTTGTGAAGGATATTACAGAGAGAACCGCTAGGACAACACAAGAGCTGAAAGAGACAACTTCATGGTTGAATGCTAAGACTCCTTCAGTAGCAAAGTATAGTCGTGAGCTAACCAGCTTAGCTCTCACATTGAGAAAGGCATCGGAGGAGAATACAAAGAGAATCCAAGATCTCGTTGGATTTCAGTTATACATAGCTCCAATTTTTTATCTGATGCAGAAAGCAGCAAATGATGCTGATATACTTCTCAATGAGCCAGAGTATAAGACAATTGAGGACATGGAGAATCTATTTGTCTCTTTCCAAGCAATGAAGTATACCCTAGATCAAGTCATAGCTGCATGGAAACCGTTCTTAATTTCCACCAGGAAGATCTTCAAGGATATCTTCAACAGGCTACAGTTATGAGTTTTGCACACCCTTTGTCTCTTGGAGGCAAAAAGGGGAAGAGATTAGAAGAGAAACCGGAAGATACTAGAAGAGACTGGTTAGTATGGACGGAAGAGATACTGGATACTGGACAGAAAAGCTAGATACAAGGGATATACGCCAGTTGACAGGATGATACCCGACAAGGGAAGTATTCTGATGAGAGGCAACTAATGTTGTGTGTTATGATGTGTTTTACCACCAATGCCAAAGGGGAAGATTGTTGGCATAAAGCTTAGTTGTCATCATTGGCAAACATCAAACACATTGGTACTCAAGATTAGAGCAATAGTGGTGAACCGGTAGACTTACTAGGTAAACAGTGTACCTAAACCGGTCACGTCTATACCGGTCTAGTCTTATCCAACTAGTCTAATAGAACACCACAAGAGGCAGATGACTCAACCGGTAGCACACTAGTTTGCTTTCATATTGGGGATTTACCGGTCCGTGCTTTATAATCTGATCCAGATTTTGCGGAGCGCTTTTTAGAAGAACTAGAGTTCATTTTTTCTGCGAGCATTTCAAGGTTACCAGAAGATCAGTTTGCCAACTTTTTGATCAAGAGTTCTACATGCGAGATTTTCGGATTGTTTTCCACAACAACATTTTGGATGAGTTACAGCCTAGTGCCACCGTTTGATGTAATAATAAGAAAATTCTTATAAATACAAGTCATCATGCAACTGAGGGCTCAAAGAAAGCACAAAGATCCCACAAGACTTGAGTTCACTGGTCAAAGCAGCAAGGAAACCGGTGAGTCCTCTGAAGTCAAGAAAGACAAGATGGAAAAGAGGGAGAAATCAACGGAAGTCAAAGGTAAGAAGACCTACAAAACCCCTTGCCATCACTGTGGTAAACCAGGTCATAAAACAAATGACTGCAGAAAAGCACTGGTAAAACCAATTACTTCTAACAACTATTGCAAAAACTGCTACAAGTATGGCCACAAGACTTCTGAATGTAGGTCTCATCCCAACAGTGTGTCCAGTGGAAGTAGGGGAAGCTTCAAAGATTACTGCTATGCATGCAACAAGTTTGGACACAAGGCTAATGAATGCAGATCCAAAACTATGGCATTCAAATCCCCACCGAGACCGATATTTCCTAAGAGGAATGAGAACCGGAGCACAATGAATTGTGCTAACTATGGCATACATAGTCATAATGACTCCTGGTGTCATTCACCTAAGAATATAAGGGTAAATCCATGGAAGGCAACCGGGATAGTCTATTACACCTGCAACAAAGTTGGGCATTTGGCCAAAGATTGTAGGAACCAGCCATTGAACAAAAGAAGGGGATCGGTCAAACCGGTGAATAAGACCTCGTCTCCCAATCAAAAGGGCAACAAGGGAAAGGAGACTTAGAAAGAAGTCAAGAAGATTTGGTTCAAGAAGGAATCAAAAAGCTTCGATGAGGAGAAGACGGAAGGAAGATCATCATCTACTAATGGTGATATCTCTTCAGCTAACTGAGCCCAAAAGGCTTAGAGGGAACCGATAGTCTGCCTACTATTCCCGGTAGGATTGATGAGCAATGAACTCACGCAGTCATAAAGTAAAACCAGAAGAAGTTACCGGTCTATCATATGAACCAGACAGGTAAGTGCTTACATCTCAATCGAGGTTTGATCAACAGGTAAAAATATGAGAACCGGTCATCAAGGAAAAGATTAGGTAAAGTAATTAATGCTATAGCCGTTAACAAATGTTACCATTTGGTAATTACCGTTATATCCTAAATCTATATAAGGGAAGGATGATTACTCTTTTCACTTTACTTTGCGAATTGTGATTTGTTGATTTCATATGATTGAGTAATCTTATCGTGCTTTGATTTACGGTCATCAATAAGTTATCTCTGTAAAACCGGTCAAGTGATTCTCTGTGTAAATCGGTCAAAAGCGATGGCATCATCATCTTCTGTCGTCAAGTTGATCCAAGGGAACCAATTCGATCGACCCGTTTACGACATCATGCTAGTGCAGAACAGGGAAAATGACATGTCAGATGCGCTATCATCGATGCCTGATGGAGTTCTGATGACCGAAGATGTTTCTGCGTTTATTCAGGCTAGATAAGAAGAGTCGGGTGAAACCTTCATCCGGAGCGAGTATCTCTCACTATGCCAAGATGGAAAGCTTGAGGATAATTATGTGAAGCTCGTATCTTCAAGATTGATCAATGGAGTCTGTTATCGAACCGTGTTTCGACTGGATTGGATAAGATTGATTCTTAGTCCTGTGCACGAACCAGGGTTCTGGCTAGCAAAAGGCGCATGCACACCAATCACTAAGGAGGATTTGCATAGGGTTACTGGATATAGCGACAAAGGGGAAGCTCTTAGCTTCAGAACCATTGTGAATGTTGTCGCAAAATTAACAAAGTCGAAGTCCGACAGTCGGTTAATGACTGTCAACGATATAGAGGATGAGGGAATTCGGTTTGCCTTTGCGGTGATAGGGTATAAAATTTATCAATCAAGCAATCTCAACAATGTGCCGGGAGGAGCCATTCATGCCGCACATCGGATCATTCATGACTACGTGCAGTATGATATTTGTGCCATACTTCGAGGGCAGATTTTTGAAAATTTAAAGAAGCTCAGTATTGTGAAGAAGTTCCTGAAATATGGAACCCTACTGGTATGTCTATTCTTTTATTATCAAAATTTCATTCCGGGAATAGGCAAAGTAACATGGGAAACCAATAGACCAGTAATGACTCAAATAAGCGATATGGCCAACAGACTAGGAAATCAGTTTAGTAAAGTAATGGCTGATTACTTTGAGGCCTTTCAGCTGAGGATGCACGCCAGGGGAAGAATTCCCTCGCTTCTTGTTGATTCATACAAGGATGAGATGTGTTTTCTTGTCACCACCGATCACTACATTATTCAGGTTGTGGAGCCAAGAACTGGGTATGCACCGGAGCTCGGTTATGAAATCTCCACTAAGACAACCAAGGCATATGCAGATGCCTTACAAGAGAGTGATCTAGATCTCTCTTCATACCGGTTTGGAACCTATGAAGAAATTTTGGAAAATCTGAAGAAGAAATCTTCAGTAAAAGAATCTAAAAAGGTTTATGTGAAGAGGTCACCCACACCGAAGAAGAAGAAACCAGTGACAAAAGAACCCAAAGCTCAAAGGAGAAGGGCACAACCGGTGTCCAGTAAGCAAGGGGAAGAACAGGAAGAAACAGAGACTGAAGACACAACTCCTCTTCTCCGAAAGAGAAAAACTGTGAAACCGGTGAAAGAGGATGCACCGAGAGGAAGGAAACCAACTATTGAAGAATTTGTTGCAGGAGTTAAGGAACGAGGTGGATTGGGAACAATTGGAAGGAGATATGGTCTTAGCAACGAAGAGGACAAAAGAAAGCTAGAAGAAGTTGTAGCTCACTGTATTCACAAGTTCAACTACACACCAACTGAGCTTCACAAAATAATACCAGATGATTTGCTAGAGATCATAGAAGGAAGATGGAAGTCTTCAATTGATAAGGAGAAAGAGCCAAGGATAAAAGGTCTACTTGAAGTACAAAATCATCTAACTCTGGACGAGGCAACACAACAAGCAGACCTGCACAAGGAAAGTTTCCTAATACGAAAAAGGATAAGTCAAGTAATTGTTGGAGATGTGGACAAGGTGCATGGAGAAGGTGTCGTTACTTGGACAAAACTTCTTCAACGAGAACACCAGGCAGAAGAAGAATGCCAGAAAACCACAGAGCCACCAGTCAAAGATATAGGTAAAGGAAAGGGGATACTGGGAGCTGAGGCTCCGAGCAAAGCAAAGGTATCGACTGAACCGGTCATCGTCGATATCACTGATGATAAAGGTGGTGATCTGACTCCACCAACCATACTGGTGTCCCCAATAAAAGGTAAGGCTCAAACACTGACTGTAGATAATATTGTAGATGAAGTCATGGACTTTGGCAAAGTAGCCAACGCAGCCAAATGGTTCAGTGTGTTAGGAGAGGAAGATAAGCAAAAGATAGAAGTTGCTTTATTGGAAACCTTCTTGGATTTCAATAGAAGCCCCAGAGACTATAGGTCTAAATTTCCTCCTAAACTCAATAAGAGAATTATGATTAAATGGAGAACCAGTCTAGCCTCCAACAATAGAATTGTTAAGGAGACATTGTCACAGGTAAAACCTGGTCTCAATGAAGAAACAACTAAACTTCTAATGGAAGATGTGGCAATGAATTTGGACACAAAGAACAGAGTCTCTAAGATAATTAACGGATATGAAAAGGAAGTCTATCAAGAGACACTTGAGTTTTGGCAACAATATGACTTCAGTACTCTGAAAACAACAAGTCCACATGATGAACTTGAGACAGTACTAGAACCACAGGTTCAATTCACTACTCATGAACAAGCCGGTGAGCAACAAGTTCCAACAGAAACGTTCACAACTAGTGAACAAGTAAATTTGGGAGAACAAGTTCTACCATAGGAACACGTATTGGTAGAGTCATCCGACAAGATGACCACTGAAAAAGGGGTAGATGAGAAAGAAACTGAAGCCAAAAAGAGCAAAGATAGTGAAACGGTGGTTGACATAAGCAAGATGTCAACTAGACAACTTAAGGAGCTCACTAAGAGGAAATAGGACATGGTCCTCTCTAGTGTAAGGAACATTTTGTACAACTTTGTACTGGATGCAGATATTGATGAAGAACCTGTTATTGATCAATTGGAAATATTGGCACAAGCAATTGGAAAAGATGTCACCGATCCGGAGACAATAGCCATTGATCAATATGAGAAGAAATGAGTAGAAATTCTACATAAACAGGTTGAAGAGTTAAAGGTAACCATATCTACAAACACAAGAATACTCCAGCAACAACTACAGGTTGCAGGAAATCTAATGACAAGGACTTCAAACTTTGAAGTCTTTGTTCAGGATATCACTGAGAAGATATCCAAAACTGTAGAAGAAATTAGAGTTCTTTCATCAAAGTTCGATGTAAAGAACACATCTGCAATAGAATACAGCAAAGAGATGACCAGTCTTTCTCTAAGTATCAGAAAAGCTTCAGAAGAGAAGGCTAAGAGAATCCAAGATCTCATTGGATTCCAATTATTTCTTGCCCCTACATTTGATCTCATGCAAATGGCAACAACCAAGGCCAAAAACTTGATCAAGGAACCGGACTACAAAACCGTAGAAGACATGGAAAACATAATAGTATCACTGCAAGCAGCACAGAAAAACCTGGAGCATGTCACCGGTCTATGGAATCCGTTTCTTCACTCAACGAAGAAAATATATAAAGGATATCTTCACAAAGTTACAAATTTAAACCGGGACATTCTATGACTACCCTTTGTCCTATGGAGGCAAAAAGGGGAAGAAGGTTAGGATGGGAAGAAGAGATCAGGATACTAGTATGCAGATTTAGATACAGAGGAAGAAAGAAGAAATTAACAGACACCATAGGGTAAGTCTACACGACAGGGAATGTAAGTTGATGTTTTGCCACCAATGCCAAAGGGGAAGATTGTTGACATATTTAAGTTGTTATTGGTTAAGTAAAATGCAAATATCAATCCCACCAGTGAACCGGTAGACTATTCATACTCCTTAGTATGCACGGGTAGACCAAACAACCGGTCTTACAAAACATACAGGGAATGTACGACCAACCGGGTGTAAGTTTTATACCGGTCAACTGCAAGATAATCCGAACCAGATTATGCGGAGTTGTCTTAGTTAAAACCGGATTATACGGAGCATTCACTAGTTGAAACCGAAGTTATCTTTTTAACTGGAGTTAGCTTTATTTTTACACGGATGTTTCAAGGTAAACTCAAGATCATTTTGCAAGCTTTTTCATGCATGATTTATGGGTGAGTTTACAGCTTGGCGGAACTGTGAAAAGTATTTTAATAAGAATAATGTCTTGTAAATACAGGTCATGGTATACACAAGAAGTGTTGTTGAATATTCAGAGCAAGAGAGAGATATCTTTTGAGAGAAAGCTACAGTCACAAGAAGTGAAAGGCAGAAAAGTTCAACAACCACGCAGAGTAGAAAGGGTAACATGTATGATCTAATCAGACAAAAAGTGTCGTTACAGATCATTGCTTTTATTGTTAAGCATATTCAAATCCCTCTATCAGGGTGAACCCTAACAGGTTCGTTGTATAAATCCCTTAACTAGGCAACATCTTAATTGGTGTTGAAAGTCCTTTTACAAGGCGACTCCTAACAGAGTCAAGATCCTAACAGATCTTCTACCAAATCTCTTTCCCAGGTAGCACTCTTACAAGTGCTTTGTAAGCTCTTAACATGGCACTTTTATTACTGCAGTAGTAAAGTTGTGGGTTTTGTCCCACCGTTGTTTTCTCCTTCTAATCGAGGGTTTCCACGTATATATGTTGTGTTGACCTGTGTATTTCTATTTCTGTTTATGAGTGATTGATTATATTCTGTTAATTCTGCATGAATATATATATAAGGTTTATTTGGAATAGAAATTGTATTTACTGATGTCCCCCCATCATCACCTCCTCCCCTCCAAGTGTCATCAAGCAAAATTTACTTTCTGACCAATTCCTTCCACCAACTTAGGAAATCAAAATCAGACTTTGTAGCATACTTGTGGAGAAGCTTATTTATAAGGACTGATTGAAATGTTGTAGCTTGTATCTATAGGTTTTCTAAACTCAAAGTAGCTCAGCAATGTATTTCTCTTCTGCACTTTATATAATTCTTATTGCAAAAACCTTTTCCATTTCTGTATTTGATCTCTGCCATCACTCTCTCTTTATTATTCTTTGGAATATAATGGCTATGTCTGGATCTCTGATATTTCTGCTCAATTAGCAAAAAAATATCCTTGAAATTGTCGACAAAGATTTCATAGTGAAGTGATAGAAGCAAAATGTACATTTGTATCAAGAGAATATTTCACAATTGTATCAAGATTTAAACCTAAAAACATGCTGTAGCTAATGATCACTTTCCAAGGTAGAGTCCAGTCGTCAAGTATCCAGAGGTTTTCTACAAACAAACTTGCTCTAGTGTCAAAATTTTGGCAAATTAATTTTGCACACATTGGTTTAGTCCTCTCTTAAAGCCATGAGAATACGAGTGCCTTTAGTAAATACACAAGCACCATTAATAAAAAACCTCTAGAATGTTAAAATGTAAATTTACAACCCGCTCTTTTGGACCCAACATTAAGTAATTCAATATATAGAGTACAGGGAAGGTGGTTCATAGCATTTTGAATCTCATTTTTTAGTCTTCCAGAAATGCAGTTTAATTAAGATATAACATGAATCTTCTGATTCTCATTGAGATTGCTCCCATGTGCTACTAATAATAGGCATACCTAACAATGGGCATAAACTTAAATTATGTTAGGTCGAGTGTAAGTTATAATCTATTTTATATTTATTCTTATGGATTATTTGTGCAATGATATATTGAAATTACACAATTTTATGCCTTGTTATGGTCGTCTAATATTATAGTGCATTCATTTCTCAAAACATTTGTTTATATTTATAGAGCACTGTTTCTTAAAGGAGTACAGTTTTATGGCTCAAGAAATGAGTGATCGCTACATCAATGAATGGTCAAATCTACTATCTTATGTTATTTGCAGAATTCATAGCCTTTTTGCTCTGGTCGCATCCATGATTCTTTTTTTTAATGCCTGGTAAACTTTTTAACGTGGCCAGTGATGCTGGCATAACATGCCCTCCGGCTCCACGTAAAAGCTTTTGACTCAGAGCTATTAAACCACAACACTACACGTCCGAAGACAAATATTAATGAGTTCACGAATACTTCTTTAAACCACTACTCAGAAATACTTCGTTGGAGATATTAATGAGTTCATTTTTACAGGAGAAGTTAAAAGGTAACCTAGCTCGGAGAGCAGAGCACTACTACTCAGAAAACAGCAGAGTTCTTGCAGGTTAGTTCCTTCTTGCAGTGGCTACGTTAAAATATAATCACTTGTGTTTCATTCTGTTGGAATTCTCATCATGATTTAGGGTATAAACTATAAGATGCTAGGTTCAATGAAACAATATAATATTCATAAATGCAATTGGGATAAGAACTAATCATTTGCCAGTGTTCTCTTATTTTTCTGAGACAACTCATTTTTATTTATGTTCTGGAATTATTTTAGGACTTAAGGCATGGTCTTGTGGAAATCTAGAAGACTTTGGAAGGTTGATGTCAGAGTCTGGATTGAGTTCTATAATAAACTACGAATGTGGTACACTTTAAGCCAATTTCTCTCATGAAGCAAAGTTTTTTTGTAAATACCTAAGGGATGCATTAAAAAGTAATTAATAGAAAACTATGAAACCTGACTTACTACAGGTATATTCTTCCTAGAGGTATGTAAATGTGTTTTATCTAAGAGATGGTAGAATTGCATGTGAGGCAGGTTGTGAACCAATGATACAGCTTTATGAAATTCTGTTGAAAGCACCAGGTGTATTTGGTGCAAGATTTAGTGGAGCGGGATTTCGAGGTTGCTGTGTGGCTCTTGTTGATTCCAAACTTGCAGAGAAAGCAGCATCATATGTTTTTGAAGAATACAAAAAGGTTCAACCCAACTTAGCTGCACAGTTGGAAGAGGAAAGTGCTGTCTTGATTTGTGAATCAGGAGATAGAGCTTGCCTGCTATGATATATAGTCTTAACCTTGGCTTTGTTTTCAGCTGGTGAAGTTCAGTGCTCAATTGCTAGCCTGTACTTACGAAGACAACCAGTTCAAGATTCATTATTATTTAAGCGTTCAATTCAATGAATGTATGAGTGTTGTTGCAATTGTGGCATTCAAGATTCATTATTATTCAAGCATCCAATTCAATGAATCTATGAGTTTTGTTGCAATTTTGTTGCGACAATTGCAAATCTCAGTCTTATTCTTCTACACTTTGGGTGTCCTATTCTTTAGCTAGATTAATCTGCATGGTCAGATTTTGTTATTGTTTGCCACGATCATCAGAGTGCTAATGAAATAATAAATTAAATGTTCCATGGAGGAAATGTGTATAATTTACTTCCAGAGAATGTGTTATTCATGATCCAAGCAACCTGAACAATATTTGTATTCATGTTTCAAAGTGAGCAAGTGGACTGATAAATCTTCTTCTATACGTAATTGCTATGTTATTCTTTAGCTGGATTGGTCTGCATAGTCAGATTATCTTATTCTTTGTCAGTATCAGAGTGCAAATGAATTTATAAATTACGTGTTCCATGGAAGAAATGTGTCCAATTTACTTCCAGAGAATGTTTTACTCGTTATCTTAGCAACCTTAACAATACTTGTATTCATGTTTCCATGTGGGAAGTGGATTGACATTTATCAGTTTGTTCGTAATTCTTTGGTTGGAACATGTTTGGGTATAATTTATATGCGACCCAAACTGTAACATGATGAATGGAAGATAGGAAGATGGCATTCCTTAGCAGCAAATGTAATGTGACGAGTGGAAGATAAAATGATGGTACTCTTAAAATGCACTGATTTCGATTTAATTCAACATTGAAAGATAAAACATTAATTATTTTTTATTTAGTTGCTCTTGTAGTCACACGAGATGCCTTTGTAATTAGAACGAAATAATATAACTCATGTTGAGACATTAGGAATATAATGCAATAGACCTCGTTAAAAAATATCAAGTAAAATATTAAAAAAATGGTTTTATTACACCAAAGGTGTTTCTTATATGAAGAAGACGAGCAAAAAAACATCAACAGTGTCTTTTCGTCTGTACGAATGCAAGATGATTGAAACTATTTCAACCATCTGCATTTTTTTCCTTTTATTTTGGTGTTGTTTTATCATCAATAAATTGTTTTTTACGCATTATCAGAAGGCGCACATTGTTATCATTAGTTGGTGCCAACGTAGAAACCTAACCCCTTGTATTATATGATAAAGTCGGATATAGTACTGTCAGGAATAGTCACGATCACCTTGTCCCATCTGTTAGCCATTTGGAATCACCTGCAGTTCCTGTACATGTTATATTATAAACTATTAACTATACATGAAATAGATTAGATTTAATCTAAAGATGTGTGGTTTGTGTCAGGTTTTATAAATTGATGTTAGTATATAATCATATTGAATACATATATATATATATATGATGTTATACTTATGTGGTTACTGACATTGAAGATACATGATCAGATTACAATTGATATCTTACTCATATCTAAATCGGACTATATATTTTGTGATTGCCTCATATTATCGAGCGTTGATATATTGTGTTATCATGACGGTAATGTCATCCAGATTACATCTATATTGCTGCCCAAACTCATATTGAGTTGATGCTATCATAATCACCCAGAACGTAATTGGGTTTGTATCAAATGTGAAATAGACTATAAGTGGTTTCCCTCAAGGCCTAACCATCATGTGCCCAAAACTACTCCGCCTCTACCTACCACAACCTTCTCACTCACAAGATGCTTTAGTGGGATGAAAGAGTTGAGTTTGTCTGATCTATACTAGATATATCAATTTAACATTAATATATCTCTTTGTTTGTATTGTTCCATGATATTTCTAAGTTCACTGGTCACTTGTTCTACCATGGAAGCACTTTCTCTTATTCGTTGATGGGTTTGCATGAACTAAATTTCCACAGGATGGCAAGATTATGCTTTGATACCACTGTAATGACCCCAAATAGGGCCTTACGTAATTTTCTCTCAAAAATTCCCAATTAGGATTTGTATTCTATTTGGGAATGCCAATTCCCAATTATCGTACGTCATTATGCATTTAAATCATATTATATTAAGAATAATCTCTAATTCATAATATATACTTAAGCTATAATTCATTACTTTACTCCTCGTCACTAAACTTAAGGAAGATGTTAGATTTACTATACTAGGACACTTGCACAATCTCCAAGTGGATCCCCTCAAGGTTCTACCTATCTCAGGCTCTTTCCATTATGTGATCGATTTACCCGCCTCTTCCTACACACACTCCCTATCCCCTTAATAGTGATTAACAAGTTATTAAGTAATTGGTCAAGTATATATTACAAAAATATAAATAAATATATATAACATAACTAATATATAATTTCTATATATTATATCTAAATATTAGATTATTCATATAATTGATTAAATTAGATCATTCATAAATATATTGTAGAATATTTAGATGTATTCATTAGAACATTTATACAATTCTTATATTCCAAATATATACTTCCAATATATCATTAGATCTTTCAGATATATAACTATATTATATATTTGTGACTCTTATTAAAATATGTGTATATAATATATATATAAATTGATCTATAATTAAAAGCTGAAAGAGAGAGAATTTTGATTCATATATAGAGAATTCTGATTCCCAAACTATTTCCTATCATCTCCTGATATACCCCAAGTGATCCATACTAATTATTTTTAATATGATCTCATTCGATAATGATGATAGTCTGATTGTCCTCCAATTCTTTCTTATATGATCAGAATCATAACTATTAACACTCCTTTAATTTCCCTCCCAAATTCACTCCATATTGTAATATTATTTTATCTTTTCAATCCATGTATCACTGCCATGTCTTGATTTCTATTCGACTGTCTTCCATACCCCATTTGGTCTAAAGGGACTATGTTTATATAACTTTATGCACGTGGTGTTCACAACTCTTCATTTGCGAAGAGACACACCCCTATTTCATGAAACACATCCCATAGGCTATCTTTAGCCTCGTGGACGTTAAAATTATTTTCTTTCTTTCTTTCACCTAATCATGTAATTCATAATCTTTGCATTCGGGAGTTTTTGCGTTTGGGAATATTAGTTCAATGCTAACTGTTGTTTTGGTTGCCAAATCACGTACCTTTACCATCTTCTTTTCGATTTCTTTTATTTGTCCCAAGTAACATGTCTTTAGTTCTTATTTAAATGTTTGTTGCCCTGCTATTATTTATATCCCCCATTCTTACCATTTTGTGCCGTCAACTATTAAGGACTAATGTGATTATTACATAGGTTAGTAATGTTATGATATCAGTATCATTTATTGACATTATATTATATATACTAATTATGATTATTTAATATAAATATTATATTGATTTAACAAATTTATAAATATTATTTAATATAGTTTAATATTAACATTAATTATATATTGATATATGCTTCTTGATTAATACTATTATTATTGAATACTATTATTATTTATAGATTAATATTATATGTAGATTAATATTATTAACTATTATATTGATTAATTAATAATTAATTATATATTGATTAGTATTATAATATTATTACTTAGATATTATCATTAAGGGAATTAACAATATTTGAATAATATTATTATTGATATCAATAAGGGAATAATACTATTGGTATTATTATTGATTAATATTATTGACTACTCATATTTCATTGATAACTATGAATTGATTATATATATTGATAGCTATTAAATATTAAATTATTATCTTTCCTAAGATGATATTAAATAAGTATACATATGTATTATTGCATTAATTATGGTTCACGACATGTGAGTGCCCAGATTAATATCGGGTATGTCTTATTATCACCCACGTTGTAACTGGGCCTTAACAAATATGATTATCTTAACATATGTTTGGTTATGGATAAATCATGTCCACATAGGGACATGACCCTATGTGGCTTATGTCACGTAGAGTCATGTCTCTACAACAACATGTACATTCCATCTCATATTTATATTGATACAAATGCAATGAAGAACATATCAATAACAAGGAAATATTACTATTCATTGTATCTGCTATCCTCAATGATTTATTCAGAAATTGTATAACATATTATTGTGATCTCCTTCAACCATTGAATACTGCATATACATTGTAAGCCTTAGTAATTTTGCAAACACAATTCAGAGAAACAATATCAGTCATAAGTTTTAAAGATTCAAAGTACAATACTAAGGAGAAGATAATCCAATTGATATATCAGAAATAAATTATCTGATTACTCTATCACATACCATATATTCCTTAACATGGTATTAGAGCCAAGTTGGTAGATAGAGTTTAAAGAAATTGTGGTATCATCTCTCAAAATCTTTGAATTATTTAAAATCTATTCACAAGTACAAACATGGTGAACGAAGTCAAGTTTGAAGACAGACTTGATGGAGCATCAAACTTCATATCCTGGAGAATACGAATCATGATCGTTCTTATAGAACTTGAATTGGAGCAATATGTGGAAGAAGACAAAACTATGCTTGAAAATGAGCCAGATAAAACAATATGGAAAAGGCATAACAATAAAGCCATGAAAATTATAATAGATGTTGTAAAAGATCACATTTTTCCACTTATAGAAAAACCTACAACCGCATATGAGATGTTTATGACTATTCAAAATACATATGAAATCAATAATACAAGCAAATTGCTTAACTTAAATCAACTCCTTCATATTAAGATGAATAAAGGAGAAACTGTCACATCATATTTCATGAGAATATCAGGATTGAAAGATCAACTTTCAACCATCGGAAATATTGTAGATGACCAAGAATTATCATTGATAGCTCTTAAAGGTTTGCCAACTACATGGGAATCCTTCATTCAAGAAATTAGTGCACGTCTTGTTTTACCAAAATTTGATCAACTCAAGAATGATTGCACTCAGGAAGTATCACGGTTGATTACAAGAGGAATCATTCCTAATAAAGAGGAGGAAATTCAAGCTTTACATACGAACTCAAACAATAAAAGGAAGAGACATTTCAAGAGGAAAAGAGGAAAGAAAAATCAAAACTATAAGAAAACAAATTTGTCAAAAATTCAATGCTAAAAATGCGACAAATTTGGACATACTCACATGTATTGTCCAGAAAGAAAGAAAGCCCTTGTCAACATATCTGAAGTCAAGGAAGCTGAAAACTCACTATTCTTCCTTACATTATCAATTGAGCTAAACACTAATAAGAATACCTAGATAATTGATAGCGAAGCATCTAGACACATAACTGGATTTAGAGATCAGTTCAAAACCTTTGAAGGACACTCAATTGAAGAAGTCACAATAGGGGATAACTCGACTTATCATGTGAAAGGAATTGGGATCTGTTCAGTTCAAGTGAAAACTAGAGTTACTCTACAACTAAAAGATGTTCTATTTGTACCAGGCATCAAGAGAAACCTAGTCTCTATTTTTGGCCTAGCAGATCAAGGATATCACGTCACCTTCCAAGAAGATAAGGTCCTATCTTGGCCTAAGAATTCAAATATTAAAAATGCAATCTCTATAGGATCCAAAGGTGGAAGCTTGTATAAACTTTGCAACTCTCAAAACCTAACCTTAAATCATGAAGTTGTAAAAACTAATGAAATTTGGCACAAAAGACTAGGTAATCTTCATTTCCATGCTCTACCCTCCATAGATAAGATCGTGAAAGGCATACCTAACCTAAAATCTGAACATGATGGAACATGCAAATGTTGTGCATTAGGAAATAACTCCAAAACATCTTTCCTTCATAGTGAACATAAATCAAAGATTGTACTTGAGCTCATTCATATTGACTTGTGTGGACCGATGTTAGTACCTTCCTTAGGGGGATACTTGTATTATATCATCTTTGTCAATGATTATTCCAGGAAAACCTGGATTTATTTCCTAAAACTAAAAGAATCGAATGAAGTTTTATCAAAATTCAAAGAGTTTAAAGCCTTAGTCGAAAATCAAACTAGGAAGAAAATCAAAATTCTAAGATCTAACAATGGAGGAGAATACATTTCCAAAAACTTTAAAGAATTTTGCATATTTGTTGAGATTAAAAGGGAGTATACATTATCATATAATCCTCAATAGAATGGAATAGCAGAAAGAAAAAATAGAACCATTATTGAAGCAGCTAAAGCCATGATGCATGATCAAAATCTTCATATAACATTCTAGGTTGAAGCCTGCAATATAGTAGTGTAAATTCAAAACAGATGCCCTCATTCAATTATAGAGAATGTAACGCCTGGAGAAGTCTTCTCAACAAACAAACCTGATCTAAGTCACTTAAGAATATTTGGATGCCATGTATACATTCATATTCCTAAAGAGAAGAGGACTAAACTAGAACCCTCGGGAAAGAAAGACATATTTGTTGGTTATAGTGAATCTTCCAAAGCTTACAAAGTATACATACTGGGTCAAGGAAAATTGAAATCAGTAGAGATATTAAGTTTGAAGATGTTGCATATAAAACCTCTAAAAATACAGAAGAACCAAATGATGACTCCATTCTAGAGTTAGATGAAATTTCAAAAATTCAGAGGGAGAATTGTATAGAAGATCATGGGCCCACAACACCTAACCCTGAGAATGATTCAAATCCAACCAACAAGAAAAGACCACTATGGGAAAGGAAAATGTTTGAAGAAAACAATGTGGCTCCTGATGAATTTTTTAGAGAAAGTAAGAAAACAAGAAGCCACTCATGTTATGTCACTCATATAAATGAGCCCACTCAATCAGAACCTTCAGATGTTGAAGAAGCTTTAAAATCCCAAGCCTGAAAAGATGACATGATTGAGGAGCACCAATCCATATTAAAAAATGATGTTTGGGACACTGTACCAAGACCTAAAGATAAATCCATTGTCTCCTCTAAATGGTTATTCAAAATCAAACAGACACCTGATGGTAGTATTGAAAAACACAAAACCAGATTTGTTGCCTGAGGTTTCTCTCAGAAAGCTGGAATTGATTATGAAGAAACATTCGCCCATGTTGCTCAGTATACATCCGTCAGAACCATTATTGCAATTTATGCATCCAAATGGTGGAAGATACATCAGATGGACGTAAAGATGACATTTCTAAATGGTGTCATCGATGAAGAAGTATCCCTAGAATAACCAGAAGGGTTTGTTATTCATGACAGGAACGCACATGTATGTAAACTAAAGAAATCTCTCTATGGCCATAAACAAGCTACCAGGGCATGGTATGAGAGGATAGACAGTTACCTTATCAAACTAGGATACTCAAGAAATGAAGCAGATCCTAATATATACTTCAAAGAATCAAAGGGTGATATGCTAATACTTGTTCTCTATGTTGATGATCTTCTAATAACATGGGAAGATCATTTTATTGCAAAGTGTAAACAAGACCTTACATCTGAATTTGAAATGAAAGATTTAGGTCTCTTACACTACTTTTTGGGATTAGAAATATGGCAAAAGGAAGACTATATTTTCCTGAACCAAGGCAAATATACTATTGACATATTGAACAAATTTGGCATGATGGATTGTAAACCATTATGCACACCTATGGAGAGAAATATTCATAAGCTCAAAAGTGAAGCGCTGAATCCAAAGCCACATATCCTACATACTACAGATAAATAATTGGATCTCTAATGTACTTGGTGAATACCCGCCATGATATTTGTTATGCTACAAATGCAT
Source organism: Chamaecyparis obtusa (assembly GCA_027943335.1). Lineage (NCBI taxonomy): Eukaryota > Viridiplantae > Streptophyta > Pinopsida > Cupressales > Cupressaceae > Chamaecyparis > Chamaecyparis obtusa. Next base: position 247,675 of record BSBK01005423.1, on the reverse strand, counting down.
TAAGTCAATTTATGTGTGAACCTAAGAAGATCCATCTCATGGCAGCCAAGCACATTTTGAGATACTTACGTGGCACTATTGGACTTGGTCTAAAATATGATAATGTTGAGTTACAACTTCAAGGATATTCAGATTCTGACTGAGCCAACATTTGTACCGATCGGAAAAGCACTATAGGATGTTGTTTTAACCTTGGGTCTGCTATGATATCTTGGTTTAGCGGGAAGCAATCAACAGTTTCTCAGAGTTCCATTGAAACAGAGTACATATCCACTTCTATGGGAGCTCGAGAAGCAGTTTGGTTAAGGAAGTTACTAGTTGGACTATTTGGAAAGCCCTTGAATCCCACAGCTATACATTGCGATAATCAAAGCCGCATTTAACTCTCAGTAAATCCAGTCTTCCATAACAAATCCAAGCACATAGAACTTCCCTATCACTACATCAGAGATATGGTGGACAGAAACGTTATCAAGTTGGTATATATCAGCACTAAAGAACAGACTGTCGACATATTTACCAAACCTCTTGCAAAATTAAAAATAGAATATTTCAAGGGTAAACTTGGTATGACTAAGATGAAATTGTAACTCCTATGATTATGTCTCAGTTTTGTTTAATATATATGTATATATATTTTTATGTTAAGAGTTATTATTGTGCACATGTGTATTATTTTATGAAAGGTCATCTTTCATTGAATTGGATGTAAGGTCTCCATTGTAAGGTGGTGACCTTAACAATAGATTGACATGTTATCATAGACTTCATTAAGTTGTTGTCTCGGAATGTGTCAGAAATTATGATAACAAAAGGCATCATGATAGACTCCATTAATTTGTTGTCCTAGAGTGAGCCGAAGATCATGATATTACTTGTGTTGTTAATTTCTTTGAGTTATTGATCTATTATCATGTTAGACTACATTAACTTGTTGTCATGGATTGTGCCGAAAATCATGATAATAAATGAGTCAGGATAGACTACATTAATTTGTTGTCCTGGAGTGAGCCGGAAATCATGGTACTTGTTAAATATATTGTTTTGAGATCAAGATTGAGTATCTGATAGACTCTATTAAATTATTGTCCTGGAATGTGCCAGAAATCAGATAACTTATATCCTTCAAGGATATACTTATTGATAAGCATTTTGTTGATGGTAACTCTTATATGAGGTTGATGAGGTTATTCAGAACCTAATCACAAATTATGAAATTAATCATATCATCCCTCGCTAAGAAAGAGTGTTAAAGTATATCTTCAGTCGAATCTGATAGATTGATGCCACTATATATATATATATATGTGTGTGTGTGTGTTGGGGGGGGGGGGGGGGGGGTTACTGACATTGAAGATACATGATCAGATTATGATTGATATCTTACTCATGTCTAAATCGGATTGTATATATTTTGTGATTGCCTCATATTATCGAGCCTTGATATATTGTGTTATCATGACAATAATGTCATCCAGAATAGATCTGTATTGCCACCCAAACTCATATTGAGTTGATGCTATCATAATCACCCAGATCGTAATAAGGTTTGTATCAAATGTGAGTGCCCAGATTAATATTGCGCCTGTCTTATTATCCCCCAGGTTGTAATCAGGCCTTAATAAATATGATGATCTTAACATACGTTTGGTTATGGATAAATTGTCCACGTAGGGACATGACCCTGCGTGGCTCATGTCACGTAGAGTCATGTCTCTATGGTGACATGTCAATTCCATCTTATATTTATATTGATACAAATGCAATGATGAACATATCAATAACAAGGAAATATTAATATTCATTGTATATGCTATCCTCAACGATTTATTCAGAAATTGTATAACATATTATTGTGATCTCCTTTAACCATTGAATACTGCATATACAGTGTAAGCATTAGTAATTCTGGAAACACAATTCAGAGAAACAATATCAGTCATAAGTTCTGAAGATTCAAAGTACAGTACTAAGGAGAAGATAATCCAGTTGATATATCCTGAATAAATTATCAGATTACTCTATCACATACCATATATTCCTTAACAATTTGTGCAATTTGTTTTTTTTTCAATTTTGTAATTAATTGATTTTTCTTTAATTCAAATTCATTATTGTTGAAGCCAAAACTATATTGGTGCAATTTATTTTTTTGAAAGCTTAAATTTGGGTATGTGAAATGTTTTATAATTAATTTGTTTTAGGTATGTTTTAAAAAAATGAATTCTTCATTATAGAAATCGAGTTTTATTTTAAAACAGATTTATAACTCAAAACCTAAACTTATCTAATTTATTTTATCTAATCTATTTCAACTTTGATTTTATAATGATTGGAAATCAAATTTATCTAATCTATTTTATAAAAACATAACCAGTATAAAGAAATAGATTGGATACAATTTAACATCTATTAATTAAATTATTTAAGATTGTATTATCAAGTTTAGTGGTGGAATTATTATGGCTTATAGTTGGATTATTAAAATCATGAAATTTTTATAATATATATTAATTTTTAGTTTTTTTAGTTTGATAGTATAAATTTTTATGAATATAATTGTTTATTTGAAGTAAAGTTTTTTTTTAAATTAAAATTTAATTGATTTAGAAAAGGGGAAATATAGGGTGCAATAATGAGAGGGGAATAGAGACATAAAATAATTTAATTATAATTCATCAATGAAATAAAATAATTTAAAATAATAATCTACAAAATATCTTATAAAAATAATCATATAAATAAATATAAATATAAATATATATAATTAAATATGTAAAAATAAATTTATAATGATTAAACATTATAATTTAATTAGTAGAAAGAAAATAAATAATTAGAATAATATAAATATATAATAATAATATACAGCTAATTTATCATTACTGAATATTATTTTTTACAATTTTTTTATTAAGAAATTGTTAACATCTTATAAATTAAACTTAAAATAACAAATAAATAAAAAAATATATAAATCAAAGTACTTGTTTTATGAAAAAGAGTTCTAACAATAATTTTACCCTTTTCACCGCTACATATTATTCAAAATAAGAGGCAAACAAAGGGTTGATTGTAGAGTGAGTCCAACAATGGAACTACCTAAAATAAATAAGTTGAAAGACACGAGCCAATAAAGTTTGATGATACGAAAAGAAACAAACAAACACTGATGCTATAAGTCATTACATCAAATGAAAATTCATATTTTAATGTCCTCTTCAACATTTCTTCGACGTACCTATTGCACACCAAGGTGCAATCACTAATAATAGATAACACCCATAATTGAAAGTGAGTACCAAGTATGTTAAAGTTCAAATGTCTTTATTTAAATATGTTTTGAAAGTAAGGCGAGTTTTCATTTATCTTGTTACTCATCCTTGCCACAAGTTGAACAATTGATGAGAATTAATAGGGCAATATTGTTTCCAAGCTGGAATGTGAGAGAGGTATGGTTTTCTTGCTTTTGAGAATTCCTCAATTGTAGGGCTTGGTATGGTTTTCTATTTACTTGGAATCGGGTATTTGGTTTCATGGGTGGTTTTTGGTCTATGGGTTTAATTCTATTATTTTGTAAAACCACTTGGTGGTTTTCTAAGAGTTTTATGCTTATAAATACAAGCATGCAGAATTGTAAAACTAACAAGTTAGTTGGAGTACATGTTGAAGGATTACCATAGGAGAAAGCTTATTGTATTCTGAACATTATTTCTTAATATAGTTAGTGGTGTTGTTTTGTTGGGTAGTTTTTAATAAAGGGTTTCCATGTTAATCATTGTTTCATCTTTCAATGTGTTGTTTACTTTGTTACATTTGAGTTTTGTTAGCATGGATGTCTTGTGAAGTTATTATTTTGTTTCATTTGGTATTAGAATTTGAATTTAACTAGATTCATGAAAGGGAGCACATTTTGGTCTTGTGATAATCTTTTTTCTTTAGAGAGAGCGTTGTATAAACTGAATGTGCATAAGAAATGACAAGCATTTCACGGTTGGAGATTGAAAAGTTTCAACAGTAATATTATAAGCTATAGAAGTTCAAGATGAAAGAGCTCCTTGTTTCCAGTGGATTGAAATCAATGGATTGTCTCGTGACAAAAGCCTTGGAATATGTCAATAAAAGATTGGTAAAAATACAAAAAAGTGTAGTTTGGATTTGCCTTTTAAATTCAATTTTGTGTTGTGTCTCATGAAAAGTCATTGCTAAGGATCCAAAAAATGAGAAGGTTATTTTATATTAAACTAAGTCTCTAGTTAATATTTTTTTCCTTTGGAAGTTGCATTTCCTTAGCATCTTAATGCATTCAATATTGTGGTATTTTAATTAATCTCTATTGATGATAAGATGGGTAAAGAAGAAAAATGAATTACTTCTTGTTTCGTGGGATGAACTTATTATGGTCATTAATTTTATCTCAACTTAGTTATGAGTTGAAGAGGTAGTTTCACTCTTTTTATATGAAGAAATGAGGCAGAGAGATATAGAGGATGGTATATAAGGATGTCTTGCTTGTAAGAGGGCTTTCTTAGGAGAAAGGAAATGACAAGTTCGAAGATAAAAAATCAATGTTTAAAGGTAGATCTAAATATCTTGGAAGAATTTAGACAAAATGTTAGAATTCTGATAATGTGAGGCCTCACCCCGAGCCTGTCATAGCCATTCAGTTTTTGCATTCGAGATAGACTTATTTGATTATTATATTTTGATGCTATATGGATTTACTGATACTTTATATTATGGTTTTATCACCTTAGAGGTTAGAATGCACATTTAGTTATGTTATTTTGATTAAAACTGTGATATCGATTTGGAACCTTTATGTGTGATTAAGTGGATTTTATGAATGATTATGATGTCATGATGATATTAATTGCAATTGAATTATATATGCAATGATTATGTTATAAGCTTAATTTAGTGATGAATTATGTATTTCATGATGAGTTGTATGTATGTTACAGATGAATGATTATGCCATGTGAATTATGATATTTCAGATGAATTATCTTGATTAGTAATGTTATGAATTTACATGTATATATTTTCCTTGGACTACTGATGTTAGATTTTAGTGTGCAGGGAATTAGACCATGGTAAATTTGGGGAACCAAAGCATAGACTTTTGTGTAAATCAGTTCGAGCCAAGGTTGCTTCTAGTGGGAGGCAAAAACCTCGTTGTATCGTATTTAATTCGTGAAAGTAATGTGCATGAATGTATTTAATTGTTATTTAATTGTAAATGTAATTAATGTTGAGAATGCCCAAGTGGATATGCCACATGGCTTGTGATGTGTCATTTTTGTTTGTGTCACTTGACACTTGTGTGTGTAATTGTGTCCATTACATGTCCACTTGGGGATTGGATGCCCATCAACTTAGGATAGTGCCCCTTTAGGATCCCCATGAGAATCCCTTGGTTAGGGAGCTTGAGGTGGAGTCATTTCATGAATTTCGAATTTGAGCTTTACATGAGTTTTGGGGGGGCTTAAAAGGTGCCTAGGGGTGTGTTTAGGCCATTTTTAGTAAGCCCACTTGTTATACCTATGGGTAAGGGGCATTTTTAACCATAGGACAACCCATTGTTGACCAAAAGACCCCTCCAAAAGTTAGATTTTCAAAATGGCCAAAAATTCACTTTTGAAGCAAGGTCTTAGTTAAAGTTTCATCCAATTAAGTTGCAAGTCGTTGGTCCACCTTTTTGGCCAACTTTTTTAGGAATCCATATTTGGAAACCATGTAAGAAACTTGGGAAGACCATCCAATGAGAATGAGATCTTATCCCTAGGAGATTGTGTGGAGGCCTTTTTAGAGGGGACTCTTCTTTTGGAAGAGTTTGACACCCACTCTCTAGATTTGGAGACTTTGCTAGTTTGGAGAAGGACTTAGGAAAAGAGGAGGCTCTTCATCAACTTTCTTCCATAAGCTTGAATCTAGGTTGGTGGCATTCTTCATTCTACACGTGATGTTTTCATGTGAAAGAGCTCTCAAGAATATTTTCATTCTTACATGGAGAAACTAGTATTGTGTTATTATGTGCTTTTAATTTGTGAATCTTGTTATGGTGTGATAGTAGATGTTATGTGAATTCTTGAGCTTGTTGTAGTGCATGTTTTGATTACGTAAAAATAAGTTTTGAAAGGACCCGAAACCTTTTACAAGGAGAAAATAGATAAGACATTTAAGCTCCAATAGTTCAAGTGCATTAGCACCAAAAAAAGCAACACAAACAAGTCCTTAAACACAAAGACCAGCCAAAAGACAAAGGACAACAAAAAAGGAAAGCAAGACAGAAAGTTGTTGTCTAAACACATTTCATCAGTTTTGTAGCCTGATCCACAAGAATCTGCATGTTTGCAGCAGACAGCTTCAGCTCTTCCATCTCACGTACGCTTACTAGGTCCCTGTTCCTCTTTAGTCTCTATGATCTCTTGGTTCCCTTTCCCGTTATCAAACTTGTCAACCAGGATCTTCACGTGCTCATTTGAAGCCTTGAGGACAACAAAGCTCTGTTCTGCAATGTTCCCCATGGTCTTCTCTAGCTTGTCAATTCTCTTTTCCATAGTCTCAACTTTCATGGTTAAAACATCACTGCATTGGATTTTCTCCTCCATGGCATTAAGTTTGTCATTGAAGGTAGCAACACCCTCATCTCTGGAAACAATGTCAGTGAACTCATCAATAGTTTGGCCCAAGGTTTTCTCCCCCAGGTTCATCCGTTTAAGAATCCTCATTTCTTTTTGCAGCTGGTGGATGTTGGACTTCATCACAGTGATGTCATTCTTCATTATGCTAAGGGTAGACAAGAAGGCCAGGCACCCTAAACTCTCAAAATCCTCGTTCCTCCCCTCATTAATCTCAAGACCCCTGTTCTCTTCCTCCATGTTCTCCTTAGGATTTTCCACCTTCTCCTTCTCCAGGTTGGCCTTTTCCTTCTCATACCCTTCTTTCTCAATATTAGTCACGTCCTGTGCAACTTCTTGCAGGAGTTTTTACTCAACCCAAACATCCTTACCAGTACCCCCACTCTCCTCCACAGCAGGGTTGTTTTCCACATAGTTTTCCTGATCATTCTTTCCTTGGGAAGAGGAACCCTCATCAAAAGATATGAAGACCCTCTTCACCACTTTATTCTTCCTAGTTTTAGTTCTAGTACGATTGCCAGTAGGTTCCGGTCTCTTCTTCCCCTACTTCTTGGGACTCTCCTCCCTGCTCTCTTCTTCCTCTAAATCCATGTTAGTAGTAGAATCCTCCATCTTCCTTTTCTTTTTTTTCTCCTTAGGGCTATCCTCCTGGTAATCTTCAGAATCCCCCTCTTCATCTTCCGTTTTCTCCATAAACGGCTCCTCCGACTCCTTCCCATCAATATCATAGTCCTCTAGGGCTTTTCTATTGAGCTGAGATCTTTCCACCTTCTTCAACTTCAACACCTCAAATATGAGAACCATGAGCCCTTCATGGCAGACATGATCACCCTCCGGATCCCTTTGTCAGTGAAGGAGGGAAGCATTCAAAGAACTCAGTAAATAGAAAGGAAAATTAATCTTAACCCCGTGCCTAAAATGGTTCAGAAGAGTAAGATGGTGGTTGTAGATTTTAGTATACCGACCATCAAGGGTAATGTAGCCTATGATAACAAATAAAACAAGGCACCAAGGCCTGGAAATGAACTTAGGGTTAAAGTAAGAATTGTCCACCTTAACCATACGATCTCTCTCCTACTTCGTGGGTGCAAAAGCCTCCAAGGCTTTGTCCGAAATCTTCCTGTCCCTGTATAAGTTGATGCCCTTAGTCATCAAGCCAGTCGCTTCAGCAACCACATCCTCAGTCACCTCCATATTTTGTGAGCCCACCAGAACGCTTCCCTTGTTCCAAGTTTTGATGAAATTTCTGGTCACCGCCACTTTCCCTCCATGTAATCTCTTCAAGAATTTCGCCAGACCCCCTTCTTTGACAATTTTCCAAATTTCCTTATTTTGTTTCCAGTCACTACAGTCCACCGGCTCACATCTCCTCTTTCTGCCTCCCATGGCTTTGTGAAATAACAGAAAGCCGAAGTTCAAATGAATTTCCTCTCTCTGCAACTTTTCCTTCGAACTGTAATAACCATAATTAATGTTATTCACAGCCCACAACTTGTGCCAAAGGACCCCAATAATGGTCTCAAAATCAAGCCATTGTCCTTCATGATAGTCACATAGATTTTTGCACTCAATACTCATTAATGATCTCTTCATTCAAAATGTGTTGCTTACTCCTCATCCTCTCCTTGCTAATTAATGATGATCCAACACAAGGGATATCCGAACCATCATTCCATTCAATTTCCACCTAGCTTTTACAAGCCACGTTCGTAGCCCAGTCAGCCACTAAATTTGCCTCCCTGAAAATGTGGGATATCATGCATTTTTCAAAGGTGTCAATAATTTTTTTTGCCTTACTTAAAACATTGGCTCTTGAGGATTTCTTGTTGTGTTGAATTGTTTTGTTAAGGGAGTTTCTCAAGGCCACACTCACCCTTGGGAGGGAAGAGTAGCCTTGGGGGTGAAAGAAATTTTGGGACAACCATGGGTGTAGAGTCTCTCCTTGGTATGGAGAAGGAAGAAACATGGATGTATGGGCTCCATGCAGCCATTTCTTTTTGGGGGTCATAAGGGATTGTATGGCTTGAAGCCATGGGAGTCATAAGGAGTTTTATTGTGTTGGGATTTAAAATGTGTGTTGAGAAAGCCAAGAGTAGGCTTGTCTTTTATTTCTATGAAATGTACTTTCTCCCCTTGGGTTTAGTTCCACCTTCACCCCAATTTTTGAGTCATTTGGAGACTCTTGTTTTAGCCTTGGATGAGAGTTTTTTTTAAATGTGATTATTGTGTTATTGAGATTTTGGTTTGCTTGAATGTAACCCTTGTCTATGTGATGGTTCTCCAAACTCGGGGGGTGGCTTCATAGAAGCCTAGGTTGGGAGGTGAGCACTCCATGGCCTATAATTGTTTATTTGCAGGGTTGGAAGCCATTGAAGACTTCATGTTTGAAGTTGTAATCTTGAGGAGTTTGAGGATGTAATTCTAAAGTTGATATGGATCCAGATTGTTTTATGTATATTGTTAGTGTATGGAAATCTTATGGATTCCTAGAGCCCAATGTATTTATGTAATAGGGATATAATCTCCAAGTTTAGTGCTTGTATCATAGTGGTTGAAGTATTCATAGTCTTGAGAAAGGTAATGTTTTTTTCCTTTGGATAGATTTATTTCCTTATGAAAATATTGTATAATGTTCAAAGGAAGGTTTTAGTGTACTCGTGTTATTTTCAATAGAGAATGGGCAAGGTATTATTTCATTTGAAAGAAAATAAAGTTCTTGTTGGAGTAGTTTTTATGAATATTTTGTGTATTTTTCCAATGATAAACTCTATGTATTCATGATGATAAATTATAAAGAAGTAAAGTTATTGTAGCATCATTCTACTTTCAATATATAGTTTTCATTTGAATAAAAATGTTAGTGATAAGCAAGGAAAGTTTTCAATCACTCTCTCTCTCTCTCTCTCTCTCTTTCAAAGTAAGTTCTTGTCATTGGTATTGGTATCTATGATGAAAACAATAGAAAAGAGACAAGTAAAACTAATAAATTAAGTAATGCTAGTCTTAGACTAATGAGAATTATTCATTGTGAAATTATGTTAAGCATGTTCATATCTTACTAAGTTAGTGTATTGCAAGCTTAAATTTTTTAGAATGAAATCAAACAAAAGAAGAAGGAAACAAATAAGTGAAAAACACAAAGGAAAGTGGAAATGAAAATGTATGGGAAAATTAGGACCCTGGTACGGTAGAGGACCCTGTCGCAACAGGGCTCTATCGCACGATAGACAATCTGCAAAGGCAGGTTGCCTGCCGCACGATAGTCTTGCTACAATAGGATCACTGCCGGTAGTGAGCCCCACTAGCGGGGTACCGCGCAGTCAGCGCGGGCCCCATGGGGGACCCTTCTTATTATGCAAAAAAAATAACTTTTTTTATTTCATTTTTTATATTTATTAATTATTTTATAATATTTATTAATAATATTAATTAATATTAATAATATTAATTAATATTAATAATATTAATTAATATTAATAATATTAATTAATATTAATAATATTTATTAATATAATATTTTATTATTAAATAATTATGTTAATTAATATATATTATTAATTAACATAATTATTATTTAATAATTAATTAATTTAATTTTTTTATTAATAATTATATTAATTAAATGATATTAATTAATATAAATACTATTTAATATGTAATTTAATAATTATATTAATTAATAAATACTATTAATTAATATAATGATTACTTAATCAATTATGTTTTAATTCTTTTTTATGGGTTGCTGTAAGTTTTTTTTATTGTATGGATATCATCGTTTAATTTTAGTGAATTAAAACTTAAATGTAAATTCAATGATATGATTAATGGTTTGTTAGGTCATAATGGGGATCATGTCCATTTGTAATAATGCATTCATGGAGTACTCATCAAAGCTATTAGTAGGGTTAAATTCATTTTTGAGTGGCGACTAGATTGAAATAAAATGTTTAGCTAAAGTTTAAATTTGGACATTAGATCTTAAGACTTTTAACCCATTTATTACATGTATATTTAATTGGAATGAAACTTGAACTTGTTAGTCAACCCGGGTATTAGATGAGATGCTGGTGAGCGTTGTCGATGACCCCTCGTCATGCTACCCCTCAACCGAAAGTTAACCAACCCTCTCTCGGGTTTAATCGTTCAACTTAAGACTTGATAGTGAACCCTAAACATAAACTTATAAACCTTTTTTTTAAAAAAAATGGTGTGTTTTTGTGTGTAAAATTATGGGCATGATAGATAAATCTAAACATTTGAAAAATTAATTCAAGTTTTAAGAAGGTAGACAATTGTAAGACATTTGCCAATGTCTTTCACAAATCTAAGTCCACTAAAAAAAGTAGAGAATGTTTAATTGACATCTTTAAGTACACATTCTTGATATGGTATATGGCTAAATGTTTTAGTGATTCCCTCCCTAACTATTATAAATTTAGAATAGGCAGGTTTGTTGACCAAGTGATTAATTCACACAATGTCCACTCTACTAATAACCATCATAAGATCACAAGTTGTGGAAAGGTCAAGGTTATGTCTAAAGATGAGAGAGCTTTCTGAGTTCTATATATTCCACAATTAGCAAGAAATCTAATACTTGTGAACAAGATGAATGCTGCAAAAGTGCTACTTTTTAACACTTATTAAATAAGCTACAAGATTAGTATGATAATGGTTTTAGTGAGAGGTTTACTCTAGAGCTCTACTCAATTTGGATGCAGTCACTCTAAGAGTGGAAAGGATGGTGTTATGACATGAGAAGATGGAACATATTAAAGAAGAAAACATTCAAGCTTCGCAAACTAAAGGTATGGTTGAAGAAAATTTTGAGCGGTCACTAGATTTTTATTTATATGAACATTGCATTTATAATAAACAAAATCAAGTTAAGTTTTCTACTAATGCTACAAGTCTACAAGGCTAGAGTGAATTTTCAACTTGATACAAAGTGATGTGTTTAGATCTATTTGGGTTCCAATGACTAAGAAAATATTTGATTAGATATATAGGTGATTTCTAAATAAAAATGTGGGTATACTTCCTCAAACAAAAATTTGAGTTTTTAAGCAAATTCAAAGAATTTAAAGATTTTGTTGAAAACCATGTTAGAATAACTGAGAGGGGGGTGAATCAGTTATCCACACTCCCAAATACAAAATGTATATCACAAAACAAATTCAACTTAATTATGTAGCTCGGTAAACATGAAATACTAAATTGTCTGTGTAATTATCGATTACCAGTTAATTGCTCATAGTGATTACCAACCAAATCAAATATGCAACATGTAAATTATGATACCCAACCAATCACCACATAAACACATAACATGAGATTTAACGTGGAAACCCTATAAAGGGAAAAACCACCTGGGACCGGTAACCCAAAATATTTTCACTCTTCTGAAGTGAGCTCGGTGAAGAGCCAACCCTGTTAAAGGTTACAAAACACACTGTAAGGTGTGACCTTGTTAGAGGATTTAACACTAACAATTATCATCCACCAACATTCACTATGGGGTTGACACGATAAAAAATGTACATTCTATGAATGACATTACAAGACTTTCAAGCCTACTCGGTTAAGAGATTTTATCTGATTACAATGGTTAAATTGTAACAGCAGGTGATCTTATTACAATGCAACTTCTTTTGCAGATATTCAGATCTATACTAAGCCCATAAAATCCTCTTATCAATATTTCTATTCAGTACATCAATCATTCAATAACTTACTATCCCTCGGTAAAGCTCTCTGACACTCGGTATTGTTCTACAATTCGGTTCTTCTTCAACCAGTATGATCAAGCATGCATGAAGCTTTTTCACGTGATATCTCTGCAGTCTCCTTCTGACATTCTTTTCATTGTGAAACCCTAGTCTCTTAAATAGACAAGTAAACTATTTTCTTTTCATCCATCAGATTTTGCTGCTTAATCTCCTTTGTTGATTTTTCCGCTTAAACCTTCCTCGGCTGATGTGTCAGTAACACATTTTATTTCCATCCTTTAGATCTTCCTTGAATTTTGTTAGTCATTGATCTCATAATAAACTTTATCTTTCCACCTCGTAATCATACACTTTACAGCTCATCAATTGTTGTCGGCTAAACTAATCATTTAGTTCTTTTGTCCATACTCGGTTAACAAAGAAATGCATCGGTGAACACAAGCTCAGTTGATACTATCGCTCGATAAACACTACACTGGCTCGGTGTAGACTGGAATGCTTCATTAACTGACCACACTGCTTTGTAACATTTTTCTTCTATCTTCATAACAGATTAATGCAACATAATCAAGTCAACAATATGAGTTCATAGACTCATCAATAAGTTACCAAGAGTATTCCTTATCCTCATCTATCATATCCATCTTCCTCAATGTAGATTTCTCAGTTCTTCAACTTTTCTCTCCTCTTTTACAGATGTGTAGATATTTGCAACTACCATGATAAGTATTATCAAACTAGTTGGCATCAATGACAATATAATGACTAATTCAATTATCTTACATAACAATTCAGTGCTTGGTGATATCTAATCACTTGTACTTCATCAATCAGGTTCTCAATCAGTTTTAGTTCATCAATCTCTCCCTTTGGCATTAATGGAAATTCAAGCAATATGAAGTATACCAAACATGTATTCTACAACTCTGTAAGAAAATGTTGTAGCTCGGTAAGCTCTCCCTAGCTTAATATGTTTAATCACTACGTTACATGACAGCATTGCAAATGTAAACTTTCCTCTGCAGATATGATCTCTCCAGTTCTCATCTTCATTTTGTTTATCTCTCCCTTTATCTTCGCAGATTGTCTCTCCCTTAGATAGATGTTCCAGTAATCTCCTCGGTTATAATATTTTTTATCTCTCCCTTTGATAGCAATGCCAAATAAATACATAAACATACAACTTTGTATTATCCATGTGACTCTCTGTTGTCTGGTGCATACAATGTATCTATGTATACTTTTATGCAAATATGTTCCAGTTCCTCAAACCTTTCACAACCTTAGACAAAATCCAAAGTGTGAACTATGCTGCATCAATATGAATGATCTTCTGATAAGATTAGGCTGATGCAACCTCCTGATCACATTAGTGACCGGTAGACAGGGGACGGACCCCAAGTCTAGTCCTCAAATATTCAAAAGTTTCCTTCGGTAGAGGCTTGGTAAATATATCAACAAGTTTCTCTTTTGATGTAACATATTCTAATTTAACTTACTTCTCTTGTACTTGTTTTCTTAAGTAGTGATACTTAATAGAGATGTTCTTGGTCTTTGAGTGCATTATAGGATTCTTTGAAATATTAATTGCACTTGTGTTGTCATAGTATATAATCAATGTGATTACCTTGTTCATCCCTTCCAACACTTGCTTGATGTAAGCAATGTTTGAACAATTTTTTTTGCAGCAGCAACATACTCTGCTTCAGCAATAGACTGAGAAATACAAGGTTGTTTCTTACTTGTCCAAGTAACAAGTCTTTCACCAAAGAAAAATGCTCCTTCGGTGGTACTTTTCCTATCATCTATATTTCCAGCCCAATCTGCGTCGGTGTAAACTCTTAGTTCAAACTTCCCTTCCTTAGGATACCATAGTCCATAGTCCTCTATTTTCTTCAGGCATCTTAAGATTCTCTTTGTAGCAACCATGTGTGACTCCTTAGGATTTGCAAAAAATCTAGCAACAATTCCCACAGCATGTGCAATATCTGGTCTATTATGCACTACATACATCAACTTACCAATCATAGATCGGTACAGTGTCTGGTTTACCTCTGTAGTTTCATCATCTTTAGTTAGTTTGTAGCATGTGACCATTGGTGTTCCAACTAGTTTAGCATCTTCCATGCCAAATTTTCTCAGTACTTCCTTTATATACTTTGATTGTGTGATGAATATACCATCATTCTGCTGAATAACCTGCAAGCCTAGAAAGAACTTAATCTCTCCAAACATAGACATTTCAAACTCTTTTCTCATCTCATCAGCAAATGATTTACAAATATGATCTTGTCCTCCAAAAATAATGTCATCCACAAATATTTCAGCAATCAAAATAGTATCATCAGTATCTCCTTTCATATACAAATTATTATTCTCACTAGTTCTAACAAAACCAATACTTAACAAATAAGTATGCAACCTTTCATACCAGGCTCTAGGTGCTTGCTTTAAACCATATAAATCTTTATGTAATCTACATACCATATCTTTCTTGTCTGGATCAACAAACCCTTCTGGTTGTTCGATGTAGACCTCCTCTTCTAGTATCCCATTCAGAAATCCATACTTAACGTCTATTTGATAAACTTTAAACTTCGTATGTGCTTCATATGCAAGTAACATTCTGACTCCTGCTAGTCTAGCAACAGGTGCAAAAGTCTCACCATAATGTATGCCTTCCTCCTATGCATAACCCTTGCATACAAGTCTAGCTTTATTTCTTGTAACCTCTCCATTTTCATTCAGTTTGTTTCTGAAAATCCATTTAGTACCGATAACATTCTTATCCTTAGGCCTAGGTACTAAAGTCCATGTCTTGTAACTTTATTAGTAACTTTATTCAGACACTTGTAGGCTTTTCTTTTAGTGGAATATCCAAAAAATATCCCTTCATCACCTTTAGAGTCAAACTTTCCATTTCTTTCATCTTTCAGAATAAAACATTTGCTACCAAAAATTTTGAATTAACTTACAGTCAGTTTGTGACCAAACCATAGCTCGTAGGGTGTTTTGTGTGTTTCCTTCTTCAATTGTACTCGATTTAGCACATAGACAGTTGTGCTAACTTCTTCTCTCTAGTATGTCTGAGCAACATTATTTTTTATCATGAGTGTCCTTGCACAATCAACAATTGATCTATTCCTCCTTTCGGTAATCTCATTCTGCTGAGGTGTTCTCGGTGCAGAAACCTATCTTTTTATACCATGCTCATTACAATAGTTAGTAAATTCATCAGAAATAAATTCACCACCTCTATCAGATCTCAAGCATTTTAGTTCCTTCCTGGTTTATTTCTCTACTTTTTCTTTATACCATTTAAACATCTTAAATGCCTCTGATTTCTCCTTTAAAAACATCGCAGTCATTAATCTAGTGTAATCATTAAAAACAAAATGAAATATCTATCTCCATAGTAGCTCTATGTTCTCATGGGACCACATAGGTCGGTGTGAACTAGCTCCAAAATTTTCTTTGTTGAATAATCTTTACTCTTAAAACTAGATTTTGTCATTTTACCCTTTTCACATTCATGACACATAACATGATCTGGCTTTGTTAGGCTAGGCAGACCTCTAACCTTTTTCTTTTTACTGATTTTAATCATGTTATCAAAGTTTACATGACATAACCTTTTATGCCACAACCATGCATCCTCATTTTTCATTATTAAACAGGAAGACTTGTCATTATCAAGATAAAACAAGTTACCTTTCATTTGTGCTCCTATTCCAACAAGTTTTCCTCCATCATCAAATATCTTCACCTTTTTGCTCTCAAAAGCTACTCGATGACCTGAGTTGTTAAGTTGTGCCATACTTAGCAGATTGTAATTTAGTCCTTCTACCCAATAAGCATTATCATGTTTGATTTAATCATTTATCAGTAAAGATCCCTTTCCTCTAACCATACAAGGTGTATCATTGCCCATTTTTACAAATCCTCCATTATATTGCTCGAGATGATCAAATGTGTCTTCATCGCTAGTCATGTGATGGGTACAACCACTATCAATGATCCATGTATCATTTTTATTAACCTTAGAAATCAGTGTTGTCTCTACATACTTTTCTTCTTCCTCATAATCATCCTTCATAGCAACAAATACTACTTCTACATCATCATCTGAATCAGTATCAATATCATTCTCTTCAGCAATATAAAATACCTTTTTACCTTTGTCATTGTTGTCTTGGTTGTCTCTGTTGTAGTGTCGGTCACTTCTATTGTTTCTCCTCCCATAGCTTCCTTCACCAGATCAGTCTTTGTTTATGTCATCTTCTTTCCTATTTGGGCATCTAGCAGCAATATGACCAACTTATTTGCAGTTAAAACATGCTAAAGGTAATTTACCCCTATATCTACCTTTACCTTTAGGTAATCTCCTAGCCATAAGATCTTCAAGTTCATCAAGCTCATCATCAGTATTATTATCATTATCATTATCATCATGTCTACTGCTAGACTTACCAATCTTCAGAAAAGACATAAAAGCAGACTCAATAGATGGTACAACACTATTATCAAAGTTGTTTAGCTCAAAAGTTGTTAGCTTACCAATCAGATTATCAAGAGTGAGAATATTGTCAAGTGCATACCTCATTTCATGTATTGCAGATATTCTGATTGCATAAATAGGCAATAACATTCTAATAATTTTGCTTATCACTGTATCTTCTTCAATGACACCATCAGATCCTCTGATATCATTGACTACCTCCTTTATTCGGTTTGTATATTGCACTATATTTTCTCCTTCTTTCATTTTCATATCATCGAATCTTCCTCTTAAACTTTCAGCTCTGGCTCTCTTGACATTATCATCACCACTATAAACTTGGGTGTTTATCCCACATTTCCTTTGAAGTAACACAATCCTTGACATCTGATAGAGCAGCAACAATCTCCATCATAGTAACATTATGCTCATGTCTATCTCTTAATTGATCAAGAGTCAAAGGTCCTATAGGCAGTGCTAAGTAGCCATTATCCAATAGGGTGAGGGCTGAATTCCCAATCCCAGATAGATGAAGTCTCATTCGGCTCTACCATATTGTAAATTTTCCCTTGTTCAGCTTTGGCACTTCCCTCTTATACATTTTGTGATCTTTGTGTTGAAGTCCTTAAAACTCTGTTCCAAGAAACCTATATGCTCTGATACCAATTGTTAGAATAACTGAGAGGGGGGTAAATCAATTATCCACAGTCCCAAACACAAAATGTATATCACAAAATAAATTCAACTTAATTTTGTAGCTTGGTAAACATGAAATACTAAACTATCTGTGTAATTACCGATTACTAGTTAATTGCTCATAGTGATTACCGACCAAATCAAATATGCAACATGTAAAGTATGATACCCAACCAATCACCCACTAGTAAATTTTAGCCTATTTTTCGATGAGGATTAGTCAAATTTTTGATACCCATTGGTCTAACAGATGACCAAAACTATTGTCAAACTTTTTTCATTGAAATTTTGAAAGGAAACACCATTTTCAAAATTACGACCTCCTTAGTGGTTGAATTATCAACCGAATCTTCATTGAAGTAATCACTTCAACTTGGAAGAATTGTAGATCAATCCTTTTATCTCTGCGACCAATGTTCGTTGAAATTGCGACCAATCAGGGTCCATAATGTTGTTGAGGGTTCAAAGTTCTCGTCGAAACACCAAACACAGTTCGTCTCTCTTTCGATGAATGTTGGTCAGAATCGACGTCAAATACATAGCATTGTCGTTGAAACATCAATTATTAAAACGTCAAAAAATTGACCAATAATAATTTTTGGTTAAAATATATATATATATATATATATTATTGATGGGTTTCTAACCGATTTAGAGAATAACAACAACATATACTAAAGTTGCATTGTCATTGGTTCCCAAGTATTTGTCTCTTTGACATTTGTTTCTCCATCTTTATACATTATATTACCATGCATCTCTATTCTTCATTCAATAGTCATTTGATTATTAACTTAATGTATGGCTACATCTAATATATTAACCTAGTGGGGTGCTTGTATCTACCTTCCCTATCCATACTTCATTCCTTAAGACTTAGTAACCATACAAGAGAGAAGAAACACAACAGGTCTTCTTGAAGCTATCTCACACTAATCCCAAGACCGAAACACTCCACCATAGATCACAGAGTGACTCTTAGATACTTAGTTGAGAAAATATGGGACACTCCGGGTGACGAGGCTTTTTGCAACTTTATTGACTTCAAAAAAGCCTTTGATTTAATTTGTCCGTGGACTGAGACCTTAAATTATTGAGCTTCTCTTTGTTTTGAGAAGATTATAACATTCTCTACTTAACAAGGCCAACCACGTGAAGGTGGAAGCTCATCTGGCCCCTCCTAGGAGCCTCCTATGACCCTTTATGACATTTTATGACCTCTAAGATGTATTCTTAGGGATTGTAAACATTCGTAAAGGGTCATAAGGGGTCCTGGGACACAACAGCTGAGAAACATAATTGTAGGCATCATGGTGACAATTTTTTGGAGATAATGTAATTGTATACCTAGACGATGTAGAGAAACTCATGCACCTCTGATTCCAAGTTGACTAAATTTGTTGCTCGTGAATACAAGGTCCTCCAACAGATGTATTCAACTTGGAATCGGAGGTGCAGAAGTTGCTCTGCATCACTTGGGTACACAACTCAATTACGTTGTCTTCAAAAAATTGTGACCATGATTCCTACAGTTATGTTTTTCAGCTATTGTGAAATCTACATTTATGTTTCTCAATTATCATGTTTATGTGCATGTTTTTTATGTGTTTTGGATAGTAAGTCTAATTTAATTTTTCTGTGGACTAAGACCTTAAATTATTGAGCTTCTCTTTGTTTCGAGAAGAGTATAACATTCTCTACTTAACAAGGCCAACCACGTGAAGGTGGAAGCTCATCTGGCCCCTCCTAGGAGCCACTTATGACCCTTTACGACATTTTAAGACCTCTAAGATGTATTCTTAGGGGTCGTAAATGGTCGTAAAGGGTCATAAGGGGTCCTGGGACACAATAGCTGAGAAAAATGATTGTAGGCATCATGGTCACATTTTTTTGGAGACAACGTATTTGAGTTGTATACCCAAGCAATTGAGTGCAACTTCTGCACCTCCAATTCCAAGTTGACACTACAGGATCCAAAGACCATCGATAAGGAATAAATTTAGAGAGCAGAGGAGGGCCATAATAATAAAAATAATACAGGACAAACACCAAGTTAAATGAGGCAACTGCAAACATTTTAATAGATTTTTATTATTAAATAATGAAACTTGCATATACTAGTGTTCTAAGCCCCTGATTACATGATTTATTATTGTAAGCCCCCTCTAACTTATGCATCTAGAAAATGAAACTACAACCTATTGGGATTGAGACAAACCTTACAGAATAACAACAACTAGGAAGGATCATTTTCCAACATCTGTTGAATACATCTGTTGGAGGACCTTGTATTCATAAGCTACAGACGTATTCAAAAGATGTATTCAATAGATGTTGGCAAGCGATCCTTCCTAGCTACTGTTGTTCTATAAGGTTTGTCTCAATCCCAATAGGTTGTAGTTTCATTTTCTAGATGCATAAGTTAGAGTAGGTTTACAATAATAAATCATGTAATGAGGGGGCTTAGAATACTAGTATATGTAAATTTTATTATTTAATAATAAAAATTTATTAAAATGTTTGCAGTTGCCTCATTTAACTTGAGGTTCATCTTGTATTATTTTGGTCGTTATGGACCTCCTCCGCTCTCTAAATTTATTCCTTATATATGGTCTTTGTATCCCGTAGTGTCAACTTGGAATCGAAGGTGCCGAAGTTGCACTCAATCGCTTGGGTATACAAATCAATTACGTTGTCTCCAAAAAATTGTGACCGTGATGCCTACAATTATGTTTCTCAGCTGTTATGAAATCTGCATTTATGTTTCTCAGCTGTTGTGAAATCTGCATTTATGTTTCTTAGCTATCGTGTTTATACCTTCTCTCATTTGCTGGTGTAATTCATCTTTGAGTATCCCCATTCTCCTTTGCATCCAAAATGAACTCATTCCAATCCCTCACTGGAATAAAGGGAGACTTCATACCACGTTGCACTCAAACTTCAGAGAGACTTCATACCACGCAACGTCAGTAGATTACATTCAATGTGTTATTTACACTTGTATTGGTGGGAAAACTCTTGAAAACATGCAAAAGAGATTGCATTCAACCATGTTGTTTACATGACACATGTAGTTTACCTCCAGCATAAATCAGCGTTGCGTACAAATATGTAGATGTTGCATAGTACAAAGCCTTGCTCAAGCTTGAAAATGATAGTCAATCCATAGTCAAGGTCAAGGAACAAATGGAATAACCAAGAAAACACTATACGTTAAATCATGTGATTGATAGCAGATTGGGGCTACCTAAGCCATAAACATGAAGAATTATTCTAAAAAAAGATGTAAACCATATATTTGCACACTTGAGGCAACGAGAAGTTATGTCATATCAATATTAAAATATTAGTTACAATATGAAAATACTAAACTAACTAATTCCTGAGTTGATCTCTGCATATGGTCGCAACAAAGATATGCAATTACAATACAGAGAAGGCATCATAAAAATATAATTTCAGAATTTGCCCTAGCCTGACACATTTTGCACTCAAATCCTTCATCGCGGACAAGTGGAGATGGGCAGATAGATGCAAATGAGTTGTCATCAACCCAACTAAAGTATCTGCAGCCATTATTTCCCTGTGATACCCATTCTACATTAGTTCTTATATTATAATGAATAGTATTTACATTAGAAACTTTAAATGTATACACATTAGCAACCTTTTTTCTATTTGGGCAGCACCAAAATTGTCGTCCAGGGTTGTTCGGTGTCTGTGAAGTCTTCAACATACACTGCCCACCACCACATTGACAGTTTGGCACATTGACAAGAGTCATCGAGCTTATATCAATAGTGCGCACCATCGTTACTACATTTATTGTTTTTATATGATTATTTTTATATGAAATACACCAAGGAGTACCATCAGAAATATTAACCATTTACAATAATGAAAAGTAAACCTAAATCAAATAGATCATTTTTTTATCAGCATGTGTAGTCTCTGTGTATATGAAAAATGAAAGAAATATGAAGCTGAAATAAAATAGTGAACAAAATAGTATTCACATATAGTGAATGAAATATACCATCAAAAGAAGGTGACAAAATCCTGTCATGAAGCACAGACATAGGAAATAAAAAAGGGACAAAAGACAAGAAATAAGAAAAATCATTACGACTATAGAAAAATCATTTATACTATAATAAAAAAAGAAACACTCTTTGTCAACAATTTTCAAAATCATTAGGACTATAGAAAAATAATTAAGACTATACAAAATCAAATTTTAGAAATGGATGGTTCTGATGCTTTTCCATTACAACAATTGAGCATTCATCATTTGGTATTGTGTATTCCATTTAAGTATGTCAACAATGTTCAAAATCATGTCACCAAGCATATATAAGAAATAAGAAAAATCATTTGGACTATAGAAAAATCAAGTTCTAGAAATGGACGGTTCTGATATTGCTTTTCCATTACAACAATTGAGCATTCATCATTTGGTACTTCTTGGTGTATTCCATTTAAGTTTTTTAGTTGTCATGTTTATGTGCATGTTCTGGCATGTTCTTTATGTGTTTGGCTTCTCTCCCTCGCAAGGGATACATCGATAGGTAATTGATTTGAAAGCATAATGATTTGACAGTATTTTTTCAGGATAGGCGTAATCATCCCGCCAACCTTAATTAGCAACATTTGTGATATATGTCAAGTACTTATAATCAGTATGCCCAACAAACATAAACTTAGTAGTAAAAGCATGTCCTTTGGTTTACTAGTTTACTTATAATCAATATGTCCTTTGGTTTACTAGTTTAATCTGGTTTAAGAATGGTTTGTTTCATGTTTGAATGTACCATTGAATGAAGCTTGGCTATATTAAGTACAATCTTAAGACTCGTGACTCTTCAAATTCTCTTGTTTCCTTCAGACCTCCAAACATGTGTACTTTGAGTAGCCCTCCAACAAATGGACTTGTGGTGATTTTCACAATGGTACATGTGTAGGAGGACTACTCAAAGTACTCATGCTTAGGCAGGTGATACAGGTTGGTATGGGAAGCAAGCATACAAACATGGATTGACTAGGACAATGCTAAACAGTCCTAGAAATGCAAACTTTTGGGATTTGAACTATGTTCAAATAGGTACAGTCAAGTGTCCATTTGATTAATTCTCCAAATTTTGGTTGCACTCCTTGCATTGGTTGACATTTTCCTAATTATAGGGTTTGAACTTCACAACATAAGGAAACCAATACTAAGATGAAATTTTGTTATGTAGGATCTGCATTGCCTATATACTAGTTTAATCTAGTTTAAGAATGGTTTGTTTCATGTTTGAATGTACCATTGAATGAAGCTTGGATATATTTTGTACAATCTTAAGACTCATGACTCTTCAAATTCTCTTGTTTCCTTCAGACCTCCAAACATGTGTACTGTGAGATTTCCTCCAACAAATGGACTTGTGATGATTTTCACAATAGTACATGTGTTAGCAGGAAAGCTCAAAGTATTGCTTAGGAAAATGTAAATGTTTATCACCTGTGTTGTTGTGCATATAAGAGTTGATACATATATTGTTCACAAAGGAAAAGATAAATTTCAGTTAATACCACTATGTATCTGTTCTATCAAAATGGGTAAGGGTATTAATTGGGGCTGTCATCAACATTTATCTGTACTTGGGACTACCATCAACATTTATCATCATTGAAGGGGATTAATTCATATTCAGAAGATAACTATGGTAAGAAATGAAATACATACACTTCATTTCCAATTATTATCGGTGAGATAAATAAATTTGGGCCAAGAGTACAGAATATGGAGAAGACTCCAAACATAAGTGAGTTGGTGGTCAAAATGTCTTAATAGAATTTACATCAAAACCAAAAACATTAATCAGTTGATTATTATATAAGCTCCTCAAGCATGAGTTGGAGAGGACTACATTACACATTAAGACACAATATTGTTTTCACAAGTTGGCGACTATTATAATCATCAGGCAAATTAGGCTATAATTGGTGGAGAGAAGTATGTGTGTAGATCAGAAAGCATAGAGTAGACATTGTCAAAGCAAAGAGTAGACATAGATGATAAGGCAGAGAATGGCATTGTCTACAAAAGTAGAGAGAAAAGGCCAAAATTCAAAGATGACAATTAGAGGAGACACTAGCTAAATGGGAGGGCATTCATCATGTATCAAAAGCAGTGGTATACATTGCAAATGGAAAAGACAATGTTGATGAAGTTGGAATGGCACTTTTAGAGTGTCATAGAGTTCCTCATGACAGTGAGCACAAAATATGATCAGTCATGTGAAGGAATAGTAAGAACGAAATAAAAAAATGCATCCAAGAGTCTTGAGAAGTGACTATCAAAAGGATGTCAATAAATGGTGATCAAATTTGTAAGCAAAGATTAGTCCCAATGACAAACAACACTTTTGAGTTCTTAGTTATAGACAAGGTTGACTATCAAATATGCTTGATGAGGTGACGATAAGTGTAACAATTCATGATTTAAAAAGATGCCAAAACAATATGGATAAAGAACAGGCACTGTTATGAAGGCTCATAGCCACAATAAGGAATGATGTCATAAAAATCAAAAGAGGGACAGTTTCTAAAAGGCAGTGATATTCAAAGATTGAAACAAGGGTACTATATCATGACAAAGATGCAAGCATTAATAGATTTTCATGAATGTGAAGGTGCAGTGATCAACAATGCCATAAAGAGACTATTGTTAGTGTTTCTACAAAATAGAATGACAGTGTTGTGAAAGAAAAGATTCATGTTCAAGAAGAGTGCCTCAAAACAATGTTATTCAATGCTTGAGGGATGATATTTACTACTTTCATAATGACTACATGATGAAAAGATGGTCAGATTAAAAGATGTAAATCTTACCCACTGATATGACAGTCGGCTACAGGGCCACAGTGTATGTAATGAGAGGTGTCATATTGTCTTTCAAAGAGAAAAGTAAAAGCTGGCAATAGCATCAAGAGGTGCATGTTTTGTATAAATTTTTAGACCATGGAATGAAGAGCATGAGGCTATCATCATATCAATCCTTATGAGTTGTGAGATAAAAAAAGATTGAAGGCATTAGATCTTACAAGGAAGCAATGTTCAGTGTAATGAAAGAAATGGCAAACCATACCAAGCATGAGGAATCATGGTGACTGTGTATAAAGGAGTAGCAATGGTAAAGGGAAGAATTAGAGCAATGATTTAATGGTCAATATAAGATATAGAGATGTTTTCAAGAGGAGAGGCAATGATATGTATTTTGTTTCTAACGATGTGTTCACTACCACAAGACAATTTTGCAATCATGGATAATAGAACTCTGAATTGACCCTAACATGCATGAATTTAATGCTTAAGGCAAATTGACATGGTATGGAATGAACTAGATTGTGACTATAATTCAACCTTAAGACAAGACAATCACTACCTTGAGACTTAATGGCCTATGTAAATGCAATTTCCATTACTGTGATTTGGTTCCAAGGGACCCTGATCAACTTAAAGATATATGAAAAATATATGTATCCTTGTTTCAATACCTAACAATCATTTTTTAACTAATTTTGTGTGCTTTCTGCAGTGACAAAGGTAACTTGGATCAGTCAATTCATTTTTAAAAGAAATCTCATAGATAGATCCCAATCATTTTTTTTGTTACACGAAGTCTTCCACTCCACCATGAGAATACATCAATTGTAAGAATGAAGAACTACTACTCAACAAAGGATTTTCCTAACTTGGACTGACTGATATTGTGACTGGGAATGACAGTAGACTAAGATAGTGTTATTTGGGACTGCCAAAACAAAAATAAGCATGTGCAAAGTTTTCTTTCATTGTTTGTTTATGTACAATGAAATTATATAAATATTACAGTGTTACTTTTAAATAGAATGTTTTTTTTAAGTGATGGGTTACATGAAAAACACCTACTTAAAATAGGCTTATTCCCAGACAATTTGACCAATTCATTTTTTCTCAAGGTTGTTACAACTTTCCCAGCTCTGCAGCCGAAAAGGAAGATTCATTATCATATAATAAAGAATGAACATGGATCAAATGTTTTTGTGGGTTCTTCACTGCTTGATATGTATACGAAATGTTTCCACAACTTGGTGAACAGAATAATAATAACATGGACTGCAATGATTTGTGGATATGCCCAAAATGGACATGTAGGTTGTTCAATCACACTATTTTATCAATTGTTACAAGAGGGTATGAATTCTGATTAAGTTACTGTGGTGAGCATTCTAAAATGTGGGTATTTATGAGCTTTGCAAGAATTGGTATTGAGCTGTGAGGAAAGAGACGAGGAAGGTGCATTTATATAGCAACAACTTGCAAGAATTTTCTATCAATGCTTTGAATGTAGTCAAGATTGCACAATTTTCTTTTTGGTTTAGTGGGTCCAAAGATGTCAAAATGCCAAAAATGAAAAAGATAGTGTGAAAGGAGTTTGAAGAGTCAAAGGCCAAGACTAATGGTCCAGCTGGGGATTAAGACAACTTGTCTTGACTAAGACAATACTATCTTTTCTACTTATCTATCTGCTACCCTATTCACATTTTGGATAGAAGGATTTCTCAGTTGGATTTAACAACCAACTCCCATCTATAATATATAGATTCTAATATATTATGTATGTATAATCACTAATTCAATTGGTGGTACCTCACAATTAATATTTATATTCATTTTATTATGCAATTTGAAGTTATTAATCTGTGCTAATATGTTTTTAAAATTAAATGCATGGTTTTCCTTGTTCTCAGGTTTGCTATGAATATGTTGCAAAGCAGGGTCAAGGGCTTTATGAGCTAGTGAGCATTAGAAAGTAGAATCAACATCATATCTGACTAAAAAACATACTTCAATTATTTTTCAATAATTCTTAACATCAACTGGTATGCCTATAACAGGTTTCTCATT
This sequence comes from Chamaecyparis obtusa, assembly GCA_027943335.1. NCBI lineage: Eukaryota > Viridiplantae > Streptophyta > Pinopsida > Cupressales > Cupressaceae > Chamaecyparis > Chamaecyparis obtusa. The sequence goes on along the minus strand of BSBK01005423.1, from coordinate 221,174 downwards.
TACCAGACAAATCAAACAACTATTTGACTGTTGTTCTAGAAAAAAACTTGATGTTTGAATAGACAGACAACTCTAACTCTAACCATTCATCAAGATACTATTATTTCTTTAAGTGTATTACTAGTTTGGCACGTATAGATTTCTTATGACATTCATTCAACTTCTCATCAGCTATATTACCAATCACTCTTTGCTTTTACATGTATGAATGGATCAATCAACAATTGAGAAACAAATTATTCAATTTATAGATATAGAAATAGAAATAGGGAAGGATAGAGATTGATAAATATATCACAATACCATTATTTGATATATATCTACATAATCATTGCACCTTCTCAAGTGATAGTTTTAGATCTTTTAATTAAACATCATTTTTACAATTGCTAGAGTACTTCCTAACTTTAACCTCCAATAGGGGTCACTTTTCCCCTATGCATGTTATTTTGGACATAACCAGTAAGTTTAAGGAGGTCGTGATTCTTAAGGACATGGTTCTTGACCCCTCAAAGAAGGCCTAGGGGTTAATTTTAACAAGTAGATTCTTAAATGGTTCTCTTTTGTATCATATTCACAATTAGATTCTTATGTTCAATTAGGATACTTCAGAAAAAATTTCTATGATACTTTTTTCTTTATGTCTCATTTAATATGATGATGGAACTTATTGATGCAAGGACTAGGGTAAGTGTGAGAGATTAGGGCAATTTGTCCTTCAAAACCTTCTCAAAGGTCTCCAGGACAACAACCTACTAGAACCTAGACCCCACACCTTCAAAGTCCACTTAATAATATGTCCTAACTACCATTCCCAACCCTGAATACAAGATTCAACAATTACTCCAGGATGGATGATGCACTATCTCATAATGACTTACTAGGATAGGTACCAATCTTGGTCCAATAATGAAGGATGACAAGTCTATCTTATGGGGGGTTGAATCAACTTGTCAAGATTTTTTCATTACCTATCAAACATGTCCAAACTATTAAGAGTCCTTGGAGCATTCTGCAGACAATACTTCCTTCTTTAGGCCTCAATTCCCTTGTAGCCCTACAAATACGGATTTAGGGTATTTCTACCAAACTCAACATTGACCCTTGAGAATAGAATGTAGTTTTAGATACCCATTTGGGATTAATTCTAGCCTTCTAAGAAAGGAATTCAAGAGACTCAACAAATAGGACTGTCCTTAACAATGTCAATTAGGCCTAATTGTGTTATTAGGTCACTTTTCTAAAGGAAGTACCCTAAGGATCAATAGGGGAATGAAACCAATTCTTGGAATGTTATTAACATGGTCTCAATACACTCTAAACTCAAATTCATACCCTGATTCAACCCTAGCACCTAAATGTCATCAGTTCTTCATTCTGAAACTAGGTTGCCACATGGAGATGTCAACCTTAATTCAATGGAAATATGGATGGACACACTCTTCCCTAAAAATTGACTTCAAAACCACTAAATATACATACAAGCCCCTCATTCCACCAAGAATTAGAATTTTCTAATGGTGGACATGAGAGGAAATCAACCTTGAATGAAGAAACCCTAGGTAATGAGGGTTTCAGGCCAGTTTTAAGAAAAAAATGCTCTAACTTCCGACCCCAGACACCTTAGACCTCTAAATTGGTTGCAAATGAAAGTGGATTCAAGGATCTTCACAGTCCCATAAATTTCACCATCAATATGAGTCGTGCAGGTTCGTACAGGAACAAGAAACTTGACTATTTGCAGGACAATGTTATGTTTTATTGATTCAAAAACAAATTTACATCCAATCTGCCTTCCACTTGTACACACTAAAATGGTGCACTTCTATGAACCATTACATGCAAGGTTTCTCAAGAATGAGGCCTCACAAAGCGGCTCATAGCTCTCTATGCATGGAGTTGCAAGATTATGAATTTGCTCTCAGCTAGAGCTATTGAGCTTGTGACCTTGCTAGTCAACCATACAATGAGAGATTCAAGTGAAGACAAGGACAAAAATGCCAATATCTCCAAGAATCACTATGAGATGCAATGCAATGCAACTAAAATGAGGATGCAAACTATTCTATGGAAATGAAAGTACAAATTAAGCTATTGAAAGGAAATACAAAGGATTACAACCTTCCTAATTAAGCTATGTGAAGTTATCTATTGCATAAAAGAAACTAAGCTATGAAATGAAGCTATGGATGCTATGATAATGCAAGAAATGAAGTCTAAAATATGAAGCAATGAGGAAATCCAAGAAAAGCTTGATGTAGCAATGATCTCCAAAAGCTCCAAATGCACCTAGAAAACCTGCAGCATAACAATAGCATGAAAGAGATGGATATGCAAATGAAGGAGAGAGCTTTCCTTTTATAAGGAATGAGGTGAAATGGACCATTGAGATTAAGAGGCAAAAGTCTTAATCAGTGGTGGAGCTTGAAAGAAGAGCAATCCATGTGCACAAGTATCCTCCAATAGGAAAATAGGAGTTGACTTTATGTCCATATGAGACAAAAAGTGTTTTCTTCTTTTTATAAAATAGGAATAGTACTTTATTTGTGCAACTTAGGATAAGATGAAAAGGTGGGGCTTTTTATTTATTAAAAGGGGAAGAAATATTCCTTTTAAGTAAACAAAATGGTTAGCCCAAGGATAAAAATCCAATATATGATCGAAATTAAGACTTGATCAAGAAATTGATATTGTTGAAAATATTGATTATTGATAAAATTGATTCAGGATTGATAAATTGAATAAATGGGGCCCAAAGTCTAGGCGACCATTTTTGGGTGCATACATTTGCCCCTCTTTGACTAATGTGTGATCGATTTGGGAACACATGTAGTCAAAGAATGAAGTTGAAATGTGAGATCGATTTGGGATCACAAGACAACTCAGATGTGAGGTCAATTCGGGATCACATCCGGACAAACATAGACAAAGGCCTTTGAACATGAGGTCGATTCGGGATCACATTCAAAGTAAGAGATAAGAATCTCAAATTTGAGCAAAAGCTCACAAAAGATGTCTGAATCAAGAAAATCAAACAATTGGGGATGAGAATCCCATAGGTACTGCCCCCTCAGAATCGAAATTGAAATCAAGTAGAGGAGAGACATAAAATCGATAAGGTTGATCAAATCATAATAAAATCACAATCGAAGGTAAGGGTCAATAGGTTAACCATTAGGCAATGAAACATGCCCCAGTGAGGAAGTAGAAGAATAGAAATAGAGTGGATGAAAGACTAGAAAATTTGAGAGACATGGAAGGAAGAAATTCCACCGAAAATCAAATTATGCCTCAAAAGGTCAGTCAACTGCTCAGAAGAAGGGGAAAAATTTTTGAAACGTGACTTGGATTTTGATTTCGAGTCTGAAAATGGATAGAAAATGATATGATATGAAAGATCAGAAATGAAAGATATGATCAAGAAGAATCAGAAAATGAGCATAGTTGACCAACAGGTCCACGTAAGATGAAAAAAAGAGAGCTCTCTCCATATGCAAGGTGCAGAAACTAAACTAACATGAACCTAGAAATGCAAGCTACTATGAAAGTGGTTGACTTGCAAGGTCACAACGCTTATAGACATCTAATTATCATCATCGAGCATTATTGGTAGCGTCGTAAGATCATACAATGCACACTAGCATAACTATGTGGATATGAATATGATCTTTATCAGATAGAATGTGGAAATCCCACCTAGGCATCAAAGACATGGAGGTCAGGATGACTAATGCAATAAGATTACCTAAATTTGATATGGCGAGATTATGCTTGTATCAAGACACATGAAAGTCAGGATAACTAGAAGCATGCACTCGCAAAACAGTCAAGGATAATACCTTGTCAATCCATAGTGTCAATTAAGACCAGCATAAATGCTCATGATAGTTAGGATCAACAAAATATACCCATAAGCAGATAAAGAAATAAAACATGTTCTCATACCCTTAGTCTTCTAGCTATGCATCATCGAAAACTTCTCAAGGAGAGACCACTCATCAAAGAAATTCGCATAGACAGCACACAAAGAAAAAGAAAGTCAACATATCTCAAGCGAGTTGATTGTTTAAGTGTGTGTGTGTTGGTCATAGAGTCAAACTCTGGTTATCACATCTGCAAATGAGAAATATTGCATCATACTTAGACTGTTGGGTAAGACATCTGATAAGTGTTAAGAAACACTTGACGCAAGGGTAGTGTTGAAAAACACTATTTTGGGGTGGTGTTGAAAAACACCTGTTGTGAAATGCCCCAAGAGACAAACGCACCTAAAGGACCTATGCTAACAATTATGCCCCTTAGACAAAGATAAAGACCAATTCTAGACCAAGTCAAATAAGGTCAAGACATGATGGAAAGGCTCAGTGTCGAGGACACATGCTAACAAATAGGGGTGCAAAGGCCTCAAGTAGCGCCTGTTTCCAAGTTTTCACCACTTGGAATCTTTTTTCATTTTTTGGATTTTTTGCTACCAAGGTGCCTGTTTCCAAGTTTTCACCAAGGCACTTTTTCTATTTTTTGAATTTTTGAGTTTTTTGAATTTTTTTGTATTTTTTCAAGCCTTTTTATGCTTTTTAAGATTTTTTCAGCATCATATATCAATTTTTTTTTTGTATTTTTTCAGGATCATAAAATATGTACAAAGAATGCCCCTAGACAGAATGGGCATCAAACTCCCAAGCAAGATCACATCGTGTATTCCCAATGTCTAGGAAGGTGAGGGACAAGATGGATAAGCAAGCTGGTGAATGAGATGGAAGACATGAGAATGAAGGAGAGTGAAGGGAAGAAATCCTCAAGGTCAAACTCCTCAAGAGTACCCAAGCTAGGGAAAAATTGTTGTCATGTAAAGCGCATTTGGACAAGAAATGAGAGGCTAGCATAGGATAAGTCACAAAAGCACATTGCAAAAGAAGGAAGGATGCAGTCCAAAGGAGTAGACATGTCAAGAGGCTTCATAGCATCGTGTTTTACCTTTTTTTTTTTATTAGATCAAGACCAGAGGGGAAAAGGATAGAAAAAGGCTAGAATGAATGAAGGAAAATGAATATGAAGGCTAAACATGAATGGAATGAAAGCAAGATCATCATAAGATAGCTCACAAAATAGCCAAATGTTCATGTATAGATCAACATTGTCAAGATCAGAGAGAGAAGATGGAATGGATGAAATATGTAGAAGAACTACGCATGACGCCTGATTGCCAGGTTTTCATCATGGTACTTATCCAAGGCACCACAAGGGAGTGGTTTTCACCATAGGATGAATTTATTTCTCTTTACTTTTGCTACCAAGGCACATTTTCAATTTTTTCTTTTTTTGTTCTTTTTGAATTTTTCTATTTTTTTGAATTTTCTTTTTTGGAAGAAGGCAAGCTTTTCAGATAATGCTCCTTGAATGGATAAACCATAATATGTCAAGGATTTAAAATGATATGCTCAAAGATGCTGAAGGGGAAAGGAAGACGCATGAGGAATAGGCAAATGAGGAAAAAATGATAGAAGGTAGAAGGATAATGAATGGAAGGAATGTGAAAAGGTAGATGGAAAGAAAGGTAAGATCAACGTCAATACACACCTTGAAGGGTGACGGGAAAAATGGAGGAAACGTAAACCATATTCTAGTCCAAATGCGAACCATATTCTGGTTCATTATTGCTATGTGACTCCTCGAAGAGAGGATTGGTGTGCTTGTTATAATTCTCAAATGTGAATGGAGGAATACGAGAAGGAATATGGAAAATGTTTAGCAGAGGTTGCGGTTTAGGCGCATGAAATGGAAGAATGTTTTTGGAAAAAGATGAAGTGGAAGCCTTTGGAAGCTTGAATATCAACTTCACTTTTTTCTCAACATAAGACTCTTTCAAGAGAGACTTTGGAATCCATATAGCCTTAGGCCTTTCATTTCCTTTTGATGACTGAGAGAGAATATCTTCAATGATGGATTTTGGAACCCATACTTGTCTTGTAGTTTTCTTCTTAGATATCTCTTTCGACTTTATGCCCCCATGTCGACTAGAGGAGACATGGTGATCTTTTTTTGATGGATTCTTATATTGCTTCTTTTTCTTATTTTGAACATTCAACTTACTTCCAAAAGACTTGGTACTTGTGGAAGAAGAAGGAGGATATGACCGGTTTAGATGGGTGGGTGGATGAAAGGGATTCAAGGGTATGCATCTATGTTGATCTTGAGGAAAGATAGGAGATGGAGGGACGTAAGGACCTAAAATGGATGATGAATTAGGAGAATTAGGAGGGGAAAGTGAAGGGACATAAGGGCCCAAGATGGAAGGAAGACATGAAGCCATTAGTATTGGTGGAGGAGGTCCAAGGATGGACATGGAAGATGCAAAAAGATAGTCAATAAGTTCATCAACATCTATATCACAACCAAGGATATCAGCATCTTTAGAGTGAGCATTAGAATTTTCAATAGGATCCTGCACATCTTGAATAGGAGAAACTTCGTTGATAGGATTGTTTAAAGCTTGCAAAGACTTAGGAAGAGTAGAAAGCGGAAGTGAACATGGAGCGGTAGAACAAGGTGGAAGACTTTGATCTTGACAAGGATCTTTGGATAGCATAGGTGTAAGATTTTTCTCTTGATTTTCAATAGGCTTAATATTAGCAGTAACAACACCATTTTTAATAACCTTAATGGAAACATCATCTTTGGAAAGCGCAAGTGTGGTAAGGTTATTTTGATCATCAATAAGCTCAATAGTGAAAGTAGTAGCTCAATCTTGCTTAGGAGATGGTGGAATGAATGCAGAAGAGCATAGAGGATCAAAAGAACCATGAAGCGGATCAGAGACATCATGAAAAGGATTGGATGACATGGAGGGTTCTTGATCTTGATCTTTTTTTATGTTCTTTTCTTTATCATTTTTAGAGTCCTCTTGACATGGAGCCACTTCCACGGACAAGGAAGCAGGTTGGGATTGTATGGAAGACTTTGGAGGAGATGGTGAAGGATTAGCTGAAGTAGGCATTATAGAACATAAAGGCTTAGGCTCTTTAGGTTTAGCATTATTGAAAGTATTTGCAGCCAAGTGAAGGTTAGCTTGAGTTTCTTTAAGAGGTAGCCCTTTTGGATAACTATAGGGGACCGCATGAAAAGCCTTAGGATTTGAATTGGATGAAGTATTTGTGAAAGATTTGGAAGACTTAGAAGCTTTAGGAAGTGTGTGGGTATTGGAGGAAGTAGAGGATGGAAGGGAACCATCACAAGACAAAGGTTCAACATTAACATGATCTTGCTTGAGAGTGTCATCTTTATTTTCAGCATGAGAACTTTTAGAGGAGAGATTCTTTTGACGTTTGAAATCAGCGCGGTAGATTTTCTCTTCCTCAGTAGGAATATTGTATTGTTCACAAAAATCATCAAAGAATTTTTCAAATTTAGAGTCACATGGATCACCATCACAGTCTACCCAATACGACTTCCCCTTAGAAATCACAAGTGTACCACAAGGAAGATGCTTAAGGATAGAAGTTTCATGGGCATCACTACATTGTCCATCATCATAGTCATCATAGTCATCATAGGTGGGTGTATCACTCTTTGTGGAAGAGACATCACAAGGACTATCACGTTTCTCTTTATGGTATGTCTTCTGAAGAGAAGTAAGACTCTTGGGAGAAGTAGAAGAAGAACGAGATCTTGAAGAAGAGGAAAATGAAGACCTACTGGAAGAAGAATACTTGGATAATGAAAAATTCAAATGATGTTTAGAAGAGTCATGATAAGATTTGGAAGATGAAGAATGTGAATAGTGTTTAGAAGAATCATGATAAGACTTAGAAGATGAAGAATGTGAATGATGTCTGGAAGAGTCATGATAGGACTTGGAAGGTGAAGAAGAATGAGAAGGTTTAGATGATGAAGAATGTTTGGAAGAAGAAGATCATGATATGATCATGTTTATGATTCTAGCAAAGGCATCTGATTTAATCATCTTTTCTTTTATTTTTTCTTTAAATTCATCACTCATGAGAATTTTGGAGGAACAACACTTTTTGAATATGTCAATGAGCTCAAGATCATCTATTCTTAATAAAGGTTCCAAAGCTAGATAGTCAAGATTCATGGTTCCAAAAGAGGAGAAATCAAGCATGGAAGAAATGAATAGATGAATAGAAGAAAATAGACTAGATAATAAGAGGAAAAGAATCAAGAAGAAGAAGAAGAAGAAGAATTTCCCATGGGAATAGAAGACTTTATAAGAACATGGGAAATGGAGAAGAAAGAAGAAGACTAAGAGCCATCTTGTGCAATTGATACCATAACATTCATTGAGATGTTGAGCAACATGACAACACCTAAGATCTAAGATCTGGACTGACCAAGGAAGACTGAAAATAGAAGACCCTTGGTAATAGGATGACCTCACAAAATGTCAACACCAAACTAGGATAATCAAAGTTTTCTATTGTCCAAAGAGAAATGAAAAGATAGAAGAAGGGGCTTTACCAACACTGTCAAAGAGGTGCTTCAAATCAAAGGGTGACTACCCTTGCACTTTTGAACCAGGAGGTTGGGCTAGGCCAAAAGATAATTGAAATTGAGATTAAATAAAAATTATTTAGACAATAAGAGTACAAGAATTTCCCAAGAATGTAGCTCACAATTCTAGAGATAAACTTTCTCACCAAGAACAACCTTCTAATGCGATATTTCTCTTTGGCTAATGTGATACTGATGTTGAGCTTGACCAATTTGTGCAAAATTTTGAGTTTTTAAGGTCTGATTTTGGATTTTCTGAATGTTAGGGTGAAAATGTCTGATGTCAATCACAAATTTAACAACATTTGGATAGGTTTGCAAATAGTAGAGGATCAAACATGTCTTCAAACACTTGAAACAAGGGCAAAAGCAACCTTGCCAAGACAAACACTTATGATATCAAAAATAAAATTGCACCCTATGAATGCTACCGATTGTTTGTATGTTGAGAATGTTTACACTGGTATCACACAATCGAAGACACTTCAAGCAATATCTACCTACAAGACAAGGCTCAATACTTACCAACTTAGCCCACAACTTGATGCCCCCTTGCCTCACACCAAGTGGTTGCCCACAAGAGATATTGGCTTTGTCATGGAAGTGTCAAACAACACAACCAAAGGGACACATATGGTGAGTATCTTGGGGTGATCCAGGTTAGTCCACTTGGATCAATCCTTGCACTAAGAAGATAAGTGGCTAAATAAGGTGGCCTCTAACCTATGGTTCTTAGTAAGGGCTTCCGTTCATAACACCCCTCTTGCTCCTCATGAAGGACTAGGACCTCGCGGCCTCAAGAGTACCTTAAGCATTCTTGCTCAATGCTTTCCCCATGGTCGCAATCCCATGAGCTACTCACATCAAGCGAAGACAAGTGTTATGTCTACCAAAGTTTTGTGTCCTTGATAGCCTTGAGATTATAGTGGGTTGGAATAGCTCGGTATTAGCTTGTCCCCACTTGGGTCGTTCCTCTTGATTGCTCAAGAGCAGGCCCGCTAAAGGATTCTAACAACTAAACAAAAGTGGATCAACTCTTGAGGTTCAAGGTTTTTGGTTCACCACAAGGGTGAAGAGCATACTCCCCTATCTCAAGAATCTCTCCCAAACACACCAAGCAAAGTTCATTTACCCTCTTGTTTTCAAAATTCAAAGATGGGTCAAGATTTTCTGGTTCACCAAAATGGTGAAGAGCATACTTCGCCTACCACCCAAGAATTCCTACAACAAGATCTTAAGTACCTAATAAATGAAAAAACTAGTTTTTGCCACACTTAAAAGGAAAGCAAATAAACAAGCAAGATTTTTTATTTTTTTTTTATGCTTGGGCAGCCCTACAAAAACCATTAGTAGCCCTCTTTGACATGCGTTCTTTTGACAAATTTCAAGTAATGAGAGCACCTACAACCACAACTTGTTAGACCAACAAGAGTTAGGAGAATCAAAATCCAAAATCTACCAATGATTAGTACATGAAAAATTAGATAATCTACAAAAATAACTGATCAAATGATAAAATCTGAAAATGAAACCATCATGGTTGGATTAGGCTTAGAAAGACCTTTCCAATGATATATCACACTTAAACTTTTGATGCCATTTGCAAAATTTCAAAAAAAAAATGGGCACCCGTTTTCCACAGTGGCACGGAATTGAAAACGCTGGAAATTTCAAAAAATTTCAAAAAGATAGCAGAGAACCTAAAACTTGCAAGATAGATAAAATAGCCCAAAAATAGCTCTCTGTCAGGTTCAGGCGATATACTCAGACTTCACCAATATCGCGCGACATAGTTTCCTATAGCCGAGTGATATACCTCAGTCCGAGCGATATACTGCACAATAGGTGGGCGATACTTCGCACGACACTAGGTGATATACCTCAATACTACCGTGTGATTCTTCTGAGATGCGAAGTGTCACGCGGGTATTATAAGGTATATCGCGCGATATACTGAGAAGTATCGCGCGATATTCTGAGACAGAAAACCAGAGAATAAAAATTACGCTAAAAACTTGCCAAAAAATGATGAAAATGCAAAAAAAGAAGGACAAAGTCTATCTACTCTGCCCCACAGTGGGTGCCAAAAATGTACACACTAAAATGGTGCACTTCTATGAACCATTACATGCAAGGTTGCTCAAGAATGAGGCCTCACAAAGCGGCTCATAGCTCTCTATGCATGGAGTTGCAAGATTATGAATTTGCTCTCAGCTAGAGCTATTGAGCTTGTGACCTTGCTAGTCAACCATACAATGAGAGATTCAAGTGAAGACAAGGACAAGAATGCCAATATCTCCAAGAATCACTATGAGATGCAATGCAATGCAACTAAAATGAGGATGCAAACTATTCTATGGAAATGAAAGTACAAATTAAGCTATTGAAAGGAAATACAAAGGATTACAACCTTCCTAATTAAGCTATGTGAAGTTATCTATTGCATAAAAGAAACTAAGCTATGAAATGAATCTATGGATGCTATGATAATGCAAGAAATGAAGTCTAAACTATGAAGCAATGAGGAAATCCAAGAAAAGCTTGATGTAGCAATGATCTCCAAAAGCTCCAAATGCACCTAGAAAACCTGCAGCATAACAATAGCATGAAAGAGATGGATATGCAAATGAAAGAGAGAGCTTTCCTTTTATAAGAAATGAGGTGAAATGGACCATTGAGATTAAGAGGCAAAAGTCTTAATCAGTGGTGGAGCTTGAAAGAAGAGCAATCCATGTGCACAAGTATCCTCCAATAGGAAAATAGGAGTTGACTTTATGTCCATATGAGACAAAAAGTGTTTTCTTCTTTTTATAAAATAGGAATAGTGCTTTATTTGTGCAACTTAGGATAAGATGAAAAGGTGGGGCTTTTTATTTATTAAAAGGGGAAGAAATATTCCTTTTAAGTAAACAAAATGGTTAGCCCAAGGATAAAAATCTAATATATGATCGAAATTAAGACTTGATCAAGAAATTGATATTGTTGAAAATATTGATTATTGATAAAATTGATTCAGGATTGATAAATTGAATAAATGGGGCCCAAAGTCTAGGCGACCATTTTTGGGAGTTGACTTTATGTCCATATGAGACAAAAAGTGTTTTCTTCTTTTTATAAAATAGGAATAGTGCTTTATTTGTGCAACTTAGGATAAGAAGAAAAGGTGGGGCTTTTTATTTAATTAAAAGGGGAGGAAATATTCCTTTTAATCAAATAAAGACTTAGGATAAATGATTAGCCCATAGGATAAAAATCCAATATATGATCGAAATTAAGACTTGATCAAGAAATTGATAATGTTGAGAATATTGATTATTGATAAAATTGATTCAGGATTGATAAATTGAATAAATGGGGCCCAAAGTCTAGGCGACCATTTTTGGGTGCATACACCACTTGCCTAAAAGGATTATATGAAATGGACAATCTGGAATGGACAAACGTTGGGTATTCATGGTGAATACAGTTACCAAGAAATCTTCAATGTATTGACATCCTCAAATCTATTATATGATTCAATTTCAAATCTCTTATTATTCACTGCTGCAAACATATATACTTTTTCCCTGACCAAGTACATGGAAGTTTTATCTAGGGCATCAACTCTTGAAGTAGCATACTACTTCCATAGTTTGAGTATTGGAATAATTAAAATACATGGTATTTCCATGCTTCTCGTCCATTGACATTGAGTCCCAATAGGAAGAATGCAGGTCAAGACCAAATGTCAGAGCCGATTATAGAGTCTCTGAGTCGATCTGATAGAGAGATGGGTTTCTCAACACCAATTTCAAAAAAAAATTGATTGCAAAGTTTAATTAAAAGAAATCTAACAGAACCTGAGAATGCACAAATGAATCTGCTGCAACCATAAAACTATTTATTCATTACATGGTAGAGTTTGCTAAGACAAGTGGCTACATGTTCATTCCACGGCAGGCTATGTAAATAGAAATAAACCTAAATGACAAACAACTCTAAAATTACTTGTGAAGTAATTTTCTTAATTAAAAATATTGAAACCTTGAGCCTGAAACAAAAAATGGCATATAAGACCGATGCTATGAAGTTTAACAAATGTAGTCAACAACCAAACCTTCTTCGAAGATGGAAATCCTTTGCACGCTGCAGTCCTCCTTCGCGCACTGCAACCCTTGATCTAATTTGCCCGTAAAAATGAAATGAGAAATGAAATCTTTTTTTTCTTAAAGTTATAGTTGTGTTCATCGATATTTCAACCTACATGGTATTGGTCAAAATTTTGACCAACACGGGCATGGATTAAAAAAAAAGAAAGTTTTCTTTCTATAATCTGACCAACCTAAACCTTTTTAATTGATGGTCAAAAATTTTGGTAGAAAAATAAGGTCAAATGTACTAGTGACCACATAAACACATAACACAAGATATTTAACATGGAAACCCTGTAAAGGGAAAAACCACTTGGGACCAGTAACCTAAAATATTTTCATTCTTCTGAAGTGAGCTCGGTGAATATCCAACCCTATTAAAAGTTACAAAACAAATTGTAAGGTGTGACCTTGTTAGAGGATTTAACACTAACAGTTATCATCCAACCAGCATTCACTATGGGGTTGACAAGATAACAAATGTATATTCTATGAATGACATTACAAGACTTTCAAGTCTACTCAATTAAGATATTTTATCTTATTACAATGGTTAAACTGTAACATCAGGTGATCTGATTACAATGCAACTTCTTTCATAGATATTTAGATCAATACTAAGCCCATAAAATCCTCTGATCAATGTTTCTATTCAGTACATCAATCATTCAATAACTTACTATCCCTTGGTAAAGCTCTCTGACACTCGATACTGCTCTGTAGTTTGGTTCTTCTTCAACCAGTATGATCAGACATGCATGAAGCTTGTTCATGCGAAATCTCTGCAGTCTCCTTATTCTGAAATTCTTTTCACTATGAAACCCTAGTCTCTTAAATAGACAAGTAAACCATTTTCTTTTCATCCATCAAATTTTGCCTCTTAATCTCCTTCGTTGATTTTGCCGCTTAAACCTTCCTCGACTGATGTGTCAGTAACACGTTTTGTTTCCATCCTTTAGATCTTCCTTGAATTTTTTTAGTCGTTGATATCATAACAATATCTTTCCACCTCATAGTCATACACTTTACAGCTCATCAATTTCTGTCGGCTAAACTAATCATTTAGTTCTTTTGTCCATACTCGGTTAACAAAGAAATGCATCGGTGAACACAAGCTCGATTGATATTGTTGCTCGGTATACACTACACTGGCTCGGTGTATACTAGAATGCTTCATTAACTGACCACACTACTTTGTAACATTTTGCTTCTATCTTCATAACAGATTAATGCAACATAATCAAGTCAACAATATGAGGTCATAGACTCATCAATAAGTTACCAATAGTATTCCTTATCCTCATATATCCTATCATCTTCCTCAATGTAGATATCTCGGTTCTTCATCTTTTCTCTCCTCTTTTACATATGTGTAGATAGTTGCAACTACCATGATAAGTACTATCAAACTAGTTGACATTAATGACAACATAATGACTGATTTAATTATCTTACATAACAATTCAGTGCTCGGTGATAAGTAATCACTTGTACTTCATCAATCAGGTTCTCAATCAGTTGTAGTTCATCAAACCAAACATATAAAAAATATAAGTAAATAAAGGTGTTGAAGACAAACATTGGTGGAAATTTTTGCTCTAGTTCATGACACTTTTATAAGCAAATTGAGATTGTAAGGGAGAAGACAACTTCAAATATTTTGTATTTGTGGAAAAGGGTAGAGATGTGGTTAGTTGTGTAGGATTAGAGTAGAAATTTTGGGCAATCTCAATAAACATTGTTTCTTATTAAATGGTCAATTGATTTCCCACATCAAACTTTATTGATAAAACACTATAGGAGGTATGAACTAATAGGAAACTATTTCTTCAACATCTTAGATTATTTGAATTTGATACTTGTCTACATGTTACAAAGAAAAATATACCAAAGCTAGAGAATGAGACAAAGAAATGAATCTCCATCAACTATATAATGGTTTAAAGAGATACAAGATTAGGCAATTATAGGTAGAGAAGATCGACTATAATTGTAAAATGATCTTCAAATAGATCAAAGAGCCACCAAAATAAGAGCCAAGAAATGAAGAGCCAAAAAAAATGACACTTGAAATAAAAGATGAATAATTGCATCTAAAGATGAACTAGAAGAAAAAGATGTAAGGAAACTCAGGTGCGGAAACAGCTTCCTACGCTAATCTCTATAGGAGAGCATTGTGCAAATTCTTATAAATCCTTACAATTTCAGATTCGTTAACTATTTTAACAAAGATATTGCAACCACATACCATACATATAGAAAAATAGAGAATGACACAATGATATACCCTGGGGAAAACCTTTCCGTAAAAAACCCCAGCACTCCAAAATCTGCACAATGTATTATCTTCAACACAAAGATTACAATACACTTGCAATGCAAGTTCTTTCAGGAAATGAGAGACAAAGCCAACAAGACTTAAACTTTGTTATATCTCTCCCATAGGAGCAGCATCATATATATAGACTCCTCTGGACCCAAAAATAGGCACAACCACCAAGACCCATGCACAAAGCCACATGTACATAGTTGTTACATGCAATCCCAAGAATAGGCATCCATCCCTAGAATAGACTATGATAGCTTGTCATAGAATCCACCAAAAATAACGGTCACAAGAGAAGTGTAAGAGAATCTGTCATACCAACCTGTTTTTGGCATATTCTCTTACACACACCAACCACTTCTTCTTGGGCGCCCAAATAGGCCCGAGTCATAAGATGCTCTTACACCTGTCATAGCACATTCCTTAAATAGTTCTTATGCGTCATAGGAATCCATCATGACCATTTCAGTCATGATCTCCTTACGCATAATATGCCGACACATCAAGTGGAGTGACACATCAACATGCCAACTAGACATGTACACTCACACTTAATTACATTATTTGTAAAAAATACATTTACAAAACAAATAATAAGAATAGGAATTATCCAAGGTTGAGACACCTTATTCCTAACATTCTCCCACTTGTCAAACACCTTGTAAGAGCAATAGGAACATAACAGGAACTTTAACCGCTATAGGCCAAAAGGCCCATAGACTTTGAACACCATCTGAACTTCTCAGTGCCCACTGGTTTTGTTAATGCATTTGCAACATTCTTCACAGTATCTACCTTCTCCAAATTTACCTTTCCATCTTCCACCATATCTCTCACAAAGTGAAACTGCACATCAATGTGCTTCGTTCTGGCATGGAAAGTTGGATTCTTTGCAAGGAAAATAGCGCTCTGACTGTCACACCAAATAGTAATTTGTTCTGCATCAACACCAACATCAGAACACAATCTTCTAAGCCAAATGGCTTCTTTACAAGCATGAGTAGCAGCCATGTACTCAGCTTCTGTAGTGGACAAAGCAACCACAGGTTGTTGCTTACTCATCCAACTGATGGCACCACCAAACATAGTGAACACATAAGCACTGGTGGATCTCCTGCTGTCAATATCACCTGCCCAATCTGAATCCACAAACCCATGAATACAAACTGAATGCGGAGATCTAGAAGATTTACCATGATAACATATGGAGTAATCTGATGTACCCCTCAAATATTTGAATACTCGCTTAACTGCATCCCAATGTACCTGTCCAGGATTAGCCATAAACTGACTCAGAACTCCCACTACTTGGGCAATGTCTGGTCTAGTACAGACCGTAGCATACATAAGACTGCCAACTACACTAGCATAAGGTACTCTACTCATATCCTCCACCTCACTAGAAGATTTTGGACAATCATCTATAGATAACTTTGTTCCCACAGAAATAGGAACACATAGTGGTCTACAATCTGCCATGCTGAACTTGTCCAACACAGACTTCACATACTTACTCTTACTCAACCAAAGTTTTCTGTTAGACTTGTTTCTATTGATTTCCATACCCAAGATGTACCTAGCTACCCCAAGATCTTTCATCTCAAACTGTGCTGACAATTGAGATTTAAAATCAGAAATCATACCCTTACCCTTCCCAAACAGCAACATATCATCAACATATAATGCAACAATAAGAAGGTGATCATTTTCCACTCTGAAATAAACACAATGATCTAATTTTGATCTTACAAATCCAATTGACAACACAAAGGCATCAAACTTAAGGTACCACATCCTAGGAGATTGCTTCAAACCATATAGAGATTTCTTTAATCTGCAAACTAAGGATTCTTTACCTTAACAATGTAGTGCTCAGGCTGTGACATATAAATTTCTTCCTCCAAATCACCATGAAGGAAATTTGTCTTCACATCCATCTGTTCTATCTCCAAATCATATGATGCAGCAAGAGATAACAAAAATCTAATAGATGTCAACTTTGCAACAGGAGAGAATATTTCACCATAATCTATTCCCTCTACCTGTGAATACCCCTTTGCAACCAATCTAGCTTTATACCTTTCAACACTGCCATCTGCATAGAATTTCTTCTTGAACACCCATTTACAGCCAACATATTTTCTCCCTTTAGGCAAAGGTACAAGGTCCCAAGTTTTGTTTTTCTCCAATGAAGCCATCTCATCATCCATAGCCTCAATCCAGGAACCTGCATCTTCCATGCCCAAAGCCTCTTTCACAGATCTAGGCTCATCAGTGTTAGTAATCAAAGCAAAGGCACAACTGGAATCTAACATAGAATAACCAAACCTTTCTGGTTTTTTTCTTTCTCTCATGGATCTCCTCAAGGGCTGCAGTTGAGGTTGTTCTTCCTCTTCTTCCAAACTATCAGAGCTGCTAGAGCTCTCCTCATCATTAGATCCAACATGGTCTCTCTGTTCAGTCTTCTCAGGGGTAGGAGGCAACTGAACAACATCTTTTTCCTTTTCTTTTTCATCTGGTTGTAGCACAATAGGAGAAGATGTTATCTCTCTGAAAATAACATTTCTACTATACAACACCTTACTAGTCATGGGATCCCAAAGCTTGTATCCTTTCACACCAGCACTGTATCCGATGAAAATACATTTAACAGCTTTGTTTTCCAACTTAGATCTTTTCTCCTTTGGAACATGTGCATAAGCTTCACAACCAAAAACATGAAGATGTCTAATTGAAGGCTTCTTACCAGACCACACCTCCATGGGTGTCTTACCAACAAGGGCTGATGTAGGAGATCTGTTAACCAGATAGCAAGTAGTGGCCATAGCTTCGGCCCAAAACCTTTGTTCTAAACTAGCTCCACTAAGCATACTCCTAGCCTTCTCCATCAGTGTCCTGTTCATTCTCTCTACAACTCCATTTTGTTGTGGGGTATAAGGAGTTGTCTTATGCCTCTCGATACCTTGTTCTTTACAGAACTGTTCAAACTCTGCTGAGCAAAACTCACCACCATTGTCAGTTCTCACACACTTAATCTTCTTACTAGTCTGATTCTCTATAAGAGCTTTAAATTCCTTGACCTGACTAGAGACTTGTGTCTTACTTTTAAGGAAATAAATCCACGTCCTTCTACTGTAATCATCTATGAAAGATACAAAAAATACAGAATTGGAGATTGAAGGAACTTTTACAGGACCAAATACATTAGAATGAATAAGATCCAAAACATCAGAAGATTTGTGAGAACTAGAGTAAAATTGAACATGATTTTGTTTACCATAGACACAGTGTTCGTAGAAGTCAAACTCGAGATTGCAATCATTTAACCCCTCAATGAGATTTTTATTTTTCAAGGTTCTGAGACCCTTTTCACCAATGTGGCGAAATCTCATATGCCACAACATTGTCTTTTCTGTAGGAAGCTTACCTTCCAAAGTGTTTGTACTACCATCAGAACCAATAGCCACAGACTTCTTCACTGCTTGTTCAAATGGTGAGGATGAAGAACTATTACATAGATGAATACATGCATCTAGCTGAAATAAGGTACCTCTCCTAGTACCCCTTGCAAGCACTATCGATCCTCTTATCATCTTGCATCCTTCTTTCGAAAAAACAACTTGCACACCTACATCATTCAACATACTTACAGATAATAGGTTTCATGCCAAACCCAGAATGTGCATAACTCCGTTGATTCCCTTTACTCGTCCATCAGAAAATTTGATAGTGACCCTTCTGCGTCCAACTATCTTTAGGTGGGAATCATCACCCAAGTACACCTTTCCACCATCGAACTCTTCATATTTTAAGAGCCAGTTTCAATGAGAGGTCATGCGAAAAGATGCACCTGAGTCAACCAACCACACATCATCAGATGCATGGGCTACCAAAGCTGCGATGAATGCATCACCATCTTCTTGAGATCTTTCTGATGCTGAATCTGAACCTTTCTTCTTCTTTGGCTTTTTGTAGTCTTTACAGAAGTGCCCAGATTTATCACAGTTCCAACATTTTGCCTTGGACTTATTGGAAGTCTTTGACTTCCCACAGGATTTGGATCTACCCTTATTGTCAGACTTATTGTGATTTTTCAATGGATCTCCCACGAACAGCAAGGGCTTCTTTTTTTGAAACGGAAGCCTTTCTCCGCATCTCCTCTGATAGCAGTGAAGACACCCATCATCCATTTTTAAGGTGACTAAAGTGCTTCTGAGAGCCATCACAAGATGGTCCCATGAATCTGATAAAGAACACAAAAGTGTGTAGCAACGATCCTCCTCCTCTAACTTGACACCAGCTGATGTCAATTGTGCAGCCAGCAGATTAAATGCATTTAAATGATCCGTTAAGGATCCACCTTCCTCCATTCATAGAGAGTACAATTTCTTCCTCAGGAACAACTTGTTCACCAGAGATTTGGCCTGATACACGGCCGCAAGTCTTTCCCACAAACTATTTGCGGTTTTCTCATCTAGAACATTCAGAAGAACTACATCGGTTAAATAGAGTCTTATGAGACCCTTAGCTTTACGGTCTTTGATATCCCAATCTGCTTGAGCTATAGTTGCTGGTCTTGTAGCACTTGAAGTCGCTTCCCATAGGTCACAATCTTCCAACATGTCTTCCATCTTGAGTTTCCACAACTCAAAATTAGTGCCATTAAATTTCTCCACCTCCATTCTTCCATATGATGAACTTGTCATCTCAATCTGCAAATAAGATTCAGAATGCTCTGCAAAAAACTCCCACTCAAACTTGAGATTAGCTCAAAAAAACCTACCCAACAACTAGGATCAAAATTTGATCAAGCTCTGATACCACTTGTAAGGAAACTCAGGTGCGAAAACAGCTTCCTACGCTAATCTCTATAGGAGAGTATTGTGCAAATTCTTATAAATCCTTACAATTTCAGATTCGTTAACTACTTTAACAAAGATATTGCAACCACATACCATACATATAGAAAAATAGAGAATGACACAATGATATACCCTGGGGAAAACCTTTCAGTAAAAAACCCCAGCAATCCAAAACATGCACAATGTATTATCTTCAACACAAAGATTACAATACACTTGCAATGCAAGTTCTTTTAGGAAATGAGAGACAAAGCCAACAAGACTTAAACTTTGTTATATCTCTCCCATAGGAGCAGCATCATATATATAGACTCCTTTGGACCCAAAAATAGGCACAACCACCAAGACCCATGCACAAAGCCACATGTACATAGTTGTTACATGCAATCCAAAGAATAGGCGTCCATCCCTAGAATAGACTATGACAGCTTGTCATAGAATCCACCAAAAATAACGGTCACAAGAGAAGTGTAAGAGAATCTGTCATACCAACCTATTTTTGGCATATTCTCTTACACACACCAACCACTTCTTCTTGGGCGCCCAAATAGGCCCGAGTCATAAGATGCTCTTACACCTATCATAGCACATTCCTTAAATAGTTCTTACGCGTCATAGGAATTCGTCATGACCGTTTCAGTCATGATCTCCTTACGCACAAGATGCTGACACATCAAGTGGAGTGACACATCAACATGCCAACTAGACATGTACACTCACACTTAATTACATTATTTGCAAAAAATACATTTACAAAACAAATAATAAGAATAGGAATTATCCAAGGTTGAGACACCTTATTCCTAACAAAAGACACATGACTCGTCTTGAGAAGATCAACTTGAGAATGAAAAAAACCATTGTCTTGAGAGGATCAACTTGAGAATGAAAACAACCATTATCTTGAGAAAGAAAGCAACCATAAATGTATAACCTACCTTATTTATGTATTATTTTTTCTTTATTTTCTACTAAGAATGATCTTAGAACTCTTTGAGAGGCATTTGATTCAAAGGAAAGAAGGTCGAAAAATAAATCTATGGATGTGGAACAAAAGGCTTGGAGAATATAGAACATGGAATTTTGTGAAGTTGTCAATCAGAAAGAAGCCTATTAGTTACAAATGGGTGCTAAAGAAGTTTAGTACATAGGGTCAAGTAGAGAAGTGCAAAGATTGTGTTTAAGGACATTCCAAAGAGGACAAAATTGATTTTGGTAATATTTTATGTTCAATTGTAAAGCTAAATTATATTAGTTTTTTAGTAATTTCTTTTGATCTTGATGTAGAAAAAGTGGATATAAAGACATTATTCATATATGGAGTTCATAGGAAAAATAATAGACCATGGCTTGATTTTTTTTAGTTAATAGAATACACGGTTTGCAAACTATAGAGGTCTTTGTATAGACTAAAACTATCACAAAAGACTTATAAAAAATTCAGTACTTATGTTTTAAGTTTTAATTTGTACAATGTAAAGTTGATCATCGCATCTATTTCAAATGAATTGGTGAGCATTTTCTCATCATAGAATTATATTTTAATGTAATGTTGCCCAATGCTAATGACAATAAAGTGAATAATAGACATGATATTTTCATGATACATGCAAATGAATTAGAATGCTTCTTGTGAAAATTTGTGAGGTGAATTAAAGGATCTTTATGTTACAAATTTTGTTTTAGGTATGAAAAATAAAGGTGTCATTCAAACAAAAAACTTTGATTGATTTAGAGGAAATATGTTAATCTATATTACATAGGTTTAGAATGCAAAAAAATAGACCTATTAAAGGTATTAAAGGTTTTTATTGTTGTTAGCATAAGTTTTGTGTAGAAAAATATTTTAAGACATGATGAGACAATAGTGAGGACATGATTCATGTGTCTTATGTGAGCATTATTGGAAGCCCAATGTATATCATGATGTTTATCAAACTAAATAGTGCCCATCTAATGTGAGTTTTGATTAGATGCATGCAAACCCAAGAGATGGACTTTAGACTACAATTAAGAGGGTCTTCATATATTTAATGCCACATCAAATAAGAAAATTATTATTAAGGAATACTTGAGATAAGCATATTTGTGAATATACAAGGTTTTGTTGTTGTTGACTATGTCACAAACCTTACTATTGAACATTTAAAGGTGGCTAGATTTACCCTAACTATTGGAGCAATTACTTGGATGAACAAGAGGCAAGAAAATATTGCCTTATCAACTACACATTTGAGAACGTGGTAGCAACTTATGTATGTAAGGAAATTATATGGTTTTGAAAACTATGTTAGCATATTTGTCTCTTATAGAAAACTAAGGATTTGTTGCAACAATCTAAGTTAAATATGTTGGCAAAGAATCTCACTTATTATGTGTAGAAAAAGCACATTGATGTATAATATTACTTTTCTACAAACATGAAGTTAGTGAGTATTGAGAGATTTTCTTAGTGAGAGAAATCAATGGGAATAATTGTCCTTAGCATTAGTATGTTTGAGCAACCCCATGCAAAGTATATGTAATAAGAGTGATATTTGACAAGAATATGTTGTGGTTTTGCCTAACATTTCACCTCTTCTATGTGGGGTATAGGGGAACATTTTTCAAGGTGGAGCATGAGAGAGACAAATTTTATGGGTGTTTTTGGCCACTATTTTGTAAAACCACTTGGTAATTTTTTATGAGTTGTATACTTATCAATAAAAATACAAAGAATTATAAAATGTACAATAGGTTAGCCAAGGAGCACATGCTAGTGCTAGAGGATTAACAAAAGAATAAGGTTATTGAATATGAACACTACTTGTTAATATAACGAATGGTGTTATTTTTCTAGGTTAATTTTTTAAAGTGTTTCTCATAGCAAATCATTGTATCATATTTGAGTGTGCAAGTTACTATTAAAGGTTGCATATCAAATTTTATTAGCATGGATTCACTAATAAAAGTAATCAATCAGTATTATTGTTTCCTTGTAATATTCTTGTCCTTGGGTGTTGAGTGTTATTTGGAAACTAGATTGTATTTTCTATAACAAAGTACTTCAACATGAACATTATGTGAGCTATCTTTGTGCTAGAATTCTAAAGCCACAATTTCCACTTTCTTTTGAATCTAAAGGTATGATGAGGTGAGAATGTGATTTTTCTCATTAAGATAAAATGAAAACTCAATAACCTTGGTATTAATAAAATTGTGATATTTATATTAGGATTCAACTATGTAGTATGACTCAAAAACTACACAATTGAATCTTGATTGCAATATCACAATTTAACTTGTAGAAAATATCTGCTACTTATCAATTAATAGAATTATTTCTAAATTTTAAAATCTAAAAAAATAGGAATTTCTAAATAACTCTAAACTTTATCTATTTAAGATGCTCAATTCAATCCTTAAAGAGAGTGATTATCCAAGAAAAAATCCCTAGAAAGAGGGAAAAGGGCTATGAATCCAAGTTCAAGCACTATGAACCCTAGGAAATGTGCATAAAATATTACCAAAAATTTCCAATTGCAACAATGACATCTTGGATAAGAAATGCTAATAAGAGAAATTCTTTCTCCCAGTAGGACCTTGTTAAAACCAAACAACAAACATATTACACAACTTTATGATATAATCTAGATGGCCAAATGTGCTTAAGATGGCAAAGGTGAGTCTAAGGAGATAATTAGGTCCCTAGCATTGACTGAGCTTGTGAAGGAAAAAAGAAAAGGGGTTAAGAACTCCACAAAGAATATTTGGCATGTCATGCTTAAAAGATGCATTAAATTCCACCATTAATCATTCCACAAAGAGAAAGGTAGTTGAAGTCCCAAGTTGTGAAGAACAACATCAAGCATAAGCTTTTAAATATGTAGATTGAAAGGAAAGTCTATATTAGAAGGTAAAAGATGTATTGCAAAGATCAACCAAGAAAATCTTATCTTTAGACAAGATAAGACCTAAGAGTTTGAAAAATCTTTTGAAAGAGTATAGGAGCTAATACACAAATGCTAGAGGCAAGATCGAATTACTAATAATAGGAAACCACCACAGATTATGGTCATTGAAAGAAAATTCTGATAAAAAATTGTATATGATCCATTTGAGGAAAATATTAACTACCTCAAAGACCTTCAAGATGAGCTATAAACCTAAAAGTAGCCCTTGTTCTTTGACCAAAACACTAGAAATAAGAAGAGTGTAAAGGCCAATACCTTTCCATGAACATTACCATAAGATAAACCAAATGATTTGCATTTTATGATAAGAATCTTCTAGTATTTTCATTGACCCTCCACTATTTATACTCCTTCTAAATATGATATTTGACGTTGTCCCCTAGAGTGATCACTTCTTTAGGAAGGCCCCCTAAAATAAAAAGAAAGATCTCTTATTTATGGTCCCCTCAATTGCCTTAACAAGGATGCAAAAAGAGAATATAATTAGGAAATTTTGGGGATTAAAAGACATAGGGGTTCATTTTTAAGCCCAAATGCAAACATGAATGATCAATTTTAAGCCCTTTTTCCAATATGAAGAAGACACTCCGAATAAATTGAGCTAAAACAAGAAAATATTGTATGATAGATGAAAAATACTATGATAAATTTTTAGAATGTAAAAATGAGGGTTTAGAACAAGTGCACACAAATTATACATTTTCTCAATGTTATTGATGTCCCTTTGACCAATTATGATGAGATTGTGAAATATAAAATGCAAAGGATTGGTGAAGCAAAGGTGCGGAAACTTTAGAGATAAAAATAGAAAAACTAGGGTGTCAAAAGTGTAGATCTAGGTAGCATATACATAGTTCTAGTGACTCTGATAATTTTATGACCTGCAACTCACAAAAAAATCTCTAAAAAAGCAATCTACATGATTAGTAGAAATGGACAAAGCTCCCACCAAACGTGTCAAAATAATGATGATTGAAATGAACAACCAATTATGTGAACCCCAATTTATCCCAACCATAACCAAGGAATTCACAAAACATTAAATCATCATAGCAATAGAACACTTCTTCACAAAATCACAAATAAATCAAATAAACACAAATCACAATATTATGCCTTCATGAAATGCTTGAGTCCATTGTCCTCCTATCTTGAATATCTTGTGTGAATGGAATGTGGGTGCTCTCAATTTTGTAGCACAAGTACAAGAGGCTATGAAAGAATGCAGATGGTTGATTGATAAAGGGTATGATAGTGGGTATGATAGTGATATGGAAATATGATAATGATATGGTAGCTATGGGCTCTCAAAGAAGATAGGGCATAAGTTCTCCAAGGGATCACAAAATTTCAAATAGTGTTGGTCTCCCAAATGTGAGGAGAAAATGACCTTTTATAGAAGTCTCGTTAAAATCAAGGGATGGGATCAAGAGGTGCTCGATGAATGGATAAGATTGAAGAGTGGGTGAGAAGCCTTTGAGAATAAAGAAGATTAAGAGGCAATAGGAATGAGTGGTTGAGATGGAGTGGTAGGTAAAGAATTTTGACTTTCTAATATATTAGGTCATGTGCAGGATGAAAGGTCAAATGAAGAGATAAGCGTCATTTATCACAAGCTCAAAATTTGGGAGTTGATCTGTGTGACTGAAGGTGATTGGTTGAAATCGAAAGAAGAGGATTTATGATTTTATAAAATAAGTAAATGTATTTGTTCTGTAAATAAGAGAATTATGAGATGGTAAATGGAAAAATAAATAAAGAGGAATTTATTTAACTTTAGGATAGAAAAGGCTTAGTGAGTTAGATAAATAAATAAGAATATTTGTTTATGTAAAAGAAGAGGCTAACACATTAATTAAATAAATTATAGTAATATATATATTTAACTATAAGATGAATTTTATTGATTTCATGAGGACATTTTTAGGTGTCTACATATAGAGGTAGTGATTTTACATCACATTATTTTGATAGATTTATTGAATAACATAGAATTAGAAGACTATTTTGTCCTAGGACTCCACACAAAATAGAGTTTTTGAAAGAAACAATAGAACTAATATTGAGATGGCTAGAACTATGTTGAAATATGCTAACTTGGCAAACATATATTAGATAGATGTTGTGCATATTGTTGTATATGTTCTTAATAGAGTACAAGATAGAGTGAATCACACGAAGACACCTTATGGGTTATATTTTAGAGAAGTATCTACTATCAAGTATTTTAGAATCTTTGGAAGAAAGTGCTACATCATGAGAGATAAAGTAAATTTGGGAAATATTGATGTAAAATTAGATGAAGAAATATTTCTAAGATATTAAAAAAAAATCAAGGCATGACCGTGCTATAACATGAGGCTAAACAAGATTCTAGAGAGCACAAATGTTTGAGTAAGTGAGGAATGAGATCAAGTTTCTCTAGAGCATAAGATTGAATTTGAAGAATTTATTGTTTCTCCCTTTAAAGGAAAGAATGCATCAAAAGATAAAAAAAGATTAGATGAAGGACAAAAGGAACCTAAACAAGTACCAAAGGCAGTAGCAAAGTATGTGCAGCGACATCATTCTAAAGATTGGATGTTTAGAGACAAAGAAAAAGGTGTTTGTTTGTGCATAAACCTAAAAATTACAAACCTTCATAGAAGATTAGTTTGATATACTTTCAAATCAAAATCAAGATATATTAAACTAATTAATAAAATTTAAATGAAAGAAATCAAGAGCATTCTATGGATCTCTAGTTCTAAGGACTTGAATTATGCTCTCACCTACAATTAGATCCTCAAGTGTCAACCTAGAAAATGAGAATTTAAGATGATCAATGATGCTATGATGGGTGATGCAAGTCCTACTCTAAATGATCAAGAATGCTAAACTATGATGCAAATCCTCCATATTGATGATGAAATGAATGAAAGATTTAATCTAATATGCTTCTGAGAATGATTTTGAATGCACAATTGAACATTATAACACTGCTCAAATGATATGTAATGCTTAAACTAGCATGATAACTTTTCTTTAAATGGCAATGGATAATTAAGTCTAATTATGCATCATATTTATAGGATTTCCCAAGGTGTGTAAGGGGTAAGTTTAGGCAACCATGACCAAGGGGTAATTAGGATTAGGGGTTGATGATGTGTCCCCTTTGGATGGACAAGATTTATTCTCAAGATTGAATGGTCAAGAATATAGAAAAGCCTATTTATGATCCATGTGCTCTTTTTCCTCTTCTCCCATTGGTTGATTTTTTTTTTTGTCATGTAGTGGTAGATGAGACAATTTTAGGAGGAAATAATTCAAATGAATTACTTAATTAGCCATGTATGATTTATTGAAAGGGTTGGATTTAATTAATTAATGAACTATATAATCAAATGATTAATTCAATTACATAATTAATTGATTTTTTATTTTAATTAATCCAAAAGGCTTGAATTTATTCAACGTTTTCTTAGACCATTTTTAGGTGTATACATTTTCCCCTCTTTGAATCAATATGCGAAGCACATTATTTCAAAGAAAATATGATGTTCGATGTCCAATTTCAATGATTTGATATTTTTTATTTGATGTCAAGATGCAGATCTGATTGGTTTGATGATATGATGTTGTCCTAAGGATGATAAAACTTTGATATAAACTCTAGGTTTGAATTTTGATCAATTTTGATGCCTTAATTTTGATTTTGATTTTGAATGTTCAATGTCCCCAATTTTGAAGATGATTTAAAAAATTTCATGATTTCATGATTGTATGCCCCCTTGGGAAATGAATCAAACTAATTTTATGATGTTCTAGGCAATTTTTGTAATTTTAGGATTTTTAAGGTTTTCTAGAATTTTTAATAGATTTTAAATTTTGATTTATTTCCTGATTATATTTTGAGTTCGAAAGATGCCTTGATGAAAAAAAATTGATTAAAAGGTCCCTATTTTTATTAATTGGTAAAAATTACCCTCTAAAAGATGAAAATTTGATATTATTAGGTTAAAATTACTTTTTATCCACTCATTTGTCTTTTTCTCTTTGAGCTCATTTTTACTCCCTCACTATGAAGATGGTTGTACTGATCCAGGAGCACCAGTTTGAGAAGGGCAGACAGGCCTCCAACATATGGACCCTTAGTGAGTGATCGATCTTTACCTTGCTTTTCATCATTTTTTATAAAATTTTAGGTTGCTTTTAGTTTTTTGAGCACCGAGTTTGAGTTTGTTTAAAGTTTTGTCGCCTTTACCAATTCTTGCTTTGTCTCTTTTTTCTAGGGAAAAATAGGTTGTTTTTTTGTCACTAATACAATGTCTTGCGTCATCTATACATAACAATGCACTTTTGCCCCTTTTTTCATCACTTTTGTGGATAGTTTCATCATATTTTCAATAAAATTTTGTTTATGAAATGTTGCTTTTCTTTTACAACTTTGTGCATCGCAGCTATGTTTTATCACATATGCATAATAAAACATTGATTTTACCCAAAAGTTGCCTTTTTTAAATCTTTTGACTACCAACTTAGTTTTGACAATTGATTTCTTGATTCGATTGATGTTGATGATGTTATCAGATAGGTTGATGATGTTTTGATGTTGTTTCAAAGTCAATTTGTTTGATGTCAGTGTAATAAAGTAGTTGATATTATTTTAATGTCAATTCGATAGGATAGATAGGTTGATGTTTTTCCATCATCAAGATCTAGAGGAATGAAATTCAATGTGCTCAATGAGATTGTTCTAAATATCACTTGAGAAAGTAGATGATAGGATAATTTATTGACACTTGATGATTTGACTAGTTGATATATGTTTGACTTGAAAACAAGTTTCGTATCAAAAGTTGAACATGAGAGGTCAATTTGCTATGCACTTCAAGATGATTCCTGAGCTGACACCTACTAATCGATATATTATTGGTAGATGTGGTCTTTGGTATTTGCTTGATATGCCTCAGTTCCATGTGAACAAGGGGTTATTGACAAAACTTTGTGAGAATGTATCTAGTTCATTTGGCTCGGTTAATTCTCAATCAATGTGTATGGGATGTATCAAGGGTGAATGATCATTGGGTGGATTTAGGTCTATTGGGGTTAAAGTTCTTACTTCATTATAGTTTGACTCGTACAGTGTTTCTTCAAGGTCTATGATGTGAGATTTCTCAAGATTATCCATAGGAGTTAGATCTTGTTCTTCCTCACTAGAGTATTATTGAATGTATTGTGAGTGTAACTCTTGTGAGACATACCCTGAAATTGTTCCCTCTAGGAATGAAGGTACATATGGCTCTCCTACCCATTCATAACTTGATCTTTGTGCTTCTTTGGATATAGGTGCATAAGAGTTAATTACATCAACTTATTTATAATGGCATGATGCTTCTAATAATGAATCACATTCCCAATTGGTAGAGTATGTCCTAGTTCAAGGTATCCTACTCCATTCTTCTCTTTACTAGACCTCCAAGTAGTTTGTTTAGGTTCTAATAATCCTTCTTTTCTCATCCCAAGAAGGCTTGATCCTTGGTAACCCATATTTTGCATTATTTCATAACCTTTCCCATATTGATGAGTGGGAATGTTGAAGTTTTTTACCCTTTCATTTGATCCTTCTTCCTCTTTGTATAGCCACTTTAATATTTCACTATCATCTTCTACTTTGTATGGTGTACTAGCTCTTACAAAGTTGTCATTATACCTTTGAGGAGATTCTTGTTCTTTTGAAGTGGAGGGTTTTCCATTAGACTTAGGAGAAAGTGGTAAATTAAACATTGATAATATATATTCTCTCACCCCTTTATGATGGACCTTAAATTTCTTCTCAAAATACTTCATTAAGGTTTCCATATTTAGATAATGGGCTTCATTTTCTTTCTCCTTTTTTTATGTTAAAAGAATTAGCTCTTTTTTATTTTTTATTTTTCTATATTTGTATTAGGGAAACTATAGTTTTCACCATTGAACAAGTAATATTGGCATTTTCTCTTTCATTTTCCTCTCTTTTAGATGTTGAAAGTGCACTAGAATCCTCTTTAGAACTTGAACTAGGAACATCTTTGGAACTTGAGTTAGAAACCTCATTGAAACTTAAGTTAGGAACCTCTTTGGTTTTTCTATTTGATTAATCTAACATGGAGACCTCTCTATTATGTGGTACAAGGGAATCTATGACTAGTTTCACATGGTTACAATATTGAAAATAATTGAGGTCACTTATGATTGTTATCTCTTGACCAAGATATGGGAACTTCAAGATTTGGTTATAGGTAGAAGGGACTGCTTGCATCTCATGGATCCAAGGCCTACCCAACAATATATTATATGTAAAATTTAGATCCAACACTTGGAAAACTATCTCTTTTTGAATTGGCCCCACTCAAATTGTTATAATAGCCATACCCTTTGAAGATATTTCCTCATCATCATAAGCTTTGATTGTTATATTTCTTTTTGGATCCATAGAATTTTCATAATAACTCAAAGATTTGACAAGGTTTAAAGTACATATATTCAAGCCAACCCCTCCATCTATCAAGTCTCTTTTAACTCTATGTTTATGGATGAGGACTTTAATATGCAATGGCAAGTTTTGTGGATGATTCAAGGGCATGTAATATTGCTTGGAAAAAGATAGGAATTATGGTGTAATAAGGTGGCCTACCTTGGTTTTAAATTAACAACATTCATGTCATTAGGGACCGTCATATCAACTAAGGATTTTTTCCAAAATTTCCTTATGAGATGGTGATATTTTTAACAACTCCAAGATACAGATTTGAGTGGGAATTTTTAGGAGTTGATCAACCAAATTGTATTGCTTTGGTAAAGATGATGGAAATTTATTCATGGTTGTCTTGTTGGATGTTCCTTTTATGGTAATTGTAGATGCTTTCTCCCTAGTCACCACATTGGAAAGCTCTTTCTCTTGTTGATCTTTGACCACTATGATATTGATGGTATTGTCAAAATTGGATAAAGCATTGATGGTGTTGTCATAGGTGTGAGAAAAATTGACCTTGTTTCCTTTGTTATTATATTTCTTTGCATTCAAAGATTCACCTTTATCATGATTCAATAAAGAGGTTTTAAAGTTTATATGATCTTCATTATTTTTGGGTCCATCGACTTCAATAGTTACATTATCGATGAGATCTTGGACAACATGTTGCAATCTCATACAATCATTAGTCTTGTGTTCTTTATTTCAATTATACTCGCAATGATGTGAGTCATTCCACCATGAGGATTTAACTTGGGGTTCATAACCTCTTGACTCAGGTAGAGTTATAATCTTGTTTGCAATGATTTTTTTTAGAGTTGTCTCAAGAGGTTCTCCCAATGGAGGGAATTTCCTTCTAGGTGATATGAATTGATACATATTGAATTGTAACCTTGGTATATTGTTACCTTGGTTATTTTTGTTGTTTTTTTGTTCAAGGGAGTAATTTTAGGTGGATTAAAATTGTTTTCTTTATTTTTGACATTACTAGAAAGATAGAATGGCTTGGATTTTAGGATATTTGTTTTTACCACTCCATCATTTACTAGGTTTTTTTTCCAACCAAAACATGGGTTTGTCATTATTATTAGTTGAGGGGTTGTTGTTGTAAGTGTTGTTGTTACTTTAAAATCCTTTGTTTTCCTTGTATAGCTTGATTTCACCATTTCTTACAAAAGCATCTTCTATTTGATTCCATTTTTTATCATTTTGTAAATGATGGAGGAAATTGGAGTTGTAACTAAAATTTAATTTCATTATTTAAATTGTTAATGAAGATGTACATCTTCTCCTCTTCTGACACACTTCTTCGGTACTTGACAAAGATTCTTCTCCAATGTTGTAGGAAAGTAAAAAATGATTCCATATTCTTTTGTTTGGTATTACACAAGTCTAACATGGTCACCTTGTGTTAAATGTTATAGGAATATTGGGTGACAAACTTTGAAATCAATTCTTCAAATGTTTTAATTCTAGGTGATAACTTAGAGAACCACTCCATTGCTTATCCACCTAGGCTCCTAGGAAACAATCTCATTAGATATGTTTGTTCATGGATGAACTCCATGCTCAATGTGAAAAATCCTCTAATGTGGTCTTGAGGGTAAATTAGTCCCATGTACTTGTCGTATTTTGGAAACCCCACATTAGGTGGAAAAGGTATCATGACCAAACTTTTGTCAAAGGCAAATATTATCTATTGTGTATTTCTTTGGAGAAGCAACCTTTTGAATGTTATCCAATTATGATTGATGAGATTGGATATGTCTATTAGGACTCCTAGAAAGTTAACCTCACCCTCATCTTGTCTTGGTTTTGATACATCATAATCATGAGGTAGTTTAACCCTTATTTGAGATAAGGTCAAGAAGTACCTTTCCCCTAGTTGAGCTATGTTCTATAAATTTTTCCATAATTTTTAGGAAAAAAGTGTTTAGTTGTGCTTTTCTTATCTTTTCTTCTGCTATCTCTTCATTTTCTTGGTTGGTGGTGTTAATATTGTCAGTATTGTTATTGTTGGTGTTGTGAATATTAGCCCAATCATTTTCCATGTTTGATTGATTTTCTTAAATGTGTTCCACTTGTTTATTTTGGTCAACTTGATGTTTTTTGTATGAGTGTGATTAAGGTTGAGTCTTTTGTTGAAGTGGTACTTCTTCATGAGTCACTTCTTGTTGTCTCAAATTGAGTACTTACAAGCCCTTGTTCTTAGCAGCATAACCTTGTGATATATTTTGAAGGAAGTTCCTTTTGAATGAGTTGGTTAGGTTTAAAATATAGGTTAAGTTATCTAAACAATTAATAGGTTGGAGTTTCAATGATGTTTTAACCAAGTGAAGTGTTTCTAGGGTTGAAGTATAATAGAGAAAGATATATCCCTATGATAAAGACTTAAGATGATGACTTTGATCTCCTTGGTTCTAGGTAAAGGACCAAAAATCCTTTGATGAAAAACTTCCATAAATTCAAAATCAATGATGATTTGACTATACTCCACAATGATTGAATGTTAATGAAACTTTATTGTAATGGATCAATTGTTTGACAGTTCTAAAAAATGAGGAATTTTGAATCTATTTTGCCTGCAATAGACCCTCCTTCAAAAAGGGTATTCAAAAGTGTTTTTAATATTGGTTCTAGATGTCTAAATATACTCTCTATTTAAAAGCAACATTGTACATGTGACACCAAAAAATTTAGAAGCAATGCTTTAAATGGTAAAGGAAACCTTTTGATAAGCATATGCGAGATTTCACTGTTTAAATGTGATATTTTTCTACTTAAAGTTAATCTTCTAATGAACATATATGATTGTACACTGGTTAAAAGTGATGTTTATCTATTTAAAGGTTACAATTATTTGTTTAAAAGCAACAAAATATGAAGTAAAGGTGTCAAACTACATAATCTTTTTACATATCCGTGAAATTTTGAGACTTGTGTTTGACTTTTTGGTTTCAAATGGGTCATTAACATAAAAGACATCCTTTCCATGGGCCATTAACATAAAAGACAATTCAAGAAAGATACCAATGGTCAATTTTACCTTTCATGGATAAAAAGGTAGGCTTACTACTTAACCAAGTTTTAATTAAGATTCCTTTGGAAACATTTGAGTTTACCTCCCTTTTACAAGAGCCTCCCACCACCGTAAGTGGAGTTTTGCGCAATCCTAAAAGACTACTCGAGGAGGGATATATCTCAAAATATTTCCATCCTTCACCCCATTAAGGATAAAAGCATTTTATTTTATAGTGGGTAAGATGGCCATACCTTCTTGGCTTTATCCCACTTGGGTCGTCCCTCTCATTAGCCACGTTAAGGCAAGTCTCGGGAGGTAGGCCCATTATGGCTAAAGAAAATGCACTACTTGAAATTAAATTAAGGTTAGGATATCATGTATGGTATTTTTAATCACCTAAAAGGTGGGAGAATATCTCTAACATCCTTAGTCTCCAAACACAAAGAAAACATGGTTCATTTTTACACCTTTTCTCACTAAGGGAACTCCAATAGGTTTAGCATTTTGATCACCTTAAGAAAGGCGAGAGAATAGACCTACTATCTTTGTTCACAAACAAGAAGGTCTTTGAATTAATTTGTGTGTTTTAATTTAATTTCCACATATTGAAAGGAGTGCAAATGAACAATTTAGAATTTTTAGTGTGTACCTTTAACGATGATAGCGCATTTTTAATATTTTTGGCATTTTCACCTTACCTTGGTGATAGTTCCAGCTCCTTCGAATCCAATGCTTCCATAAATGTTAGTCAAACACAAGAAATAAAAGTGAATGAAATCCAAAGGATATCAAAGTCAACAACTCTAAATCAATGAAATCAGCAAAGGGTAAGCATCTAAGTTGATTGCTACTCCATATTCAGCTTGATATACCTTGGTGATACTCACATATCAATTGTAGTATTTTACCTCTTCACAAAGTGTTTCCATCTCATTTTCCCATTGTATCTACTTTCTGTATCAATTTTCTCTCTTTTCCTCCTTTTGTACACAATGATCAAGAAGTCTAAAAATAGTCTTCACCTTTCTAGTTTTTTCCATCTACAAGTCGTTAAAAACTCAAATTAGGTCTTTGTTTTAAATTTATTTACTTTGGTTTAAAAGAAACATTAAAGAGCCTAAATGAGACAAAATTTATATCAAAAGTGATAAAATAATATGAAGAAGTGATATAATTTTGTTTAAAGGCGACCTAGTTTAGATTAAAAGAGAAAAAAATTAGATTAAAGGCAATAGAATTAAGATCAAGAGCAGCATAAAAATATGCAAAAGTGATAGTATTCTGATTAAAAGAGATGAACTTCAATGCAAAGGTGACATCATTTAGGTCATAAGTGATGATGTTCAATTCATGTCAGAAAAACCTGCAACAGAGAACAAAAAATGTGTCAGAGTGTAATGACCCTTACTATAAAGGCCACTAAAAACCCCAAATCTTATCCTTGGCAATTTGTCAAATAGTTGGCATGCACTGAATAGTTTTACTTGCAATGATGTGTTTCAATGTGTTATAGTGTGATAATCATTTTGGGCATCAAATGTTATTGAGATAACAATACCAATATAGAATGTAATGCAATGAGCAACAATGAAACAAGAAACTCCTCTAATTCTGATTGTAATTTCCAGAATGTAGATGACTGTGACAAGTAATATTTAGACTTCAATGCAATGATCTAATACCATACTAAGGTAATGCAATGGCCAAATATCTCTTGAATTACAAGATAGCAATGTAGGCTGTTGACAAATTCAGAATTATGACATAGAGATGTATGGACTGACCTTATATTTCTCTATCCCAAATCCAACTACCAATAACAATGTCTGAATTATAATGGCAAATAAGACTGATTGCAATAACCAATGACAAGAATAGTGACTAAAAGCTGGACTGTTATTACAAGTCTGAACACAGGCAGTTTTTACACAATTTCTTGACATTCAAATGCACTTAAAACATATAGGAAGAACCTGGTTAGGATGCTCCTCATTAGCTACTGATGATAACTGATGAAGACTGTTGCCAAAGAGACCAGATCCGCCCAAACTGCCCCCAACTGTGCCAAATATACAGCACTGTACTGGGTCGTACCAGGCCGTACAGGTACGGCTGCTGTAGGAAATTTAGGGCCAAGTCTTGGCTGCCGTAAATGGTGGTAAAAGGGGCACCTAGGGTATAGGGACCCTCCCACAAATGCATAAAATTATCCGTCAAGAGGATAGGGAGATATGAGCAGATTAGTGGTTCCAAACCCTGATGTTGCAATTCTGAAAATGAGCCAATTTGTCTTCAAACCACCACCAAAATGATCTACCAATGCAAGAGAAGATCTGAAACCCTTATTCCAACCAAAATAAACCCTTACAATGAATTCTCAATGAAGTACCAATGAGATGGCTGAATACCAACTCCAAATATGCAACCCTTCAGTAGATATTTCACTACCTCAGTTATGCCGATCCAAGGGAGTTATCGTTCCCAAAGACCGAATAGTATTTGCAGATCCAAAAGACCACAAATAGCTTCACAATGAAGAAGTAGAGGAAATCACAAAGCAAGCATTTCCAAATGAGAGGCCCAGCCCTCTATTTATTCACTTTTTCTAAGAAGTTGCTAGAACTTCTAGAAACATCCTTTATAAAATCTCATTATAATGCACTTTTTATAATAAAGTAATTTTATAAAATAAAAAGTGCAACTCAACTTAAAATTATAACATGCAGGCCCCGATAACACATAATAATAAAATACAACCTCATAACACTTCTTCAAGAGCAAAATATGACCATCTGATCCGCAAAAATGACTCTCTCTCCAAACCATTTGCCTACGAGAGTCGATAATAGGAAAATCCATCCTGAAAGCACATGTCTCTAGAAAGGGGACATGACAGTCCGCCCCTCCAGCAATTGCTTGTCCTCAAGCAATCTCAAAGCTGGATGCTGCAAAATCTCCTCAGACTCCCAAGTAGCATCCTCAACAGGAAGATCTCTCCACTTCACCAAATACTCTCTGATAACTCTCCTGTGAAGCTGCTTCTCCTTGCTATCCAAGATAGACTCCGGTACCAAAACCAACTTCCCCTCGTCATCCAAAGGAGGTAATACTGTAGAAGGCACAACATGCTGTCCTAACGCCTTCTTGAGGTGCGACACATGAAATACATTATGCACTCTACTATCAGCTGGAAGCTCAAGCTCATAAGCCAACTCACCAACACGCCTAATGATCCTGAAAGGCCCGTAGTATCTCGGCTTAAGCTTCTCCGATCCACTCTTCTTAAGAGTAGACTGTCTGTATGGCTGAAGCATGAGGTAAACCATATCACCAACCTCAAAGCTCCTCTCAATCCACCTCTGATCTGCATACTGCTTATACTGATTCTGTGCCCTAGCCATGTTATCCTTGAGAGCATCAACGATGTCCTTGCTCTCCTGAAGCAAATAACCGGCACGTGGAACTCACACATCTGACATCAGAAAATCAAGAAAGCTAGGTGCATCATACCCATATAA
Source organism: Chamaecyparis obtusa (assembly GCA_027943335.1). Lineage (NCBI taxonomy): Eukaryota > Viridiplantae > Streptophyta > Pinopsida > Cupressales > Cupressaceae > Chamaecyparis > Chamaecyparis obtusa. The sequence continues at coordinate 184,362 of BSBK01005423.1, read as the reverse complement.
GGCTCTGAAAGGTGACATCTAAATCGACATGTGATATGTGGTATTGTAACAATACTCACACAAATATATCCATCTCACCCATGCCTTCTGCTGACCAGCCACATAGTTCCTCAAATAGCCCTCCACCCACTTATTGACTATCTCTGTCTATCCATCCGTCTGCGGGTGATAACTGGTGCTAGGTGTAAGCTCAGTGCCACAAAGTCTGAATACCTCCTGCCAAAAGTGACTCAAAAATCTGCTGTCCCTGTCACTCACTATACTGCGAGGTATCCCATGCAATCTAAAGACCTCTCTGAAGAAGACCTCAGCTACCTGTGCTGTTGTATAAGTAGTAGTGATGGGAAAGAAGTGTGCATATTTCGTCAGTCTATCCACTACTACATAGATGCAATCCCGACCTTGGGCCTTAGGCAAGCCCGTAATGAAATCCATGGATATGCACTCCCACTTCTGATCCGGAATGGGAAGTGGTTGTAGGAGCCCGACTGGAAAGGTGTGCTCATGTTTGTTCTGCTGACAAATAGGGCACTCACGAACATACTGCAATACATCTGTCTTCAGTCCTTTCCAAGTGAACCGCTCCCGCACCTATCTATATGTCTTAAAGTACCCAGGGTGACCAGCGGTAGGTGAATCATGAAGAGCTCTCAATATAGACTGTTTCACCTTCGATCCTGGTACTAAAAATATCCTGCTCTTGTAGATGATCAAATCATCCACCAATGTATACTGGGTATCAACGACTGACCCGTCCACTATGCCTGATGCCCATGGGTCTCTAGCATACTCTGCTACTATCATATGCCTCCAATCCTCTGAAATCTCAATCAGTGCGCTAAGATGTGGTCTACGTGATAATGCATCTGCTACCACATTCTGAGTTCCTCTCACATATGATATGTCAAAATCGTAAGCCTGTAGCTTACTCACCCACTTCTGCTACCTGTCATTGAGATCTCTCTAACTAAGGAAATGTCTCAAGCTGTTGTGGTTAGTTTTAATGCAAAACTTACCACCTACTAGATACTGTCTAAATTTAGCCAATGCATGCATGATGGCTAACATCTCCTTGTCGTAGATACTGAAAGATCTCTCCGATCCACAGAGTTTCCTGCTCTCATATGCAATAGGGTGCTTGTCTTGCATCAACACAGCACCTATAGCCTCTCCGGATGCATCACATTGAAGCTCAAATGGCTTCGTGAAATCAGGCAAAGCTAACACCGGACATGAAGTCATAATCTCCTTGAACCTGTCAAAATAAGCTTGTGCCTCTGGTGTCCAAACAAATGCCCCCTTCTTTAGAAAATCTCTCATAGGGGATGCATGATGTGAATAACTGCTCACAAATCTGCGGTAGAAGCCACATAAGCCTAGGAACCCTCTCAACTGTGTCAGGTTCTCTACAATACGCCACTCTACTATAGCGCGGATCTTATCAGGATCCATCCACACTCCCTCTGCACTGATAATGTGTCCCAAGTACAAGAGCTCTGTCATACCCAAATCACACTTGGACTCCTTGGCATACAAGGACTCCGTCTGCAATATACTCAACACAGTCTCCAAGTGTGCTACATGATCCTGCCAAGTCTAACTATACACCAAAATATCATCAAAGAAGACCAATACAAATCTCCTCAGCTGATGATGGAAGACCTTATTCATGGTGGACTGGAATGTCGTTGGCACATTGGTCAACCCAAATGGCATGACCACAAACTCAAAATGTCCACAATGGCATCTGAATGCAGTCTTCTCTATATCCTGCTCTCTGACTCTGATCTGATGATATCCTGATCTCAAGTCTATCTTGCTGAAGTAGCGAGCCCCATGAAGCTCATCTATCAACTCATCAATCCACGGAATAGGATATCTATTCTTAATCGTCCTCTTGTTCAGCGCCCTGTAATCAATGCACATGCGTAGAGAACCATTCTTCTTCTTCACCAACACTACTGAAGAAGAAAAAGGAGACTTACTCGGTCTAATGTGCCCCATCTCAAGCAGCTCCTTGATGGTTTTCTCTATCTCATCCTTGAGCCTCCTAGGATGTCTGTATGGTGTGATCATCACGGGTTTAGCACCCTCCTCTAGCTCAATGATGTGCTCAATACCACGGTCAAGTGGTGCACCAGGTGGAATGTCACCGAACACCCTATCATACCGCTCTCTCAACCTCTGAATATCGGGGTGATACTCTGTCATCTGATGCTCCTCCTGTGTAGGCATGAGAGTACACATGGCTGTCCATCCAATGCCATTGTGTCTAACCAACCTCTCCATGCGTCTGAAAGAAATAGTTCTAACATCACTATTTCTGATAGCCCTCAAGACATGCTGCCTACCATCTACCTCGAACTTAATCTCCATGTCCCTGAGTCTGAAAGTGACCTCACCCAATGAATGCAACCAAGTCATTCCCAAAACAATATCTAGCTCACCCATACTGACCACATGGTAATCTTCCTTGAACTCATAATTGTTCAAGCGGAGAGGCATGTCTCTGATCATCCTGTTACACTTAAGAGTGTAACCATCTGCAACCTAAACTCAGAGTCCCTCAAACTCCTCAGTCACAATGCCACGACGCTCAACCAAACATGCATCAATAAAATTGTGCGTAGCACCTGTGTCAACTAGGGTAATCACCTTCTATCTTGCTAGAACTCCACGCAATCTAAAGGACCCCTCCTGCTAAATACTGGATAAGCGTGCCTGCTGCAAATGTAACTCTAGCTCACCCTTAGGCTCTGAAGCCATTGCCTCTACCTCAAGCTCTGTGTCACTATGCTCATCCTCATGTGTAGTGCTATCTGATTCTGAGTCCTCGTAATATGCCCACATAACTCTATTGGCCTTCCCCTTAGGCCTCAAAGGACAATCATGATCCCTATCATATGGACCTTTGCAATAGAAGCATAGCTTCTTCTTGCGTAGGTCATTAAGTGCCTTAGTATCCAAGGGTGGAGTGGATTTCCCCTTGGTATCATCCTTCTTCCCCTTACCCTTATCAAACTTCTTATTATATCTGAAAGAAGAACTCCTGGAAGTGAACCTGCTAGAAGGTGCTATAAGCTCCATACTGCGAGCTTTCCTCATGGCCTCCTGTAGTGATGATGGATCAAATGCCTTGATCCAACCCTTGAGGGGTTCTAACAATCCCTCAGTGAATAAGATAACCAAGCGCCTCTCTGAAACATCCTACACCATAACTGATAGCCACTGAAACTCACTGATATACATCTCCAAACTACCTGTCTGTCTCAGTTGTGCAAGATCACGGAAGAATATCTCGGGATCCTTCCTGTCAAACCTCTCCACCAATCTGTCTACAAAGTCCTGATATGAAGTCACCTAGTTATGCTACAAAGTCACCATACCATGTGACCACCAGTCATGAGCTGCGCCCTCCAAATGCAATGTGGCGTATCTGATGGCATCTATCTCCAACATGGGTCTCAAAGCCAAAAAGGTATCTAGCTTATGTATCCATGCCTGTGAAGTCATCTGTCCACTACCATCAAAGGAAGGTAAAGTGAGTTTGCTAGCAACTCGCTGTAACTCACTGTCATGGCCTCTAGGTCTCCTGTTCTGCCGTGCACTTCTCATGTGCTCTCTTCTCTGATTCAGGTAACTATCAAAATTAAGTAGCTCCCATACATGTGCTGGTAGTGCCTGCCACTCTGCGGTAGCAGCTCTGAGATCATCCTGAAAGTCATCCTGTACATCTCCCTCTCCTGCCTCCTGGACCTCCTCTCTAAGGAAGGTGGGATGAGTAGGTCTATCTACTGTCCAAGACTTGTGTCTAGGAGTGCCCTGTGAACCTGCTACACTCCTATTATCATGATCTGGAGTGCCTCTTCCTTGCTCCTGAGCTCTGGGTAGAGCTAGTCTCTCCATTGTAGTGTGCAAAGCTCGAAGTGTCTGAGCTATCTCTTGCTGCCCAGTAGTCATAATCTGAAATAATTCGCTCTCATCATCAGGAATTCTAGGTGGACTCTGTGATTGTCTCTCACCCATGGTAAGAGTGTCTCTGAACTCCTGTTCACCCTCTAGTGCTGCTCTTCTGCGTGTATAGTACCTGTGATGCCCAAATGCTGAAGGATGCATATAGGTTTCTTACCCAACAGGATGGCAAGAACACCGCTCTGATACCACTATAATGACCCTTACTATAAAGGCCACTAAAAACCCCAAATCTTATCCTTGGCAATTTGTCAAATAGTTGGCATGCACTGAATAGTTTTACTTGCAATGATGTGTTTCAATGTGTTATAGTGTGATAATCATTTTGGGCATCAAATGTTATTGAGATAACAATACCAATATAGAATGTAATGCAATGAGCAACAATGAAACAAGAAACTCCTCTAATTCTGATTGTAATTTCCAGAATGTAGATGACTGTGACAAGTAATATTTAGACTTCAATGCAATGATCTAATACCATACTAAGGTAATGCAATGGCCAAATATCTCTTGAATTACAAGATAGCAATGTAGGCTGTTGACAAATTCAGAATTATGACATAGAGATGTATGGACTGACCTTATATTTCTCTATCCCAAATCCAACTACCAATAACAATGTCTGAATTATAATGGCAAATAAGACTGATTGCAATAACCAATGACAAGAACAGTGACTAAAATCTGGACTGTTATTACAAGTCTGAACACAGGGAGTTTTTACACAATTTCTTGACATTCAAATGCACTTAAAACATATAGGAAGAACCTGGTTAGGATGCTCCTCATTAGCTACTGATGATAACTGATGAAGACTGTTGCCAAAGAGACTAGATCCACCCAAACTGCCCCCAACTGTGCCAAATATGCAGCACTGTACTGGGCCGTACCAGGCCGTACAGGTACAGCTACTGTAGGAAATTTAGGGCCAAGTCTTGGCTGCCGTAAATGGTGGTAAAAGGGGCACCTAGGGTATAGGGACCCTCCCACAAATGCATAAAATTATCCGTCAAGAGGATAGGGAGATATGAGCAGATTAGTGGTTCCAAACCCTGATGTTGCAATTCTGAAAATGAGCCAATTTGTCTTCAAACCACCACCAAAATGATCTACCAATGCAAGAGAAGATCTGAAACCCTTATTCCAACCAAAATAAACCCTTACAATGAATTCTCAATGAAGTACCAATGAGATGGCTGAATACCAACTCCAAATATGCAACCCTTCAGTAGATATTTCACTACCTCAGTTATGCCAATCCAAGGGAGTTATCGTTCCCAAAGACCGAATAGTATTTGCAAATCCAAAAGACCACAAATGGCTTCCCAATGAAGAAGTAGAGGAAATCACAAAGCAAGCATTTCCAAATGAGAGGCCCAGCCCTCTATTTATTCACTTTTTCTAAGAAGTTGCTAGAACTTCTAGAAACATCCTTTATAAAATCTCATTATAATGCACTTTTTATAATAAAGTAATTTTATAAAATAAAAAGTGCAACTCAACTTAAAATTATAACATGTAGGCCCCGATAACACATAATAATAAAATATAACCTCATAACACTTCTTCAAGAGCAAAATATGACCATCTGATCCGCAAAAATGACTCTCTCTCCAAACCATTTGCCTACGAGAATCGATAATAGGCAAATCCATCCTGAAAGCACATGTCTCTAGAAAGGGGACATGACACAAAGCACAAAAAATTGTTAGCAATACAAATTAAATTAATAGTGATGTCAAAATAAACATAGCTGTCGTAATTTGTAGTAAAATCAATTTTAGTCTACTTAAGAACAATATTATATTTATCAAGAGTGATTATCTTTGGAGTAAAAGTGATGTTATTTCTTGTAAAGGTGACATTATTTGATGTAAAGGTGATAATCTTTGAGGTAAAGACAATGAATTTTTTTGCTAAGGCAATGTACTTTCTATCAAAGGTGACCTTCTGTGTAATCCGAATCTAAAAATACAAAAAAATATAACAAGACAATCTCAAAAACTCATTAGAGTTAGTGAGGGGTGGACCCCACGATGGGCACCATTTGTGTATGTGTAAATATAATAATTACAAACCATCATAGTGTTGATCCTTGAGTTTTTGTTGTCCTTGATGTCAAAACATACTAACTCGACACCATTTGGTATCACAGTATTTGATAGAAATCAGATGTGTCAGTTTGATTATCAGTGGCAATTGATTATGACTAAGTTGATCACATAGTTTATCATATGTTCAAATCACCAGTATGGGTATGATGGAATATGGATGAAGTGACTGAGAGGGGGGGTGAATCAGTCAACCATAAAAACACTTCACTATTAATTCTTTCCAGATCCCTTAGGATATCTTAACAATGTTATCTGTTTTAGCACTCGGTAAATAGATTGCAATAACTTTGAAGATGCAGAAAGTATTAGCAATATTATCTTTAGATATTCATCAGCACATGTATATGATTAAGAAAGCAATTAAGAACACAAGAGACACAAGATTTAACGTGGAAACCCAATATGGGAAAAACCACCAATGTATCTAGATACTGATTTTCACTTTTCTGAAGTGATGCCTGGTTAGAAGCCAACCCGGTAAAAGGTTACAAAACACACTGTTAGGTGTGACCTTGTTAGAGGATTTAAAACACCCTGCAAGGAGTGGCCTGGTAAGAGGTCTTGAAAACAATTCAATGGAATTATCACCTTGTTAGAGGATTTACATTATGGTTGTTAAACCAACTCAGTTAAGAGATTTAGAATTCACTGTTACAATGATAAGAAGGTAACAATGAAAAAGTGACCTGTATAATAATGCAACTGTCTTGCTGATTACAGATCTCTGTTCTGCATAATTCTGATCCTTTCTGATCGAATAAATCTCTGCTGCTCCTCAAGGATATCTGAACATCCTTCACAAATTCGCATATACCTTTCCTTCTTTTCTTCTGTTGATTTTCTGCTGTATTCTTATTTATTTGTCACATTTGACCTTTAATTTATATGATTTTGGATTTGTCAAATCGACATTATTTAGTATAACAGTCGGCTGAATTAAGCAAACTCTATTTGCAAAAGTCCTTCAAGGGCCGACAGTGTTCGGTGACCATAACTTTCTATAATCTTTCGGTGACCGAGGGAACTCGGTAAACACCGACAATCCTTTACCTTTTGATAACCGACTGAACTCGGTAAACACTTACTTCTCTTCGATGACCGAGTGAACTCGGTAAACACTAACTTTTCTTCGATGATCGAGTGAACTCGGTAAACACTAACTTTTCTTCGATGACCGAGTGAACTCGGTAAACACTAACTTTTCTTCGATGACCGAGTGGACTCGGTACGCACCAATATTCCTGTCTGGCAGACCGACTGAGCTCGGTAGGAACTGATTGCTGTGGACTATGACATAGTGTGACATCAAAGACAATACATAATTGAGTAGCAATTTCCTTCAGACAATTATTTCCAACAGGGTATAGCATTTTTGACACAATTCAATGTGTTCATATCGTCGGCATGGTTATAGAATTGAAACTTCATAATAGAGCACTTGACTTATGTATTACATGCTTTGCAAAAGAGATATAGAATGTATGTTTCATTCATTGTTCCATTGATCACAAGTTGTGACCAAGGCATTTGAAAATTTGTAATTGGCTAGGACTTTTTGGTTGGTCCTCTAGCCATTGCATCCTTTGGTAAAATGTGATAAAGTCACATTTAAGTGGCAGTTAAGAGCATTAATTAGAGGTTTTATGCAAGCACCATATTTGGTGCTTTGAGCACCACATTTGAAGCTTCATTTTATTATGGTTAACTGCTAAGTTAACCCTATCTCTATCGAGCTATGGGATCACAATCATGACTCGACACCTTCTTGTATGATTCAGTTGAAGAGATGACATTGGGATCTTCATCCTAAGTAGAGATACACGAGATCTTCAAGATTTTACTCCAGGTGTATACGATTCTATTCTTTTCATTTCGAGTTCATCTTCTCATTGTTAACATATATCATTTTTTGTTTAAAATATGTTAATCTTTGTGATTAGTTCATTCTTTAAGGCTTTAGTTTGTAGTTTTTTGAATTCTTTAGTAAACCCTTGTCAATTTTGTCTTTGTCATGGTGATATAGAAAGGGTTTATCAATTTATCATTTGTTTATGTCAAATTTGTTATTTTTTGTTAATAATTTTTTACATATCATTTACATGTCAATTTTTTACATATTTCTTTCATGACCATGATGTATATGTTTAAGATATGATTATTCTTCAAACCCGCATTAGGGTTTTTGTTTTTATATTACCAACACATTCTTTCACTAGTTGTCGAGTTGGTCATGTTTTGCATCATAATCAGAGTTCTTTGTGTATATTACAAAACCCTTATTGGATTTAGCATATAGTGCATTACTGTCCATAAGATAGTTAGCAATTGTACCCAATGAACAACAAGAGACGCAATGCGTCATAGTTCCTGCCAATAGTGTAATGGTTTTTAGAATTAAGATCGGGTGTAATAGTAAAAAGTTGCATAAATAAAACAAAGGTACTTAAATAATAAAATTTTGTTAAGGTAATAAACTTGTTTATGAAGAACTGTGCAATGTTGGGCAATTAGAATCCCGAAAAGAAGTAATAGTTATATAATAATTGTTCTGTAGTTTTTTTGCCTGTAAACCTGATTAATTACAAAATTGTTTAGCATGTTCTATGTTTACAATTTTGTAGTTGGACCAATCTCAAAATAATTAATAATCCAAATGCATTAAGAGTGTCTGATAACAAAACTTTTACTTGCACATCTAGACTAAATTGGGATTGCAAAACATGACATTGTTCACTTGACGCAAAAAATTGCAATGTGGTAGTCCGCAATGAAGATATGCTCAACAAAAGCAACAGTGTTACGAACTTATAACTACACAAAGCAACGAAATGATGTAGAAAATAAAGTATATAAATTTTAAAATTGAATAAGTAAAAATAAAAAAATTAAGTGAAGAATTTGTTTGATTAATTATAGTAAACATAATTCATTTTTACCTTGCTGAATGAACAAATTTTGTCATAAATTTTAGAGAATCAACAATGGCAGTTTTTATCATATCAACATACTCAGCTACAACACAACATTAAGCTTATATGTCAAAATAGTGATCGACTTCTAGGGCATCAACATAAGGAAAGATATAGAATCTAGAACTACTTATATTTGTGAACTCAACATCTATCATTATTAAAAGGATATGAATAGTTTTAGAAGGTCAATCTACAGTAAGAAAAATAGAACTTATAGATCAAGAATAGAGCAGTCTAATAGCTAAGGAAATTGCTATCTAGTTGTTAGAAAGTAACAATGTATAAGTTATAATTGTGTATGAAGGCAATATATTCAATGGTGGATATTTGTTGAAACCAACCATCTTACAATCTTTGGTAAGGAATGCAAAATGGGATTGCTCTAATATATTGGGTTTTCAACTATCAGACATTTTACATATTAAAATCCCCATGGATAATTTACAAAGATATGCTATAAAAAATGAACTACTACCATATTTTTTCTTGGACGTGAAATGTGAAGAGCAAAGTATTTAAGATGTACTCACTTTTTTTAGGCCATATCTAGAATTTAGCCTCTCAAGAGCCTTGAGTTATTGTTTGTTGCTACCTACATGCCCATTTGAAAATCACCATCCACATAAAAAAGGAGATACACAAAGACCAATAAAACCGCATAATGCATATAAGCATATATAAGAGCAGTGAAAATGTTTATAAACAAAATTTATAACTTTAATGTCAATGTGCATATAAAAAAGAGAGCATAACGCATGTAAGCATATAAAAAAAGAGAAAATGTTTATAAACAATATTTATAACTTTAATGGCAATGTACAAAAGTCAATGGACAATTACGAGGAGGTCAATTAGAGCATTGTAAACAAGGATGGTAGAAAACATGAAGACAATAAGAGACATGGTCAGTGTGCATGCATTGCAATACAATAGGAAAAAAGGATATCAATATAACAATAAGAGAGTGCATTCGAAAGACAAAAAAGGTAAAGAGGGAAAAGGTTTTTACCTAAGGGCATTTGTACTGATCGGCGGTCGAAGATCTATGCCAGTGTGTATACAATAATTGAGGAAATTTGAAAGTGGATGAAGAGAGGGCAGAATGAAACTCTTTAACTTTTATTGTATTTTTTTAAATAGTTAGAGCTATCTACTGATATGAACCATGTAGTGCTTGTATAATGTTGTATTGATAAAAGCAAATGAGTCAAGTAACAATGACAATTGAATGTCTAAATAGTGGCATTTTTCTTGGAGCATAATGGAACAAAGAACACTTGCAGTTAGAAAAGAGTAGTAGAACAATTCTTTGCATTTTTTATTTTAGTAAAATTTATTGAGAGCATTGTAACAAAGTTTGGGAAAAGTAAGAGCTTTTGTGTAATAGTGTTAACAGTGTACAAAATATGTTTCTGCTAAAAACTTAGACGTATAATATCATTGTATGCATTTGAAACATTGTAATCCACTGTATAAATATTTGAAACATTGTACAATGAAAGAGACAAGCAAGTTATAGAAATTACAATAAATGTCTAACAACATTACAAGTGTTTTAATAAGGTAGATTTATATTGATATTGATAGCATTTGAAACAGTTTAAAACAACCAAAATAATACATACATATGAGCATTAGAAGCATAAAAAGGTGCAAGTATATTGTATTCACTGCAAAAAGGGACAAGTTCAGAAGAACAAAAGTAGTACACGTATGATATTGTTTGAAGCATTTCAGACAGTATTTGACTTAAAAAGTCTTTGTCATAGAGCTTATACTAGCTATTTTTCAGAGACACAATTATAAGCATTTATAGAAATAGACGATGGAGTCAAATGTATGCATTGTTCTCCTTTTTTTCCCAAAATTTGGTACTTGCAAAATTGGTATTATTGTTATTGCAGGCTAGAGAAAAAAGAGAAGCCAAAGAAAAAGTACAACAACATGTGATTCTCCTACGCTGTATATCAAATCTATTATTGATATATCTATGTAAACCCTTGATTTTTTACCACCAGCTAGCCTTAGTGCTTTACTTTCAACCTATCCAATGTGCCTGCTAATGGGATAACCTCATATATCATTGAAAAGATCAATAAATATCAGACTTATAGAAGAGTAAAAAAAGCTTGAGCTATCAACAATATTTACCAAAGCCAAGTGTGTCGTCTTCTATGACCCCTACATCAGTGGATGTATACGCAAGTGTGAAAATGTGTTGGCTTGGTAGAATAAAGACACAATTTTTATTTAATCCACACATTGGCATTGTGTATTTCTTTAATCTTTTAAAAAAAAAATAAGTTTTTGAAAGAGTCCAAATCTACTTGGGGATTTTTATTAGGCCAAAAAATTGGGTTTTTAAAATGACCAAGATCTTTTTACAATATGGGTCTAAATCTTTTTACAAAATCAGGTGTGCCACAAGATATAAACAGTGAAACAATCCCAATGGAGAGAAATATAGAGGCACTGATGAATGGTAGAAACCCAAAAATAGGGAAATAAATAATAGGGAATTTATTCAGATCAACTAGCATCTTAAGCCCAAAGAACCTCAAATAATTATTGATCATGAAACACATATGTGCCTATCTCGATGTTCAATATCCTTTATTTTAATATCTTTTAAAAAGGAGACTGAACAAAAATATAGATATATGTCAAAAATGGATATATGTCAAAAATGGCAAACTGTAGAAATAATTTCATAAATTTGATTAAACCAAAATATCTAATTAGAGATTCAAGGTAGATGTTGCTTAGGCAGAATGCAAATTGCGTTTGTTATTGAAAATAATGAGTGTAAACAAAGAGATATTCAGGTCCATATTTAAAAAATCAAACCTTATTGAAATATTACAATTTCAATTACTTAAATTTTCTAGTTAGGGTATAAACATACAATTTGGCTTATATCTAAAGCATTGGCAGATTAAATTTGGCTTCTGTTATCTCTTTCTCTACCGACTCTAACATCATTTCACTGGAGAAAACCCTAATAATACTTGTAAATACTTACTACATAAATTGCATCAATAGTAATCCACGCTATAGTATGTAGCGAAAATTGTTGTTACACCAACTAGATAAATGCTTTTGTAGTTTTATGCCCAAACATTGAAACCTTTAACAAAATAATTCACCTGGACTTTTTTGCGCTTGAAAAAATAATAGCATTTCAAAGGATATGCTCAAAGAATCACAACTTACTGTTAGTGAAATCATCTAAGAACGCCACAATTGATAATCTCTACTCAAACTATAGGGAAAAACACACATTATGGAACAACTATTATAGTTGTCAAGAATCTTTTATCATTTGTTGACTGGCAGACTCCAACCAAGGTTATCTTCAAGACTAGTGCAAGTTATGTGAAGTGGTTTCCTCTTTTTAAGCAAGGAAAATGTTCTTGCAGAGATTATACGTGATGCTAAATGAAGCAATCCGTATAAATACGCTAGTACTAAAATAAAGTGCATTATTTCGGACTTGCTCTGTTCAACAAGGATCGGTTTTTATTTTCAGCTTCTACAAACTACTTTTCGAGCTATAGATAAACATGTTGACTTTAAAAATTAGTTGCTACAGTTGATTGCAGTCAGGGTTTGCAACTTTATTTACGTTGGTATTTGATGGCTACAAAAGTGTTTTCGTGAAGCCTTACAATGATGAAGCGGGTTTAAGAAGCAAAATTAATTATTCGTACTTTGCAAAGGTGCATGAAAAGTTAGGATTCAAAGACTATTCGACAGAGAAAACTGGCATTGTTGAGGGTTTTTCAGATATTTCATTGGAGAAAACTGCTAATTTTTTTAGTGGTGTGAATATGATGTGGTTGCATGTTTTTGAAAAGTGCTAAAGTGTCCATACAATGAGCAAAAATAAAAGGTGCCATGGTTGAAATTGAGTGTTACAAGAGCAGCTGTGAAGCTAAGCGGCTTGGTTACTGTGACTCTTTCAAAAACACAAAGAGGTCTAAAGATTTCAGGGGCAAACATAGAAAGGGTGGTCGAAAATAGAAAAAAACCCTAAATATTGGAGTAAACTCGTAAATTCCAGGAGCCCAACAAAAAATACAGACTTTACTAAAACACAAACAACCCTAAAAGATTGGAGTAAACTAAAGCTCCAAGCCCAACAAAAAATCTCTATCTAAAAGTATAAAACAAAGTTGAATGCAATCCATATGACAAAAAAAAAAAATACCATGAATAAAGTGCATAACACAACCATTGTGCCCACACACTCAAAACCCTGCTTAGAATTACTATGGGTTCAAAACTAAAATGTTCTTGAAACCAGATAAAGCTTCTTAAATCCCAAAACCTGTTCATATAGAAACAATTTTATCTGACAAAGATTACTCTGCCCACCTTCAATCCCGTGTTTGCAAAGCTAGATGCAGCACTTTATAAAACCGAACTCCTCAAATAATCAATTTCCCAATGCTTCAGCAACCTGCAGAAATAGAATATTTAAATTAAATATTAACTACAAAGAAAAATTGTATCAACTGATTTTAAAAACCCTTGACCATATCTTCTTAAAAATAGATAATTTGTAGAAACGTAATCTATCAACAACTCTCACACTGGAGAAGGAGTGGCCCTTTAAGTTTTGATTTTCTCTTTAGAAATCACCGCAAATACCTACGAAACAATTGTGTAGCAGACATGCAAAGGCGGTTAGAATGCTGCCATAAGCAAATTGCAACAATGTATATTTAGGAGAAACACAGATAAGAAATGGAGAAAATTCACAGTGAAATTAATATACATTTAATGTACCTGCCAATGTCTGCCAGTGCCAGCGAATGGGCACTTATAAATGAGCTACAATTGTTTTTAATTTTTTAAAGAATAAATTGTATTTTTCTGCTTACTGTTGCCTTTAGCAACTAATAAGAAAGTAGATAAATGATTTTATTTAAATCATTTAAATATGTATATATATACCAACTATAAGAAATGTACTTAAAGTTTAAAAATACTTTAAAATGTACTTAAAGTATAAAAATACTTAAAAATGATTGATTGATTAAATAATATATTGCATCTAACCGATGCAGTAGTATCCTGCCGTAGGCAGGAACTAATAAGGATGCCAATGTTTATATGTTTACAGTTTTTATGTCAGGCATCTGTGGAAATGATATTGTGTCTGTTTTTTAGTCACACTTGTATCTTGTTGGGCAAGATGTAAGTCTCCATATTTATGTGTCTGGGTTTGTACAATCTCAGTCAATGTCGAATCAACCCTTGGTAGCAGTTATCGTGCTCAGTGTGCATTATGTTATCACTTCTCCATCTCATTTTTAACACGTGCATTATAAGTTTGTCATAAGCATACACAGATGCACTCAGATGAGAAGATCATGACAGTTTACAGTGTTGTTCTTGGAATAGTCATTTTCAAAGATCATTATGGAAGTCATATCATACTTATGGAACAATAGTGTTAAGGTATACTTGATGATTTCAGTTTGACAGAATGTATTACATTATATGCTAATATCAATGTTGAATACATGAAGATTATGATTCAATTTTAAGTTGATTCGGATCAATATATTGATTATCGGTTTGATTTTTATAGAAGTAATTTATATAGAGGAAAATGGTACTATGATTTAGTTTATTACACGTTATATTTTGATGCAATATTTCATATCAAATACAATGATTAATGTGTGACAAATGACCTATTATTATATATGTTAGTCTATGTCCATATTAGGGCAATTTTGAATAAGTTTTTCAATTCAGTCCGACTTTGACAGAGACTCTTAGGCCCGTTTGGTGCATGGAATACCAAATGCTATATATAGTCAATTCTAGAAGATGCTGCAATTCCGGAAGATACAAATCCTGAAAATGATTTCCGGAATATGGGATGACCTGTTTGGTTCACCCAGGAGATGACTAAGAAGATGCATAAGGAATTTTAGTTCTGTATTTTAATTTCTTTAAATTCGTGTGTATACGTTTGTATATACACACACATACATGTGTGTGTATATACATATATACACACATATATATACACATACACGTGTGTATATGTGTATACATGTGTGTATATACACACATATATACACATTAACACGTGTATGTATACACACATACACGTGTGTACATGTGTGTATACACACATGTGCATTTATATATACACATGTGTATATATACACATACATGTGTGTATATACATATACACACATTTGTGTATATATACACATATACACACGTGTGTGTGTATACACACATATGTATATACACATGTATATATATACATCCTTATATATACACAAATACACGTGTGTATATACATATACACACATTTGTGTATATATAAATAGGTGTGTACACACACACACACACACACACACACACACATATATATATATATACACACATATGTATATACACATGTATATATATATACATCCTTATATATACACAAATACACACATGTGTGTATATACATATACACACATTTGTATATATATACACACTTGTATATGTATATACACATGTATATATATACATCCTTATAGTCACGGATCCCACAAAATATTAAATTTGGTTTTATAAAAATTGGAATTTCCAATTCCACCTATTTGAGTGGAAGATGCAATGCCCATTTTGGGGGCAAAATTGGAATTTCGAAATTCCAATTCCAATTTTTTTGGATGGACACAAACATGGAATTACATTATCCAGAAATCTAATTCTGGAATTAGAGCTCATATTCCATGCACCAAACAGGCCCTTATTTATAGCTTAGAAGTAGATTGGTTTCGAAGTACAGACAGAGAATACAGTGTGGGTTTTTATTGATCAAACTTTGATAATAGATGTGCACAATCAATTTGTGATAGAAAAGGTTGATTGGTTTGGAGTCTTTGATTAGATATTATGCACTAATGAACATAATGACATGTATTATTTTCAATAATGTATAGTATGTAGTTGTAGGGTCCAAATAACAATCAAGTTTTTTGTTCTCTGTATGTAGAAAGTTGTAAAAGAGTTAAAAGGCCTATATGGAAGACTTCAATAAGGCCGGTGAGGCACGAAAGACCAATGAGGCACAAGTGAGGCATTAAGATTGTTAGTGAGACAACATCAGTGAGATGTGTACAAATTGATTTAAAAGATAAATCCAGTGAGGCTAAGTTCAAGTGGTTTTATTCTTTGGGAGGGTTTCCACTCAAGACAATACTTGTGTCAATCTTTTGTGTATGATGTGTGCTTTTTGTTATTTGTATTATTTAATTTAGCATTGCTCAAGTTTTTTGAAGTTTTTAAAGGAAGTTAAAAGTTTTATTTTGTGTATGATTATTGATTCACCCCTCCCCCCCTCTCAAGAATCATTGTACTCCAACACATTGAACATTAGTTTGATATACTTTCAAAGCAAAATCACGATATAGAACTAATTAAGAAAATTAAAATGAAAGAAATCAAGAGCATTCTATGAATCTCTAGTTCTAAGAAGTTGAATTATGCTCTCAGTTGCAATTAGATCCTCAAGTGTCAACCTTGAAAATGAGAATTTAATATGATGATGAGTGATGCAAATCCTACTCTAAATGATCAAGAATGCTAAACTATGATGTAAATCCTCCATATTGATGATGACATGATGAAATATTTAACCTAACATGCTTATGAAAATGATTTTGAATGCACAAGTGAACATTATAACACAACTCAAATGATATGCAATTCTTAAACTAGCATGATGACTTTTATTTAAAAGACAATGGATAATTAAATATAATTATGCATTTTGTTTATAGGATTTCCCAAGGTGTAGGGGGTAAGTTTAGGTAACCATGATCAAGGGGTGATTAGGATTAGGGGTTGATGATGTGTCCCCTTTGGATGGACAAGATTGAACCTCAAGATTGAATCGTTAAAATAGAAAATCCTATTTGTGATCCATGTGCTCTTTTTCATCTTCTCCCATTGGTTGATTTAATTTTTGTCATGTAGTGGTAGATGAGACAATTTTAGGAGGAATTAATTAATTAGCCATATATGATTTATAGAAAGAGTTGGATTTAGTTAATTAATGAGCTATATAATCGAATGTCGATTAATTTGATTACATAGTTAATTGATTTTTAATTTTAATTAATCCAAATAGCTTGAATTTAATCAATATTTTATTTGACCATTTCTAGGTGTATACAATGTTCAAACAAAAAAAAGTCTTGCCAAGGCATGTGAACAAACAAAATACTATTTTTTATCTAAAGTGGGACCAAATACTTTTTTGAAGCAATAAAAGATGATGGTTGGATGAGAGCAATGAATGAAGAGATAAATCAGATGGAGAAGAACTAGAAATGGGTATCGGTACCTGGATTGGAAAACATGAAAGTTTTGGAACAAAGTGGATGTTTTAGAACAAGTTAAAAAAAGATTTAGAAATCAGAAAAAATAAGGTAAGACTAGTATGTAAAGGTTATACACAATTTGAAGAGGTTGGTCCCACAATAGTGTGTCCCACTTTTTTAGACATGCTGATTTTTGCTGAAATAACACAGTTTTAATAAAATATGATGATTTAAGCCTTGAGAGGTTCCATTTGAAGGAATTAATTACAAATGGTTAGCTCAAATCCTCTTAGATTAAAAAATCATTGATATAACATCTATACTCCTCATTCATACCTACAATGGAGTCTCCTTCACACCTATTAAAATGCTGACAAAAAATTACTTTGACTTTATGTTTTGGCAGATTAAATGAATCCATTTGAAAAACCTATCTATGTAGTATGATGCTATTCAGAACAAGCTTTCTAATGAATATAATTTTAATACATATTGAGTTCATTATCACTTTTAAATATTACTTTAACTAAACATAGGTTGTTTGGTCATTCAACAACCCATCTCTTCAAGATTTTGGGAAAAATAGTAAATTACAAAAAAATAATTATAAAAAATATGTAGGAAATTACTATTTGTGTTACCTTTCTATAAAAAAAAAAAGAAAAAATAAATTTTGATATACACAGATCAAGTTAGAGCGATCCAAGTGACCTTATGTCTAAATTACAGTTACTATCACTTTAGAACTTAATAAACTTTGAAATAATGACCCAAAATGAATGAAACTAATTGCATCCTTTAGATATTGAAGTTGAAAATATAATCTCAAAAGAATTACATCGTTATAATATTTTTTTAAATATTTATGTTGATCCAAGTGATAGTAACTCCTGAAAAACATAATTTTTCACACAAACCACTTTTCGAAGAAGAAGGAAAATGAATTTAAATGAATTTTTATTTTTATTTTTAAATATATTTAGAAACTAGAAAGAAAATTTTAAAAGACTCTAGTTTGCATAATCTTCAAATTCCTAATAGTTTTGCGGCAACAGGTGTTCAAAAGTGAAGTTTTTTCTCAGAATGTTGATATCTGTGTCAAAGTTGGCCAAAAAGTGGAACACACTATTGTGGGACCACCCAAGACATATAATTTGAGGAGAAATTTTCTCTAGTAACTAGTATGGAATAAATAAGTCTTTCTCTTGCATTTGTTACACATAAGAACTTCAAGGTGTATCAAATGGATGTCAAGTATGCATTTCTAATGTGGGCCAGTAATAACCTGTTGTAAATATTTTCATAACTATCTTTTTAGCTGCAAAGTGTCCTCCACAAGGCTCATCATGACAAGCATGGAGGATACATCATAAGTTTCATCTTCATGTACACACTTTCTAATTACTTGGTCTAGACCAATATAGAACAATGCATTGTCAATCCAAGAAAATTGAAAACTTTCCTCAGCTAGTAGTTTTCTTTCTTTAGGAAAGAAATGTGTAGGCATCTTGTCAACTGCAAGGTAATTGGCTATATCAGCATACCATGGGCTTTTGACAGCAATTTGGAACATATGTTCATCAGGGAATGTATCATATATCATAGATGTATCAGTGTTATCATTCTGTAGTCTTGATAAATAATCAGCCACAACATTTGCTTTACTTGGCTTGTCAATTATTGTTAGATCAAATTCTTGTAAGAGAAACAACCATCTTGCTAACATGTCTGAGATGGCAGGTTTGTTCATAAGATATTTTAACGCTACAAGGTCAGTATAAGCAAAGATTGGATATCCTGTTACATAATGGTGGAATTTATTCAAAGCATAGACAACTACCAGTAATTCTTTTTTTGTGACTGTATAATTTAGCTTTGGTCCATGTAAACTTTTGTTGATATCGTAAATGACATTTTCAAGGTTATTGGATTTCTAGCACCAATTAGACTCTCTAAGCACTGGTGCTGTTGTAAGAAGGGACTTGAGCTACAGGAAAGATTCCTCACAAGCTGGTGTCCATGTGAACTCAGCCTCTTTTGTAAGCAAGGTGTATAATGGACTGGCTATTTGACTGAAATTTTGAATAAAACATCTATAATAACCAACATGTCTTAAAAAGGATCTAACATCTTTTTGCTTAGTAGGTGTAGGCAATGTAAGAATTACCTCAATTTTTGCAGGGTCCACTTGTATGCCAACTTCTGAGATGAAGTGTCCTAACACAACTCTTTCTTGCATCATCATGAAACATTTTTCATTGTTCATGGACAAATTGTGCTCTTTACATCAAATCAACATGTTTTCCAAGTTTTCCATAGCTTCTTCAAACGTAACACCAAATGTGGTGAAATCGTCCATATAGATTTCCATGCATTCATGTGAGATATCAACAAAAATGTTGATTACAACCCTTTGAAAAGTAGCTGGAGCATTACATAAACCAAAAGGTAACACAAAATATGCATATGTTCCCCAAGGACATGTAAATGTTGTCTTTTCTTGATCCTTTGGAGCAATGCTAATCTGATTATATCCACTATATCCGTCAAGAAAAGAAAAGTACTTTTTACCAGGCAGAGCATTACAATAATTGTCCTCAATTAATGAGATAATACATAAATATAAGGGATATATCTAAAGTTGAAGCCAATGCTTAGATTTTAGCCTCCATTACAAACCAACTACGTATTGGGAAATGACTAAAGTTTGTAATCCAATTGTCAAATGCCCCTTTTGTCGGCGTTATGAAAACTTAAAACATATTATTTTCACTCATTTTGGTATGTTGTTATGGAAATGGTATCCTCTTTTGTCGCTTGGCATTCTGTGTACTGTCATCTGTCATTTTTAATTTTTTTGATTGATTCAATACAAAGAAAGGGTCTAATATGCAACGCATGTTTGTTTGTGATGAGTGATCCCAACATCCATATGCTAATACTACTATAAAACTCAATATGGTTTTAGTAGATTTTCAAAGAAAAGTTCTAATCTCGACCTCCATTTTTTAGTGTAATTGTATTATTTTTATTTTTGGTAATTTTAATAGTTGTATCATTAATAATATTCTTATTTCTTTATTATTTTATATTCTTTTTTCTTCAATATATTATTTAACAAAGTAGTTATGTTATTCTTTAAATGCAATTCACAAAGCCTTCAAGTATCCTTAAAGTTGTTGGTGGAAAAATCTCTTAGTAGGTTAAGTATGAAAACAACGACCATCTAAATATTATTAAATGTATCTATAATGGATTTTAAGAAAAATATCATTTCATATAAATACTATTTTTGATAATAACAATAGACTTCACATATCTTTTATTCAATTCTTTATTAGTTAAATCCAACATTCTAATTCCACTTAAAATTAGATGTCTACAAAATAACGTGATTCTAACATAATAGAATGAAATATGTCTAATCATCAACTTGGACTTAAGATCATCTTTGACAACAATATTTTCAAACTTGCACAATGAAACCTCTTTAAACAAAAGATTTACATTCTATTTCATGGACCGTGGAAAACTTATACCATCTATTAAAACTCATATAATATGTAATCTAGATCATAAGAAGTTGAACAATAAAATATATGCATCATAGCTGGTGAGCATATAGATCTGTTAAATGCAGAGTACTGTGCTATATTATAAATCTGCACAGTCCTCCACATCATGCAGAGCTTTCTAACAAAATCCTCACCAAGTTCAAAATACCTCTAACAAATGAAAAAAAAAAAAACATATAGTGCAGCATGAGCCGAATATCATGTATGCCATTATCTACACAGCCAAATATGTTTGTATACTTAACAAATATGGAAAACTCTTTATTCAGACTTCAACCACACCATCAAGCCTTGGAAAGCCTTTTTATTTTATTCCCTTACACAAATTAAGCTCTAACTTTATAGTCCGAATAACTTATATAATCAACCTTAATTTATGTAACCCATTTTCTTTTTAACTTTTAATAAATGGTGTAATTCTATAAGAGATGGATTTTAAACAGATGTTGGATTGAGCGACATAAACCCCCCTTGGTTATGTTTCTAATATTGTATGTTGGTATCATGAATTCAACAATGCCTGATTTTGTGGGTTGAAATCATCAGGTTGAGTGTATCCAATCTTTGGAGCTTTCATCTTTCATTGCCACCTATTAACTCATCTTATTTAGTGAAGTATTCTCAAAACAGAAAGGCTAATTTCTTTAACAAAATTGTCAGTACAAAGTTTTTAATTACAACTGCTGTACCAAGAAACTAATATTTCATACAAACTTATGCTGGCTGTAAACTGCTCTTAGTTGAAACTTGATCGGGGACTACTTTAAGCCCATCAAAGAATTTCACATGCTTGGCTTCGCTGTTTAGCAAAAAGATGGATCAGATTCAGGAAAGCTCAACAAAGCCAAAATCTGCTCCTTGTTGGAACGCGTCATTTGAAAGGGGACCTGGAAATGCATAATCTCTTATGCTTGTTTCACAAGGTGTTGATAGGATCATATTCATCACATCAGTAAAACAAATCATCTAGCAGTGGTGGAATTTCTTCATCTCCTTCGGGAAATGTGCCCTCTGCTCTAACTGGAAATATTATCCTTCAATTTTGAAAAGTGCTTATCGAACTACTAAGTAAGGTAGGCCATTGTTCCATCTGATAAATCAAACAAATTGTTAATAAAAATTCTTAAACTCAATAATTTAAATATAAGTGAGAAACTCAGATTACAGACAAATATGCATGTGACTAATTATAGATTACCTTGCCTGAAAACAATGATGAACCTCATTATCCAATAGATCCCAGATGGGGTACTTGGTAATGACAATAATTCCGTAAGGCATCCCAAGGACAATATATCAACTTCTGCAAACAACGGAAGCATATATCAGTGCAAGCAACCCACATTCTCTTTAGTAGGAAAATGGTATCAATTTATCAACTACATCACAAAATACAGAAATCATTGCATGAGATGATATGCCTAGTAAGCGAAAAAAAATCAGAAGATTATTCTAATTGTAAAATGGGGTGTTTCGTGCAGCAACAATCCAGTTAAAAACCCAGCAATCATGCCTCTGCTGCAATGTAATATTCACTGCCAATGGGAACACACTAACATTGTCTTGTCATTTTCTCTCGTGAGGAGACAACCTTCCCATGTAACCTCTATTTCCAGGTGGTTTTACAAGAAGAGAATACATAATTCGATCAGTGAAGTCGGGAATATTTTGCATTTGCTGCTTGGGAGCTCAATTTTTTCGCTAACATGGAAATTTAGATTGGGCTCGTAAAGCCTTGGTAGCAAAATCAAATTGCAGATTTACAACTCCTAGACAAGGCCTTTGGAAATCCATTATGCTTAGCAAATACTCAGGAGGCAAATGTCAATTAATTTCTAAGGGAGAGCTATGTTGCTGGAAATGGCCTGCATACATCGAAAAAAGTCCTTGGAGGATTTCACACGAATGCTGATATCTAGCTTGCCTAACAGAAATTCTGCCTTTGGTTGATATATATGGGAGCTCCAAGATAAGTTTTCTTATCAACACTGGCTAATTCAGAGGATCGGACCAGCATATCTTTCAAGAATCAAGAAAAGAAACTGCCTTATTAGTATTGGCATTAACCCAAGCCAGCATTAATGCTCCAAATGACATGGTGGCATATGAAGAGAACAAGACTCTGCCTCAAGGATTGGGCAGTTCATTATCCCTGTTTCCACCCGCTTGTATGCACTTTCTCCACAGATATAATTAAGCCTTCCGCAAGACCCTTTGACCCTTCTGTTGATGATTATGTCAAGTGAATTCCTTGAATACAATGGGCTGGTCGCCTATGACTTATTCTGAGAATGGCAAGATCATTACTTTCCCTCTAATTTAGAAAATAATTAGTTTCCTTATTACTGCATTCAAATTAGGAATAATGAAATATTGCATACTCAAGCTAGTGTTTATCTTACCGCTTCTCCTAATAGTTTACAGAAGAAGATATAAAAGCAAAACAGTACATACTAGAATTGATTCAACATATTTACACCACGGTTGTCATGCCATAAATAAGCATACTAGTAAAATATTTTACATTTTCGTACCAATCCATATTGGTGCGGTCTGTGTATTGCTTGAACCGTTGAACCATATCCTGGGCCCATCCAGCAGGAAGTAACAACATAAAAACTCAGCAGCGGGAAAGCCACAGTGAGGAAAAAATATGGTATGATGAGTAAAGCAGAACTGCCGCACCAAAACCACAAAGCTTGAAGTGCAGATCTTAGGGAACGATATCTTTACAATGGAGGTCTCACAAGGCATATGCAGCATCTCTAGCAATCAACTTTCCATGCAATACCTGTGATGATCAAAGTACTACAATTAAATGGACACAGTATTGTAAATCTTTTTTAGATAATACAAATCCTTGTGAATACGAGAATAGACTCATCTCAAAGAAATCAACCTTATCATACCACATTGCTGTTAAAGACTGCATAACTGAGATTCTCCCATTAAACCCAATTAGATGAAAGCTGATGGTAGTATAGGTCAAAAGGGTATTGAAAAATGTGCTAACCACGATATTAATGTTAAATTACCTCCAAAGGCCGGCTGCTTAAGAGTCTTCACTCATACTTATGCACGCCTGAGACTACTCTTTGTCGGGACTTGACATTGCAGTCAACCATGAAAGTTTAAATTGCAGACCAAAATTCATATGCTTGTTTTGCTGCTATGCATAGTAATATCTTAAATTTGGTGTACTCATTCAAGCTAGAAGCTGCTCTCTGTTGGAAGTTGACATTGAATTGCACCTGAAAGTACGGAAAGAATCTCATGTGTGTTTGTTTTGCTGTCAGCCATTGAGATGGTCCAGATTCAGGATAACTTATGCAAGATGTACACTGCTCTTATTTGGTACTTGTCATTGGGGTGGGACCTGAAACTGCAGAAAGTATCCCATATGCTTGTTTTGCTGTTGGGCGTCGAGATGGATCAAATTCAGTGCATGAGATGAACAAATCAGCCAGCAGTTTAATCATGTCTTCATTTTCTTCAGGAAATATGCTCTCCTTTCTAGCTGGAACCTTATTGTTCCATTCTGATAAATATTTATCAAGCTCTCTAGTAAAGGGGGATCGTAGTCCCATCTAATTAACAAATAGAAATTGTTTTTTAAAACATTTAAAATGAAACAAACAAATAAATGTAAGCAAAATAATGTTGTTGATAAAAGTCGATCTCTAAGGATGGTAATTTATCTGCTTATGATACCTGTAAACAATGACCAATCTCAATATCTGATAACCCCGCATAGGGTATTTGTAATGTCAACAATTCCAAGATAAGACATCCAAATGACCAAATATCAACTTCCTGCAAACAGTGAAGAAATCTCAGCTTAACAGTAAGCACAACATTGCAGCATAATACTTAATAGAAATCATGGCAAAGTATAAGAAATAGTGTTCATCTTACTACCCCTCCAGTAGTTAAGAAATAAGAATCAAAATATAATGGAAAATAGATACGAGAACTCATTCCTTATATTTTATTTACTGTACCAAAGAAAAAGATACAAATACCGGTAACAGATATTTTATTCTATCATACCATTCCATAGAGTTGTGGTGTATCCATTGCTTGAACTACCTCAGGGGCCATCCAACGAGGAGTTCCAGTACAAAACTCAGCAGGAGCAACAGCATGATGAGCAAGGCAGCATGTATGGGATGATGAATGAAGAGGAACTGCCAGATCAAAATCACAAAGCTTGACTACTGGACTTCCATCCACTCTTTTAACTTCTAAATCTATGAGAACATTTTTGCTTTTGACATCTCGGTGAATAATATTTTTAGAGTGAAGTTCTGATAATGCACATGCAACATCTCTAGCAATAAACAATGCCAACTTTGGTGTAGTACACATTTTGTCTTCTTGTGCTAGCTTGCCAAGAAATGTCTGCAATAAATAACATACTCAATTTGAATAAGTGTCTGCAATAATTAACATACTCAATTTGAATAAGTACGGTTTCATTAATATTTATGGGCAAATGCAACTCTGTATTATCCCTATAAAAGACTAACCTCAAGAGAGCCACCATTAACGTACTCCATTGCTATTATGGACTGCACAACTTGAGATTCTCCCATTCCATCTAATAAAGAAACCCAACTAGAGGAAATCTGGTGACCGTATAGGTCAACAATGCATGCGTGTTTCTTCAATGCACCCAACATGCGAACTTCCGCAAGAAAATTGCTCTCAAAATTGAATTACTGCTCTTTAGAAGAGCTAGATACTTCTAAGCGGCGTACCTGTAATATACAAAGGCAGCCAATTATTCCACTTGATTACACCTGTCAAAATCGCTTGCTAAAATCTGAAACATTTCTGAAACCATTCTAAATTAATGATTTGGACCATGGACAACCAATACAAATTACCAAACCGAAACTAATACAACTAGTGTAATCCAAACTTGCTATGTTAAGGCACAGACAAGACAAACTGATATATATGTACGTATGTATGTATATTGCAGCTCTCATTAAGAAAGTTGGATTTTAATAGATTTCTAAGTTCTAACCTTATATACAGGTTATGTGGCCTTAACTTTTAATCTACAAAATTAACTCCTCAAAAGAACTTGATAATAGTCATGAATTTATCATCTAGAATTATAGCCTCAATTTAGAAAAGTTATTTCAACCTTCAGGTTAAATATACCCATTCTATCCTCTTTATCATCAGTTTTTGAGTTTTGTGACTTTTTGAACTAAGATGGAATCAATAGGTACAGCTGCACTGGGTTTTATTTTCATCTAATGCCTGGAAACCAACTCCCAAATAGAGCTCCAGGAGCTTCATGCAGATAAAACATTATTATTATAAATTTAGCTTCCCTTACAGATATTAGTCCATCCCACATTCCTAGCCTCTAACCAAGCATTTTCAAAAAGGAATAGAAATTTAACATCATATAAGAACAAAACATTAACGACTCCAATTTTTGAGAGTTTATTTCATGTGAAACTTGAATTACAGCATTGAACTAAAACAGCATACTAGGCAAAGACAGGTCTTTCTATTTTAACTGATATGTTCTAAGTGGTCCACTGTGACACATTCCCTGTAACCAACTGCACATCCAGAATGTTTCTGGGATGGCAACACTTGTTAAGTCACTCTCTTTCGGTTACATTAAGAATTGTCTAAGTTACTGATCTCGTGCTTAATCAAGTCCAAAACAACACTAACAGCAGCGATTGTGATTTAAATTGTAAACAATGGACTAGAAACCAATGTAAAGAAAGATAGAAAAAAGAGCATTGTATAAATAGAGAGATGTAAGAGGAATAATAAATGATTCAACCTGGAGTAAAGAAAATGACCTAGAAAACCACATCGTAACTGCAAAGTAGAGATAGATAGCCACATAAGTGACATTGCAAGCTAACTTGAGAATAAATGAGTGAATAAATTTTAACATCCAGGGGAATAAAAATAGCCTATGGCGCAATCAGCATTACCACTTTTTTCTTCTGCATATCATCAATCTTTTTCCTATTCAAAGCGATTGTAACTACAAAGGAACAGCAAATAACACTCGAAAATTGTCTCAGAAAAAGCATAACATTCACCACCTCACTAAAACAGAAACAGAAACAAAATCTAAGAAGCTAACTGAAAGCCGTGGAGGAAGTCATTTTAAAGGATGGTGGGTGTGCTGAAGAATACGATGTGAGAGGAAAAGGTTCAGAGAATTCAAAAAGCTAGGCTGCAACAATGGAACACATGTACAAATGACGAGGTTGAATTCCGAAACCTCGAAGCAAAACAACATGGGCTACTAACCATTTTGTACAAAAGATGGGGAATCTACCAATGGCTTCTAGCCAATCCCAAAAGTGATTTCGTATAGAGGTAAATCAACTGCACCTTTTGTTAAACAACTTCTATCGGGTTTTTCTATAGTATCTAAAAATTATTTTACTTCATAAATCGCTTGAGTCAAATAGATTAAATTTTTTGCTTCCTTTTCAGTTCTGCGATTTGGGTTGCATGAAATTTGAGCATTTCAAGTTCAACCACCATTCACTCTCACTATCCCAGTACATTTAATATGCAAATGTATGAATATAACATTTTAGAAGATAGATTCCATTTAATGTGAGAGTGAAGAAAACAATCACTTTCATTATTTGAAACAAATAAAAGCAGTTCTCTTAAACTTAGACATTGGAGACTTTGCCGAAATGTAATTTAGTAAATTACTTTACGTATTTGAACCGCAGACCAATTATCTTTAACTTCATATATACTACTGTGCTTGCTCCCATAGAACATTGTTCAAATACATTAATCTCAGTCATCAGGATATACAAAGGAAGCATTGTATTCAGAATTTTCAAAAAGCATACTTTATGCAAAGCTCTTGATATTTTCTCAAAACACACAGGAACAATAACAAATACCTTTGCAGCTGCTGTCAATTGACCCAAGGTGCATCGCTGAACAACAGATCCTGATGGTCCACAAGAAATTTCTTCATGCAAGCATGGCAAAACAGAATTTCTTGCAAATATGGTATCCTTATCAGTTGGAGGTGGAATTAGAAATCTAGTTAGGGGAATATATCTTGAAGAAAAACAAACAAAGAGCACCTATAAGATTCGCAAGTTCAGAGCACAGAAACAATCGTGTTATCCATTTTCTTAGTCAGAGAGTAAAAAAGTAAAGAATTATGATATGATTATAGAAGTATGAAATTCAAGCAATTGATATGCATACGAAATAAATAAGAAGAAAAGTGTAAAATACAAAACAGAAAATGGTACCCAGACAAGTAGCAAATAGTCAATGAAGTACAAACACCTTCAATGATGCAGATGAACAAGAGGCAAGTTTTCAAATTTATTACTCTAACAACTCAAGTCCAGTAAGCCACTACAAGTTTGACTTTAAATTTGCTAGTTAATTATTGCATCACACATAAAACAGATGACAAAAGAATAATACTGCAAGGAACCTTTTGATGTGAATATAATATAGAAATTGCACCGTCCACATCCAAGCCCAGACCAAGGAGCACATAAGTAAAGATGAGCAGATGTGACACATTACCTACAAAAGTATTCTGGATCCTCCTCATCTCTTATGTCATGAGGACGAAAAGTATCAACTATTAACCGCACCCATTTTCCATCTTTATTGATAACAATGGCATTCCATG
This sequence comes from Chamaecyparis obtusa, assembly GCA_027943335.1. Classification (NCBI taxonomy): domain Eukaryota; kingdom Viridiplantae; phylum Streptophyta; class Pinopsida; order Cupressales; family Cupressaceae; genus Chamaecyparis; species Chamaecyparis obtusa. The sequence continues at coordinate 155,700 of BSBK01005423.1, read as the reverse complement.
CATGCAGCGTATAGTCCATATAGCCCCTTATAAGCTCGCAAGGAATTGGAGGGTCTACCCTGTCACACAGATACTATTTCACAATTTGTTTAAATGAGTCATATGGAACTGCACAGTAAAAACAATTGACTGACTTGAAAGTAAATAATCATAACATGACCAAAAGGAATATAATACATCAATAAATATGAATTGTGATGTACACGAAACTACTACCTTCATAAGAATGGCCCTATGGCGACCCGCACCATATTGAATTGCTCCAATGAGAACTACATTTGACTTGTGCTGTTCTTTTACAGTCCTGACAGATTGTTCACAGAGGAAATCTATACCAGGAAGTGTAATGCTTTTAAATGCCTGATCAGAAAGGCCTGTCATGTTGGAATTGTTATTAATAGGACATGTACAAACAAAAGGCATCTCAACATTGGCCCCAACAACAGCTCTTCGCATGGTAGATATATTCAAAGATTTATCACTACCACCAAAGCAATTTGACACAAAGAGAGCTAATAATGATGCTCTCTGATAGTCATCAATTTTGTACCCATTTTCAAAACTTCCCTGCCCAAATCTTTTCCAACCAGAAATGACTTGCCAAGCAGACAGTGCAATTGCATCCAACTCCTCATCTCTTTCCCTGAAAACACAGGCTAAAAATATTAAATATATTCATTTTACAAATCATAAAGAGTCACTCAGTTGCTGCAGCTTACAGATTGAGCACATATTAAAGTCTAGAATGAGTGCATCAAGGAAAGAAACATATAACATTTACTAACCTGTCAACCAAAATAATCTCACGGGTGTCTAGGCAAAAGGTCTCATTCTCAAAGTTTCTCAGTGGCTTAAATGATCGATCTTGACCAGCATCATAAAATCCATCAGCCAAAATATCATGAACACCACAGAATGACTCTTTGCTATACTTTTGAGACACCCTAGAGAATTCTTGCAGAGATCTTAATCACTTGCAGGGCTTAGAATTATTGATGCAAACACCATGACGCCTACGTGTTTTAGGAAGAGCATCATTCTTAGCCTTGGGGAAGCCATCAACTTGACCATTTTCCTTCTGATCGGGGAAAGGTATTTTACTCGTGTTGACTTCAGACTTGCTATTGCTAATAACATTGCTGGAGTCCGTATTGACAGAATTGCCAGAACATAAAAGTTTACAACCTGTAATATTTACTGTATATGCATTCCTTTCTGTTCTCTGCAATGGAGTTCCAGGATCTATTTCTCTACCATTTTTGCACTCTACATCAGCTGAAGCTTGACGTGCATTTGACACATCCTGCACAACAGAAGTCAATCCCATGTCACTGCAACGATGCTTAACTGGTGATTCAACAGTTTCTTGTGGCTGATATAGTGTATCTTTTGACAATTGCACTGGAACTGTACGAGACTCCATCACATTCCCAACATTTTCCCTTTCCTGATAGTCTTCAGTGCAGAGCTTCCTGGTACTGTCCAATCTTTCTTGGCAAGCTTTACGCGGTCGCCGTTTCCATCCAGTTTTACCTCTAGATTGATGGGAACAAATAGCACCGGCAACACGTTTGAAAGAAGCGCTTGGCAAAGAATTTTCAGATTTGGCTGTCATACATTAAGCTGTTCAACTAGAAGATAATGCCAGCTACTATTTAGGAATATTGTGAGTTGAATAAGGTGGTTATTACTTATATGCTGCAGTCAAATAGTTTTTATAATTGTTTCTGTTTTTTAATAAAAGATGGATTGATATGATACCACCAATGTGTCTTCAAATTATAATAAAGCCAAGTTGTGAGAAATTGAGAATGTAGGGAAGTTACGGAACAAAAAAACTAATAAACAACATTACTTTTCTTAAACATAGTCTGAGATATGAGGCACATGATGGAAGAATGCAAAGACATTGAAACGAAGCTCAATGTAGCAATCCTAACTTTGAAGTGCTTTTCTCAGATACTAATCAAGGAACAACGATGCCAAAAGTGCAAATCAATGACAAAAGTTTGATAAAAGAAATGTCTACTTGTACATTAAGTTTCCTGAGAGCTCTCATGGAAAACAACTCCAGGGGTCGCAAAGACATCAATCTATTATTGGCTGCATCAACAGCCGTCAGCCTTGATAAATTTGATATACCAAGTGGCAACTCCACCAGTTTATTGCTTGCAACTTTCAAGGATTTCAAGGAGACCAAGTCAGCAATACTGTTGGGTAAAGTCTTTAGATTATTGAAAGATAGGTCAAGCTCTTCCAGTTTCTCAAGGGAGCCAATTTCTGATGGAAGAAACCTGTAAAACATTTTAAAGGGTTAGGAAAATAACTAAAATCACGTTTTCCTAATAAATCTTCAAAGTTAATAGCTCTTTATGTTTTAAAATAATGTCAAGGGTGCCCTGTTCTCAGTAAAATAATGTAATAGGCATCTCTGAAAGTTGACACATAGTTGTTATCAATTCCACTTATGTTCATACTGCTATTATTTGAAGTCCATCGTAGCAAAGATCATTCCCAAGAATAAATTGGCAAACCAAAATATAAAGAAAAAATACCAAAAAAATCCCATTAGACTTAAATTTTGGAAAAATGTGAAGCAAAAAAAAAAATTAGGGCACAGGTAAAGTTTAGGATTTTCAAAAATATACATGTCTGCATTCTGAATCACAGATTATGTGGATCTTCACATATTTGCATTCTACAGACTTGACTCACAGACTCAGCAGAACCTACTTGTTAAGACCCACAAGTTTGCATAAACTCTCTAGCTTCTACAATCTTTCTAGACCAAATGAAAGACGAGCTAAATTCTGCCATAAATAAAAACAGAAAACCAGTTACAAATATTTGAACTTTAAGAACATTAGAATCAATTCTTTGTATTTTATACTTTTTTGTAAATTGTCAAGTTCTGTAAATTTTCTTGTTTAAAATAAACAAGGGCCTGGGAAGGGCATTCTATCCTTATGCCATCATCCCCCAAGTCCCCAGTACAGGTGTCTAGGCCCCAAGGACAACACAGAAATGATATGCGCTTTTTTTCAGGCTCTAGTGCTTCCAAAATTTCAAAGAAGCTGAAAAACCATGTTTAATTGATATGATTTCACCCTATAAACAATGAGCCAAATCCTGTTACTCTTATATGTTATAAGAATTTCCAATTCCTAGCTTTGAATCAAATAAACGATATCTGGTACTAGCAAACCTCTAATTGTCAAATTTTGCAAAACTTAAGAAAACTTCTTCAAATCTCACCAATATTTCATGTCATAGAATGTGTGTCTCCAGCAAAAAAGACACAGTAGAAAAACAATAGAGTAGATCATGATGTCAATCTAAAATGCCTTAATATCTCGACAGTACTGATGATTCTCAGATATGACTAATTGAAGATTCTCAAAAGAATTCTACAACAAGGACATACACTGAAGTGAGAATTACAAAATACACATCCCTCCTTTTCAAAAAACAAAAAGCCAATACAAATAAGGTGTCTCTTTTAATCCTCTTAAAGATTGAATACGTGAAAGATTTCACTTGCTTAAAATGACAAATCTTATAGATGCTTATCATTCACTTGAAAGTTTTACCCAGATTTATCCCTCACTAACTCATTTATTGTTGCGTTTCATTCTTGTTCCAAGCTACTCTACAGGGTTCTCTCTTGTCCAGAAGTGAGTGAGTGGTTTACCTAATCATCAAGGCTTGCATAATTCATTATCATCTAGAATGCCTACATGGATAATCTACGTGATTGTTGAATTTTTACAATAAGTACCCGATCACAGCGAGGCACTTAGCTGACAAGAAACTAAAAATTCCAAGCATAATACACACATTCAAAAGAATAGAAAGAGGCTTTCTATGAAAGCAAGTATGAACCGCCACCTGCCCTTGGGAGCTTGAAATAGGACAGACCAGAATCTCAAAAGAGGGGAAAAGAATTTGAGCATGCCGCAATTTTAGATTCAGGTAACTTCGTATGAAAAGAAGGCACGTATGACATTCACAAAAGAAAATCTTAAATTCTTGGTACTCGTTTAAAAAGAAAACAAAGAACCAAAATCACGGAAAAAGAGAATACAGAAAGAAAATTAAATGTCCAAGAGATCAGTGGAGACCAAGGACAAGAAGCTTAAAGATGTGTAAAAAGAAAACAAAGATCCAGAGAGAGAGAAGAGACGACTTAAGAAAAACTCAATGCCCAACAGGTAAAGAATCATAAGCTCGAAGATGTGCAAAACAGAGCTAGGAAGCAAATCCCTTAAAGAATGAAACTAGGAACAGTATAACTAAGAGATATACTTACGAAATGGAGAGGTGACAGAGTGAGAGGCGTAGAAGCAATCTCAAGCAGGAAATATGTGGAGAAAGAGAAAAAGACGAAGGGCGAGACGGTCCAATTCCGCCTCATCCAGCAGCGGGAATGTCCACTCTCTCCCAGACACATCAATCACCTCTGCTTCAACCTCAGCATCCACCTTGTCACTGTAATCATCCTCCTTCACATCATCATCCACCCTGCCACTGTCATCATCCTTCTTCACCTCTGCTTCAATCTCGTCCTCAACATTGTCACTATGATCATCCTTCTTCACCTCTGCTTCAACCTCCTCATCTACCTTGTCACTGTGATCATCCTTCTTGTCATTGTTCTCATCCTTCTTTTTCCCTTCTTGTCGGTCCATAAAAATGTAGCTGCTGCTTTCAACCGCAACTTCCTTCTCTTCCTCGTCCATTGCCTCAATTCCTCTACTATACTCTGTCATTGATATTTGTGAAACAAGAATTCCTCTACTGTACTCTATAATTATTCTTATATTTCTAAAACTAGAATTCTCTGCTCTGTAATTGTTTGTATATTTCTGATTTGTATCTTTGCGGCATAAAACAAAAGCAACAATATCGATAGAGCGCACTAAAATTCAATGGATAATTTTGTTACAAAAGTAATTTTGTGGTTTGATTCGCCATCCTCCCCCAATTTATAGGTATTACATCACCAAATCCATATTTCAGATACTGTTTTTGATTAAATTTCACTTTCAACGGTGATAATTTTTGTCTTGATTAAGTTTCACTTTCAACGGTCAAATTGTGTAAGATTCTTTCAATTGTACCAATGAACAACGTACAAATCAATGTCTCTTAATAGTTTAATGGTTTACTATGAATCATTAGTACTATTATTTCTATCAATCTTTTTATCAATTAAACAATCATTATAAATGTTAAATGTGGGTTTTTTTAAAGTAATTGATTTGTCAGGATATTCTAAGATGGAGGAGGGAGAATGAGGAGGCTACTAGGTTTTCAAAATTCTCAACAGTGTTGGGGATGGTAGCACATAGAGTTTCAAATGGGACAGTGATTCAGAGGTGTTGATTGGAGACCTTCGCAAACAATCTCAGACAATCAAAAAATTGGGCCTTTTGGTCAGGGTAAAGAATATGAGAGGTCATTGTGGAAGTTCCATATTGGGATGCGGTCAAATGGAAGATGGGTGTTGACGTCTATGTATTATAGCCCTAAGGATGCATGGAACAAAGTGGAGAAGAAAATTTGGTGGCCAAAAGAGAAAAACCCTAATCTGGGAAAGGAACTTCCAACAACCAAAAATAGGGTTGTTTTGCTATGGATTGATAGTGATGAATGGTAATTAGCGGTTAAACTATACAAGGAGGGGGGCTTTTCATGAAATGGGTTGGTGAATGGTCAATGTATACTAGGGCTCGACAATGGTGCCACTTGAACTAGAGTAAGAACTTCATCCTTCAATCTTTGCCTAATGGTTTCTCTATTTAGTGATCTGTGAAATGGAGAGGGAGAAATAGTGGATTTTGGCCAATAGCCCCTTCATTATCGAAGGAATAGGTTTCTTCTTAAAAGACCGGTCTCCAAACTTTGATCCAATGAAAGTAGAGGTAGAAGAGGTGTCAATATGGATCAGATTATATAACCTAGTGCAAGAATATTAGGAGTTAGAAACTCTAAGTCATTGGAAAATGTTGGGGACATTCATTAAGGCAGATGAGGTGGTAGACAAAGACGATCATAGTATTTATGCTTGTATTTGTGTTTGGTGGAAACCCCATCCCCCACTTCCCAGAGTGATTGAGATTCACACAGATGAAAGTATGTAGTGGCAAGAGATCCAAGTAGAATAAGTTGTAGAGAACTTTAAGATATACAAAGAGATGGGAGACTTAGCTAACAAATGCTTAAAGTTTAAAAAGGGTAAAGATTTAGAATGTGACAAACTAGCCCAAAGAATTGAATCTCTTTATGGGGATAGTCATAAAATGGTGCAAGGGAACAAACAAGAGAAAAATACATTCTCACATGCCCAAATGGAACCAAAGGTTGTAAATAACACTAATCACACAGCGTATGACACCCAATGAGACCAATGTTTATATCCAACTACAGACAAGGTGTTTAGGGTAGACAGCCTAAATGGGGAAGAGGAGGAGGTAGCAATGAACGCAAAGAGTATGATGGACTCTCTTGAGGAAAATAATAGAGGAACTCTGGAAGTTAATAATACATGCACAACAATGGGAGATCTTCAGAAAGATGACAGAGAAGAGTGGATTCATAGGAACTTGAATATAGAGTTTCAAGGAGTTCTTAGTCTCCCAAGGATTACTATCTCTAACCCATCTTTTGTAGATAATACAAATGTTGTGGCTAAGGTGGTTTCTTGCGGTTGGGATGGCTATCAATTTCAAGGTAATGACATAGATGGGGATATTCTTAAGTTTGATACAGAAGGGCGAAACATGGCATACATTTCAAAGGTGGTGAATAAGGATGAGGAGAATCGCATGTTGTGTTGCCCTCAAGAACAAATTCACCTAGAGGCGGTTGATAGGGGGGTCTATGAACCCAGAGGACAAGTGAAGATTGTCAGAGTAGTGGGTGATGATAAGCTGGAAACATAATGAAGGGAACACCCCTTATTCAACCAAACACACACAACACAATAGGGAAGTAAACAAAAAATTGCAAGAACATATAAATGGTGAGAATAGAAACATGTGATTATTATTTTAAATATTATTTATTCTTTAATGATGTATATCCTAGATTGATATAATTTATTATTCTTTTTTATATGCCTTGTGTAATTGTCCCATTTAAAACGAGATGATATATTAATATACTAGTGTATAATATTATTAACAATAATGAATATTTACATAATCGTGTGCATATTGTATTATTAAATAATACATACTTATGTGAGTGGGTAAATATTCTTTGAGAGGATATTATATGTGTTTTTAAATTTAAACCTTTAATTTGTTAAAGGGGAATTGGTTTCCATTCTCGTACAAGTTTTGAAAAGTATTTTTTATTTTTTCTAATTCATTTTTGGGTGATATTTTTGTTGGAAGTGGAGAGACAATTTATTTCTGAGAAATTTGGGAGAAGTTTTGAATTTGATTCATAAGCGTTTTGGTCATTCTTGTGAGGGTTGAGTGAGAGATTGTTTGGCTTGTAGGAGAAACATCTTGGATTTCTTTTATATTTCTTGTGTCTTTGAATTTTCTAACTTGATTATAGTTGAAGGATTTGTATTCTGCGTTGGAGAGTGCATTGGTTCATCTCTCTTTCTCTTTCATTCTCCTTGATCTTTGCAAGACTTGAGGTAGAGATTGAATCCATTTTAGATATATTATTGTTCATATTTTTAGGAATGATATTGATGTTACAATACTTATTAAATGTATATTTTGAATTACAATGAGAAGCTAAAAGTATTATTTTAATTTTATGCGTTTCACCCAATTTCTTTCTAATTTTCTTAAGAACTATTTTCGGGAAAAAGAAAAAAAAAACATTATTATTTTTTTTGTTCTTGAATATAGGGGTTGGATTCATTGGGTTTCTAAAATGAAAATAGGGAGATATCAAATGGGTCTTTGTCTTAATTTTTCTTCTACGGCCTAATTAATGCCCAATTGAGAGGTTTAAACCCAGACAGTTGATTGTGTTGCTTTGTTTGAATTTTACCAATCAATTGTGTTGCTTAATCAGAAATTGCATTGTAGAATATTACAATTGCATTGCACAATTTTTCAATTTTTTTCCATCCTATCAATTGTGTTGAATTACTAGGAAGTTGCATTGTTTATTTCCATATTAGGGTTTTCATAATTTTGATGCTTGGAAGCATACTGACTGTGATCCATTTCCATATCCATCACTGATCTGCTTGGAAATCCCTTCAAGCAATCACAACTCCTTCTCCTTCAGCCTTTTTTGCTTATACAGTCAATAACAACAACTCTAGCATCCTCTCTATTCAACCTCACACTTAGGTTTCCTTAATACCTCTTCGTTTAGGTCAATCCAACTTTTTCTGCTTAATCTCCTCCATAGATCTTAGGGTTAGGTTAGATTCATCGAATCCTTTCAAATTTATGTTCTTCAGTCATCCTTCTAGAAACATCTCAAATCTATTTATGGAATTACAATAAAATAGTTTACAGTGCATTAAATGCTTCAATACAATCAATAAATAAAGTCAACACGATTTACATAATCCAAGAATTCAACTATGTCGGCTAGGAATCTAAATTCTTCTTCAAATGTAAATTACTAGTGCTCGGTCAATACTGTGTTCAACTCCTCGGTCATCACTAGTTAGCCCGGTCACCACTGAAACTATTTCCTCGGCAATTAACTGATGTTCGGTCAACACTGAATTTACTCAGCATATACTGGGTCGGTCGACACTAACATCACTCGGCTTAAACTAGATTTTTTCACTTTTGCTTGGTTAAGCCTACTTGTTTAGTCTTACTTCTTACTTAGATAAGAAATACATTATCTTATCATTGTGCCACATAATCAAGTACCCATTGAAGTATCAAGATAACTCAACCTTTCCTTAGGTGCTATTGTTATCAACCTTGCCCTAATCCTTCTCAACAATCAAATAGATATAGTACTTTCTTAGATAGCAACAATCTTACCAGTTAAGGTTTGACATCAATGACAATACAACAATTGCTTCAATTGCAATTTCCAACAATCTCCCTCTTTGGCATTGATGGCAACACCATATGAATAACACATGAATCACCAACCAATCCAAAACTTATCTGTACATCATAAGTATTTATAATATCCTTAGCTTCATCCTGATTCAGAATCAATTAGCCTTGCTTACATGACCGTCCACACAGTAACTTCCACTTGATCTCTTCTTGTTCCTTTCCTCTAAATCTCTCCCTCTTACTTGATCTTTCATGAAATCTCACCATGTGTTTTCATCTTATTCATCTCCCTCTTTGACAATAATGCCAAAGAAGCAACTAAAACATACATCTTTCAAATGTAGATGTCATCTTGTTAGTTCAGTAATAATATTTCTCCCTCTGTCATCTTTTCTTATGACTGATTATCATCTTTTCTGTACTTTTCACAACTCTAGGTTGCTCCTAAAGTGTGACCTTTCTCTGCATCAATTTGTCAGATACTCTTTGCAGCACATTTGATGCAGTGCTCCTAGCTTGACTAGGCAGCCTCAATTAGGGGAAGAACCCCTAATTTGCCTCTCAGATATTCATGAGCTTCTTTAGGTAAAGCTTTAGTGAATATGTTTGTTAGTTGTTCCTTTGTATTCACATATTCCATTCTGACTTCTTTATCTTGTACCAATTCCCTCAAGTAATGATACTTGATGGCGATGTGTTTGGTCTTTGTGTGCATCACTGGGTTCTTAGATATGTTGATAGCACTTGTGTTGTCACAGTAGATGATAACTGGTTCGGTGATCTCTTCTTTCATGCCTACCAACAATTGCTTTATCCATACCGAGTTTGAACAGTTCACTGCTGCAGCTACATACTCGGCTTCAGCTGTAGATTGGGAAATGAAATTTTGTTTCTTGCTTGTCCAGGAAACTAATCTACGTCCAAGAAAGAAAGCTCCACCACTAGTACTCTTTCTGTCATCCACATTTCCTGCCCAATTAGCATCAGTATAGACTCTCAGTTCAAATCTTTCATGTTTCTTATAGTACAGTGCATAATCTGTAGTCTCTTTCAAATATCTCATTATCCTTTTTACAGCCATCATGTGAGTTTCCTTAGGATTGGCAGAGAATCTTGCCACAATCCCAACTGCTAGAGCAATATCTAGTCTTTTGTGAACAACATACTGTAATTTTCCAATCATGGACCTATACAAAGTCTGGTTTACTTCAGCAGCATCATCATTTTTAGACAATTTTTGTCCAGTAGCCATGGGAGTACTTACTGGCCTTGAATCCTCCATACCAAAGGTTTTAAGTATCTCATGAACATATTTAGATTGGGTAATGAAAATACCTTTCTCCATCTAATATACTTGTAAACCATCAAAGAATTTTATCTCCCCAAACATACTCATTTCAAATTCAGTTTGCATTTCATTTGAAAATTTCTTACACGGGGCATCTTGTCCACCAAATATGATATCATCTACAAAAAAATTTTCTAACAAGATTCCTTTACCTTCTTCATTTTTCATGTACAAATTGCTTGTGTCATTTGCCCTTGAGAATCCAATCTGTATTAAGTAGTTGTGCAGCCTCTCATACCATGTTCTGGGGGCTTGCTTTAGTCCATACAACACCTTATTTAGTTTGTAAACCATATGTCTCTTGTTTGGATCAACAAATCCTTCAAGTTGTTCAATGTACACTTCTTCTTCTAATATTCTATTTAAAAATGCAGACTTAACATCCATTTGGTATACCTTGAAATCTCTGTAGACAGCATATGCAAGTAGAGTTCTTACTCCTTCCAATCTTTCTACAGGGGCAAATGTCTCCCCATAATCTATTACTTCTTCTTATGTGTAGCCTTTGCATACCAGCCTTGCTTTTTTCCTTGTGATTTGTCCATGTTCATTTAGCTTATTTTTGAACACCCATTTTGTTCCAATGACATTTTTGTTTTCTGGTCTCGGCACCAGAGTCCAAGTATCATTCTTCTCTATTTGGTCTATCTCCTCATTCATGGCTTGGATCCAGTCTTCATTTTCTAATGCCTCCCTTATTGTCTTAGGCTCGAATTCACATAGTAAACATGTAGGATCTCTTAACTTGCTTCAGGTTAGAACTCTAGTTTCTTTGTCTCCAATGATTTGTTCAAGCTTGTGATGTCTCCTTACATATTGTGCCAAAATAGGTTCTACTCTCTTTTCTTCTTGCTCTTCAGGTTCACCAATAAGATTGTCAGATTCAGCTTCTAAATGCTTGGCAACCTCTTCCTAATACTCGAAAACATCCTCATGTCGTTCAGCATGTTCTTATTTTCGCTCGGCATTATTTCCCTAATGCTCGACATTGCTTACCCGAGACTCTGCATCAGGTGCAAGTTTTTCACTTGCCTCTCCTTCTTCTATATATACAAAAGATCTATAATCTTCTGGTTCTCTCTTGCTTTCCTGTTCATTTTTCTCTGCATATTCATCAACCTTGACATTTACACTTTCCACAATTTTTTTAGTGTTAGAGTTCAAACACTTGTAAGCTTTTTTTTTTGTGGAATAACCTAAGAATATGCCCTCATCACTTTTAGCATCAAACTTTCCATTTCTATTGTCTTTTAGTATATAGCATTTGCTCCCAAAAATTCTAAAGTACTTTACATTAGGTGCATACTCATGCCATAACTCATAAGGTGTAATATTTGTACCTTTTTTTATCTGTACTTAGTTTAGGGTATAAATAGTTGTACTTACAGCTTCTCTCCAGTACTGTTGTACAACATTCTTCTCAATCATTAGTGTTCTTGCACAATCCATGATAGATCTATTCCTTCTCTCTGATATATCGTTCTATGGAGGTGTTCTAGGTGCAGACATATGTCTCTTGATTTCTCTATCATTGTAGAATAGATTGAACTCATTTGATATGAATTCTCCACCTCGGTCAGATCTCAGACACTTCAGGTTCCTACTTGTCTCCTTTTCAACCTTAGCCAAATGCCACTTAAAATTTTGAAAAGCATCAGATTTTTCTTTTAGAAACATTACAGTCATCATTATGGTGTAATCATCAACAAATAGAATAAAATATCTAGCACCACAATAGCTTTGTACACCCATAGGTCCACAAAGGTCAGTATGAACCAAATCTAAAGCATTTTTAGAAGTAAAAGTCTTGCTCTTGAAACTAGACTTTGTCATCTTACCCAATTGACATTGTTTGCACATTACATTATCAAGTTTCTTCAATCTCAGCAGTCCTCTCACTTTCTTTTTTTTACTAATTTCTACCAGATTATCAAAGTTAACATGACATAGCCACTTATGCCATAACCATATATCATCATACTGTGCAATCAAACATGTCTCTTCAGATAGGTCTAGATAGAACAAATTACCTCTTGTATGTTCTCCACTTCTAATCAGTTTACAAGTGGCATCAAATATTTTAGCCTTCTTGTGATGAAATTCCACTCAGTATCCAGTGTTATTAAGTTGTGCAACACTTAGCATATTATAGTTAAGACCCTCAACCCAATAAGCATTTTCACAAGTGATCTTATCAGTCAACTTAATCAATCCTTTACCCCTAACAGGACATGGTGCATCATTACCAAATTTAACACTTCTACCTTTGTAATGATCTAGGGTATCAAACTTACTTTTATCACCAGTCATGTGGTCTGAGCAACCACTATCAATAATCCACTTATCATTTTTGTTCACATAGGATATCAGTGCAATCTTCTCATCTTCATCAGACTCATCCTTCATAGAAACATATACTACTTCTATCTCAAAGTCATCATTATCAGTGTCATTTTCTTCTTTAGCTATGTAATAGGATTTCTTACTTTTTCCTTTGTAGTCCTTGTACCTTCGCTAACCTTTGTCTTCTCTTTTGTCTTTGTGCTTGCTATCTCTTTCCTCATCCTTTTCATCTCTGTCAGGACATCTTGCAACTATATGACCAACTTTATTACATGAGAAACATATGATAGGGAGTTTACCTTTGTACTTTCCTTTTCCCCTTTTCAATCTTCTGGCCATAAGAGCTTCAAGATCTATTTCTTCATTAGAAGTGTAACTTTCACTTTCACTCTCACTGATGCATCTTTCTTTTTCTTTCTTAGACTTGTTCAGAACCAATTGTGACTTGAATACAGATTCAACAATAGCAACAGTGAAGTTATCATAATTAGAAAGCTCAAAAGCAGTAAGCTTACTAACAAGACATTCTAGAGTAAGAGTATTATTAGGGTTACATCTAGATTTTTGAATTGCTGAAATTTTGATGGCATAAATAGGAAGCAAAGTTCTCAAAACTTTTCCAATAACAGCCTCATCATCAATAGTTCCATTAGCTCCTCTAATAGAATTTACAACTTCTTTTATTCTACCACAATATTGAGCAATATTCTCACCTTCTTGCATTTTCATTTCATCAAATTTACCTCTCAAGCTTTCAACTTTTGCCCTCAGTACATTTATGTCACCACCATAGATGTTCGCAAGAGTGTCCCACATTTTCTTTGCATTTGTGCAATCTTTGATGTCTTCAAATTTTGGATAGCTTAAGGCAGATGCAATCTCCAACATTGCTTGATTGTGCTCTTGTTTAGCTCTCATCTCCTCGGTAGTCAGAGGTGCAATAGGTGTAACATATTCATGCTCAATGTAATACTTTGTTGAGTCACCAATACCAGCTAGATGCAATTTCATCAAACTCTACCATGCAGGGAAGTTCTCCTTATTTAGCTTCGGTACCTCCTTCTTATACATCCTGATCATTTACTTCAAGTACCTTTAAACTTGTTCTCTGTAAGCACCAACAACTCCAATACCAATTTTTAATATGATTTAGAACAACAGAGAGGGGGGGTGAATCATTTTTTCTTAAGTCCAGATGTATAAAATAAACTTTCAAATTCTTCAACAACTTAGATCTAACAACGAACAGCTACTCGGTCATTACTGAATGCATAACAGAAACATATAACAGTGTAGTCAGTGCACTATTTAGTGTGTACATTTTTGGGGGCAGTACTTATTAGCCATCTTGATCCACTTGACACTAAGGATCTACACGGTATTATCCTTGACTATTTTATGCAAGTGCATAAGTACTGGGGCAATACTTATGTTTGAGAATGTTTGCATAGGTAGATCACAGCGAGGACACTTCAAGCACTTTCTATCCTAAAAATACAATGGCTCAATACTTAACAACTTGGCCCACACTTGATGTCCCATTACCTCACACAAAGTGGTTGCCCACAATAGATATTGGCTTTGTCGTGGAAGTGCCAATGAGACAACCAAAGGAACACAGATGGTGAGTAATCTTGGGGTGATCCGAGTTATTCCACTTGGATCAATCCTTGCACCAAGAAGCTAAGCGGCAAAATAGGTTGGCTTCTATCTATGGTTCTTAGTAAGGGCTTCTGTTCGTAGCACCCCTCTTTCTCCCCAAAGGGACTCCTTACCTTGTGGCAAGTAACGTGGTTGCCTAGACTTTGGGCCCCCCATTCAGCAATTTATCAAATCCCTGAATCAAGATTTTCAAAAATCAACATTTTATCAATTATATCAATTTCCTTGATCAAATCCTATATATCATTTTTGATTATTTGCCTTGGGCTAACCATTTTATCCTAAAATCTTTATTTAATCAAAAGAAATTTCCTCCCCTTTTAATAAATAAAAAGCCCCCACTTTTCCTCTTATCCTAAGTTGCACAAATAAAGCATTATTCTTATTTTATAAAAAGAAGAAAAGCACTTTTTGTCTCATATGGACACAAAAGTCAACTCTCATTTTCTCATTGGAGGATATTTGTGCACATGGATTTTTCCTCTTTCAAGCTCCACCCTTGATTAAATATTTTGCCTCTTAATCTCCATGGTCCATTCTTTCTCATTTCTTATAAAAAGAGAGCTCTCTTCTCATTTTAGGATCCATCTTTTGAATACTAATGTTATGCTGCAGGTTTTCTAGGTCACTTTGAAGCTTTTGAAGATTTGGAGCATCCTTAGCTTTTACATTTACATTCTATCTTAGTTTCATTTCTTGCATCTTAGTTTCATTATCATGGCATTCATAGCTTAGTTTCCTTTATGCTTTAGATTAGCTCACCTAGTTTAATTAGGAGGCTTTCTAATATTTGTACTTTCATTTCCATAGCTTAGCTTTCACTTTCTTCATAGCATAGCATTGCATTGCATTTCATATTGGTTCTTGAGGATATTAGCACTCTTGCCCTTGTCTTCCTTGAATCTCT
The DNA here is from genome assembly GCA_027943335.1 of Chamaecyparis obtusa. Taxonomy (NCBI): domain Eukaryota; kingdom Viridiplantae; phylum Streptophyta; class Pinopsida; order Cupressales; family Cupressaceae; genus Chamaecyparis; species Chamaecyparis obtusa. The sequence continues at coordinate 140,432 of BSBK01005423.1, read as the reverse complement.
CATTGTGTGGTTGACTAGCAAGGTCATAAGCTTTATAGCTCTAGCTAAGAGCAATTTTAAAATCCTTGCAACTCCATTCATAGGGAGCTTTAGGTCGCTTTCTAAGGTTTCCCATTCATGGATTCCTTTGGATGTAATGACTTAGAGAAGTGCACTGTTTAGTGTGTACAACTTCAACCCATTAGTATCTTGGAAAAAGCCAAAAATTGAACTGTTAACAAGAATAGAGAAGTGGACTAAGGATAAATAATTAATGATACATCTAATCCACTCTTGACAAAATCCAAACTGGAGAAGGACTTCGCAAAGAAATGACCACCTAACTCTATCATATGGTTTACTGACGTCTAATTTAACAATCATACCTGGTCTCTTATCTGAATGCAATGAATGGATGGATTCTCCAGCCAATAAAATGATATCTATAATTTTACGACCAGGGACGAACCCATGCTGCTCAACCGAGATGAATCTATCTAGCTTTAGCTTCAATCTATTGACCATCGCCTTAGAGATGTTTTTGTATATAGAATTACAAAGGGAAATTGACTGGTAATTTTTCATTGTCGCACAGTCCTATTTCTTGGGGATCAAGACGATGACCGTGTTGTTGATTTCTCTCACAAATTTGCCTTTCCTCCTAAAGTCCTCCACCACCTCTAAGATGTCTTCCCCCATAAATCTCCAACATTTTTGAAAGACCTCCGATGATATCCCATCTGGGCCTGGTGTCTTGTTTGGTAGGTTGTCAAATGTAGCTTTTTATCTCCTGAATGGTAAAAGGGTGCATCAAGTCAAAATTATTTGTCGATGAGACCACCTTCAGAATTACATCTAGCAGATGATGGGGATCCAAAAATTTGGAGTCAAAAGATTCTCCTAGCAATGTTTTAAAGCGGTTTATCGCTATCTCTTCTATTTATCCTTCATCCTCTTGCCATGCTCCTTGATCATTTTGAATGCGGCTAATCTGGTTGATGGCTCTCCTTGATTTTACCAAAGCATGAAAGAATTTGGTATTAAGATCTCCCACTCTGATCCAATTATCCCTTGATTTGTCTCTCCAAAAAACTTCTTCTCTTTGAATAATTTTTGATAGTTCACTTTTCAACCGTTTTTCTTGAAGAAAATCATTGTTGGACATACCTGCAAAGATGATTTGATTATTAAGCACATCCAACTCCACTTCTATTCTAAATTTTTTAGCAAATATGTTCTTGAATGATTCCCTATTCCAAACTTTAATGTTTTCCTTGACCATCTTAATTATTTTTGAAAAATAGTAGCTCGGAGTCCCTATGAAAATGTTACTGTCCATCCACCAACTTTCCAATTTCGGCAAAAAATCCTTATCTCTCCACCACATGCTTTGGAATATGAAGCTTCATTTTCCCCTTTGAGGGGACTCTTGTATATTAAGTTGAACAGGAAAATGGTCAAACAGAGAAAAGGGAAGAATGCATGAATCCAAATTAAAGGATGATTCTAACCAATGGGAGCCTACTAGGAATCTATCCAACCTTTCTGAGATTCTGGTAAATTTCTCCCTACGATTGGTCCAAGTGTATTTACCATTAGATGGAACTACATCAAATAAATGATTCTGGTGCACAAAATCTCTAAAATATTCCATGATTTGATTAGACATCCTTAAAACCCTTAATTTATCATCTTGGTGTAATAAAGCATTAAAATCCCCTGCTAAAATCACTCTGTTGCAATCTATTGAAGCAAGTTTCAAAGAGATTTCTATCCAAATCTTCAATTTGTCAACCGATTTAGTCGGGCCATAGATATTAAAGAAGGGGAAAGCCAAATTATTTTTCAAGCTAACCACTCTACCAAAGATCCAATGAGTAGATCTCTCTAAATCTGACACCTTGGTATTATTAGGATTCCACATCAGACCCAGACCACCAGACGCCCCTTTGGCTTCTTGAATGTAACCTTCCCATTTATTACAAAAATGCAGGAAACTGAGAGCTTTATCTAGATTGAGTTTCATTTCTTGTAGAAATACAATGTCACTCTCCATCTTATTTAACACTCATTTTACCAAGTGTTTCTTGTCAGGGGCCGATAATCCCCTGACATTCCAAGTTGAGATTTTCATTTCTCACCAAGGGAGATCCCTACTCCCTTGGCTTTCCTTAAGTAATCAAAAACATTGATGATCCCTTTCTCCTTGGCCCTCTCCTCTCTTTTCTGCCTATTAGATCACTTGCCCCTACCACCTTTGGACTTACCAAGAAGGACGTTAACTGATTGGCTAACATTCCTTGGATCAACATTGTCCAATTCGTCTGAAGGAAGGAAATGGTCATTTGATTTTTTATCATAATCAACTTCCATATCTAATTGTGTATGGACCTATGAGGGGGCCTTCTCCATAGGGGAGTTCTCCCTTACCACCTGATTCTCTCTCGAGCCCAAACATTCCCCCTCTTCCAACATAGGATTCTGTTGAACAAATTTTTTCTTCTACTCTTCAGAATCAATTTTTGGAACTATTTTTTTTGGTATCCAAACCTTGGTTGGTTTAACCCAAACCAAGCAATTTCCATCAGGGAGATTATTGACACATCTCTTACCTTCAGAAATCAAGAATTCAATTTCTACTTGTTGCTTCCAGGTTCCACTTCCAATTTTAAGATTGATAAAGGTCAGGATTCTCTTGACCGCCACAATCTTAATCCTCTCATACAAATTAGAATCATCAGCAATGATCTTCTCATCCACTTCCAATAGAGTCCCCAACGATCTCCCGATGTGTTCCAAACTCTCATCTCCCCAATATTCTATTGGAAGGTTATATAATCTAATCCAAATCGGCTCCTTATATATTGCTAGGGGGACTAGATCAAAATTCATTTGCCAAGGTTGAAGATACAAAGGAGACGAATCTAAAAACCAGTTTTGTTGATTCAAAATATTATGTCTGATCAATTCTTATCTAAAAACCACTATAAAGAATCCTTTGGGAATAAATTTCAGTACAATATCTTTGCTCCAGTTATTGGACACCCATTCCCTAATTTGAAATCTAGTTATCCTCAAACCGATGAATCTGCCAATAACCACCATCTTCCTCCAAATTTCAATATCCAATTCAATATCATCTGACATATCTATGTCAATCGGTTCTCCTGCCTCCGATTCAACTATCGCTACGCCCTTCTGAATCACTCCCCTACCACCTCTATAACCTTGGGCTTGGGCACCATTCTTGAATCGATCTCCAAACTTCCTCCTCCGCTACATCTCCTCTCTTGGTTCACATTCCTTCACTTTTCTTTTTTTAGTGTTACACAACTTTATTTTCATTGCCGAATTTTTTGTTGTTTTAAAATATCCACTGTGTTCCTATCCACCAATCATCACTTTAGTTCTGTCGTCGGGTTCATGGCACTCTATTATTTTTTCCTCCCAGCGGTTGCGAATATGATAGGTTTTCACGGGAATGCATGAACTTCTACCTATAGTACGTGCTGCAATGGCAGAGCATGCACGTTTGCAATATAATGATTAAAACTATTATAACAGAAACGTCAAAACTATATCTTATCAAGTGGACACTTCATTTTTTTATAAACTCTATATTACCTATGGTTAAGTTGGTTTGTATATTAGTTGGTTGTGTTTAAAAATTATATTATATATATATATATATATATATATATATATATATATATATATATATATATATATATATATATATATATATATATATATATATATATATATTAATTATATATATTTTTTAATTTTTTTAAATTTAATTATTTTATATATATCTTATATTAAAATAAATCATAATAATAATATAAATATTATTTAACTATATATAATATTAAATTTATACAAATTAATTTTGTCATTCATGATATAAATTAAAATCAATATAATTTTTTACATTCATTTTTTAATACAAATTAATTTTATTTATTATATTTAATAATTTATTTTGATCATAATTGTTAGTTTTTAAATTATTTAATTTAAAAATTAGTGAAATAGAAAATATTTGATAAAATTTTATACTAATATTTACTCTATTATTTTTTTACTTTTATGTTTTTAGAAAAAAAAATCAAAAGCATCAAAAAAATATAATATTAAGATACAAATCTTTTGATATGACTTGGATGCTATGCTTAACATTAAATAGACAACAATACTTACAGATTTAAACTAATTTTTTTATTTCTAAACATTTTTGGAGGGTTTGGAGTTAACACAATTGTTCATTATTGAATGTTGAATGAAAATAAAAATTATTTCTTCAGTTTGAAAAATAAATTTTAATTTTTTTTTTCTTTTATTACATTAAAAGATAATAAATATAATATTTATAAATAAATTATCTTTTAGCCTTTTTATAATTTATGTGTTCTAAAAATAAATATATAAGTAAATAGATAATAAGTTTATATCTAAATATCTTTTATAACATATGTATATTTATTTTTTTTAAACTATTTTTATTTATATTAATAATAGTTATATTATACATATCTAATATATAATTAAATTAAATTTTTCATATATATATATATATATATATATATATATATATATATATATATATATATATATATATATATATATATATATATATATATATATATATATATATATATATATATATATATATATATATATATATATATATATTTTAAAATTATACATACAATTTATTATTAAAAATTTAAACGTATAATTTCACAATAAGTATATTTATTCAAAATATATTATTAATATTAAATAATATTATTATTATAAATCTTCATATATATTTCAAAATAATTGAATTATATTTTACATGTTATAATATAATAATTATTAAAATAAATCTAAAAAAACTTAAAAAATAATTTTTTATAAAAATATTTTAGATATATAATATTAAAAATAATTATATTTATTTAAAACTTATTATAATAAATGTTGTTTTAAAAATTAAATAATAATATTATTAAAATTTTTACATAATATAAAAGCACTTAACTATATATATCATTTATGCTACAATATAATACTATTAAAAATATTTTAAATTTAAAAACAACTTAATATATAATTTATTATTAATTTTTACAAATATGTATGTATTTACCTATTAAAAAATTGCTTCCCATTTTAGAAATTGAGCGATTCAACTAAGTGTAAAATGTTTAAAATTTAAAAAAAAAATTCAAAATGGTCATTGTTAGTTGAAAATCATACACTCAATTTTTTTTGTCGTACTCCACGAAACGGTATGATTTTTACTGACAATTTCTGCAATAATACCGTATAACCCATTTTTCACTTATCAGATCATTTGATTGTGCTACATTTATGCCATATGTGTTTTTAGAGGACATTGCACACTTGCATGGAGTATCTTATAGGATCACTTTTATTGACCTACCTAGTGTTTATGGCCATGTTGTGTGTTGAAGTTTGCAACACAAACACCGACAATGTCAAATATCAAATAAAGAACACCTTCCATAAACAAGAACAACAAGAAAAAAATTGTTATATTTCTCAAAAATAAAGATTATAGAATGAATGTAATAATGTATAAAGACTTTCCTTGTAGAAAGCAATTACATTATAACTTTAGTGTACTTTACATTCTATATGAGAAATCTTGAGCATAAATAAAAGTAGTAGTTTATTTTGGTCTATTTTATCTGTTGACTTCTTATGGGCTATTTGGAAGTTAAGAAATCCTGAAGTCTTTAATGGTAAGCCAAGACACCTTACTGAGTCTCTTAGGAGACTCATAATACACAATATTTCCATGTAGGTTACACACATACTGAAAATTAAAGAAATGAAGTTCTTGAATATGATTAATAATAGAGAAGCATAGATGCAAGAAAAAGAGCATGCATGTGCTTACAACACCATTAAGACATAGGCAGATCAAAGGCCTTTTGAACATCCAATGAACACTCTTACAAGGGACCTGCAAGATAACAAGGACAAGGTAAGGTAAGAAATAGAAGAAGTACTAGTTTAGGAACTTCCAGTCATGGTTTATCCACCTGCTCCAGCCCTGTAGTAGAGAGTACCTAACATCGTACACCCCTATAGTGCCTATGTTCAAAATGAGAAAATACTCAAATGGATGGAAGGTCCAAATGGTTGGACCACATGTGTAGACACGGGAAGGAATGAGCTACAACTTTTGTTGCTGATCTTTGTGTATTTTAATCATATATTTGATATGTAAAACTCTCAAATGTGAGTTGTACATTTTGATTGATATATTTTATAGTTTCATACTTAGCAGTCTAGGCTGCTCTCTATATTATAATATGTATCCGTAAATATTTAACCTTGTAATGTTTATATTTGATGATCAATAGAAGAAGAAAAAATACCCTACCAATTGACCAGATATAATACACAAATGTATATAAAAAATATGTAGAAGGTCAAATTAATATGTATCCCTTTTTCTGTCTCTCCCTCTCCTCCTCTCTATATGTCCTCATCTCTCAAGTAGATAAGGAAGATGGATGACCAACCAAAACATCATAGCCATCCACATTCCACCTTTTGCACTGTGCACACTGCGTCCACCATCGATTTGTATGTCTCTTTCCAGTAGCTGCCAAATTACTTGTTTGCACCATAGGTATATGCCCTTTTCCCATTTATTATTTGAACAATATTAAAATATTAAAAATAGAATGACAAATGCAATGCCACACAATCGACCTAATAAGGATCCCTCTTCCTCATATTGTGTTTCATACTGGAAACCATAGGAGAGGGAACTGATTGCACACCTCAAAGAACATTCGCAGGCAAAAGCTCTATGTTGCCCCCAGTAGTAAAATTAGTCAATACTTTCCTTCCATTGAAACACGATTCTTGAGCATTGAAGTACTAAATAAACTGGGACATAGTTGTGCTCGAAGCATTCATAGAAATGGATTCTTTTCGTTCTCTATTGTAATTTAATTTAAACAATAAAAACAAAAAAGAATTCTATCACAAATAGCATTAGGGCTACTCAGCCTCCCTATCCCCCTACAATTGAAGATTGGAGTTGAGCATTGATGCTAACACAGCCTATGAGCACAACATAAGGAATCAAATAGCTAACAAGTAGATGATTCAGAGAGTTTTCAAAAGGATCAAATGACTCGTTGGTATGGAATGCAAAATTATTGCAAAATAACTACATAAAGACAAAAGATATCAGCACGTTTGTGGGAAATCCATTAATGAGCACACTCTTCATTCTGATTTGTTCAAATGATTCATAGTAAATTACATTAATAAAAATATCTTATCGAGAATAATATTGCCAAACTTATCATCAAACTTTGACTTAATTGACCTTCTACATCTGTACGGTGTACCCATTGCACACTAAGGTGCAATTGCTAGTCATATTCTCTATCATTTTTATTGCGGGTTTTGGATAAAAATTAGAGTCTCGTATTTATAGTAAAGGGTTACACATACAAAAAAAATTCTTCTATATTTAACCAGAAGATTATTGCATTTATGGAAAATACCCTCGCATACACTCTCTGTCTATGTATTGGCTTTTTGTTATTTTGCATGCACTTTCTTTCTATAGTATTTGAAGCCTGTCTTTGCACATACACTTTAAATTTTATTGCATTTGCTGCAAATGTCACATTTACACTATGTTTCATTGCATTTAATTAAATAGAGAGTATCTTAGTTTCCTGAGGCTTAATCAATTTTTTTGATCATTGCATGTATCCAGTCGCTTGTCAAAGATAAAAATATGAAACTACTAAAGGTTTTATGCAGGATCTAGCTGGAGATTAATTCAATTCTATTATTTTTTTTCATAAAATAGGCACATAGTATTAATTAAAAGGATAATGAGCATATGTTTATGTGCTTGGATACTAGGTGATTACACTCTCCCCTTAATTGGGTGAATCAGAAAATAGTGCATATCATTTATTTTCTAGTAGTTAATTAAATTTAGTGGGCATGCCCCCCAAGTATCCTATAAGTACAAGTGTGAGGGAATGACCCAAGTGAGATGCAACCAAAGCTAGGAAATATGACCCATTATAAAATAAAATGCAATCATGCTTAATGGTGTGAATCACAAAATAGTTTTAGGAATAAATATCCTCTAGTAATTTTTTAAGTGCGTAAAACCTTGATTTATCAAGGGTGGGAGGCCTCTATAATGGAGCTTATGTCTTAGATAAAAATCCTTGGTTAATCTAGAAGCCTACCTAGATCACCTCCAAAAGTTATTAAATGCCTCATACAAAAGGGGGGGAGAATCTCCTTCGAAAACAACTACCATATGTCTCTCTTAGATGCAAGTGAAAACTCCTCGTTTGAGTACTTATTGCTAGGCTCATTCTAGGATTCCACCTATTTATTGTAAATGAAAAAACATAGGCACCCTCTAGTGGGTAACATGGTTGTGTGAGATGACAAGGTACCAACTACAATGTTTTTGTTTTAGACTTAATAACTATGCAAATCATTCCCTAGCTATCTTGCTTGAATTGTCTTCTTGTGTTATACCAGTGGAAATATTGGGCTTTCTTCAAAGCCTTGAATATACACTTGATGTTGTTGAAGACTAAGATAAACAATTTCTTGAATAATATCTATTGTGTTTTCATGGTCAAAATATCAGAAGAATTCATCCAAAATCACACAAAAGATCAAACTTTCCAAATACAAAGCTTCTCAAAAACACCAAAACCAAAGTATAATATCACATTTGACACAATTTATGTCATATATAAACAAAAGTATAGCGCATTTGTCCAAGGTTTTGTCACATATGTTGTATACTTGTGCACATTGAGTCTATGTTGTATCAAATATTGTATTGTTTCATTGCATGCAATTACTATTCTGACGCATAGACTTTGTCTTACATCACATACTCTTTGTTATTCAGCACATGTACTAGTTCTTGAATTATTACATAAGTTATATATTGTGTTGTATAGGAGATATTGTTCAAATTATTAGAAAATTTGTTAGTCAAAATTAGGTTCACTATATTGTCACATATTCTCAGTATTTCATCACATTTACCCTATTTTTTTGTTGTATATACTCTGTTGCATTCAAAAGAGTGAGCAGTTTCATATATTTTCAAAAAAAATTGAAACCTAATTCGGATACCCATTTTAGAGTTATGTTCTTTTTTATCATCATAGTTACAAAATTATGACTATATGTGCCTCTTTCAAACAAGTGTCTCATTTTTTATTGTTCCAACATCCAAGTCATTGTGCAAGTTTTGTCAAAATACTTTTTGCTCTCTGATTTTGAAGGTTCACTATTAAGTATTTTCTATCATTCACCAAGATCCTAAGGATTCAAGATCAAATTGAACCTTAATAATAAGAATACATCATTTTCTATTAGATTCCATCATCTAAGACATACTTTACATTGAAATCCCCAGAAATGGAACATTAACCTATCACTTGGTTGATAACCGTAATGAGAATTCAGAAAAACCAAACACATCAAAGGACATTTCTCAGACCCATTCCAATCCAAAGTTGAACAAAAATAATTTTCATGACAATACATACTAGATCCTTACATTTTAAATAACTACAAAACCCAAAGGAGAAGGAAGTACAACAACAAGAGAAAACACCTCAATGAACAAGAGAAGAAACCCAAAGAACACAAGGAAGAGAAAACATGGATGATACCAAAAATATTTGGGCTAGATTTCACACATGTATTAACAATGATGATGGAGAAATCAATGATGAACATATAAGAGAAGCCCAACAAGATGCAAGGTTTCATAAGATCATGGAAAAAATCATAGATCCTGATAGAAAAAACATGTTTTGCCTCTAGCTCAATTGGGGGTTAATATCCCTCATGATTTTGATGTCACCCAATTAAAATAAAAAGAGGATGAAAATAATCCCATGGATATTTTCACTAAAGAAATCTAATTTTGCAACAAAAAATTCAAGATATGAAAAGAGGGACATGAACCAAGAAGTACTCATTTGATTCTATTTGTCCATTCCCATTTGATAGACATATAAAGATGGTTCCTTTTCCACCAAATGTGGACATACCCAAATATGAAAAGTACATGGGCACAATTTATCCTCAAGATCACATAATATAATTTTGTACCCTAAGCATGGAGTTCATTCATGAAAAAACCTACTTAATGAGGTTATTTCCTAGAAGCTTGGGAGGGAAGGCTATGGAGTGGCTCTCAAAACTACCACCTGGTATTAAATATTTTGAGGAGCTAGTCAATAAGTTTATAACTCAATACTCTTATAACATAGAACATGAAGTGACCATGCTAGATCTTTGTAACACCAAACAAAAGAATGGCGAATCATTTCTCACATTCCTACAATGATGGAGATGCCTTTTTGCCAAATATCCACAAAGTGTACTTGAAAAGGAGAAGATGGATATCTTTATAAACAATTTGAATGTGGAAATGAATTATCATCTTCAACTACAATACCCACCATCCTTTGATAAAATGATTGGAAATGGAGTCATGGTTGATGATGCCCTAGTAAGGAAAGGAGAATTAAAGATATTCAAAGACACCAAAGATTTCTTTAACATGTTTAAAAACACAAAAAACAACACTAATTCCAAAACCAATAACAATAAAAATGATAGACCCGAGTTTTGGACTAGAAATAAACAAGTGGTAAATGATAGAGTTGTTGATGCCAACAATGTCAAACCAAAACAACCCAGCTTTAATTAGTCCAATACTCAACCACAAAACAACACTCAAGTAAAAAAAAAAAATTAATAAAGATAAAAATAGGGTAAGAACACCATCATATGCACAAAGAGAAGATTTACACCTTTGGGAGAACCTCTTGAATAAACCTTAAAAATACTTTTGGCAAATAAATTAATCACATTACTAGAGACAAGAGGTTTTGAACCAAGAATTAAACCCTCATGGTGGAATGACTCACATCATTGTGATTTTCATAGAAGAAAAGCTCATAAAACTAATGATTTTATGAGGTTAAAACACATCATTCAAGACTTCATTGATAATGACACCATAACGGTGGAAGGGCACAAGAACAATGATGAACACACCATATTGAAAACTCCTTTCAAGAATCATGAAAAAGGGGAATCTTCCAATTCATCTCAATAAAAAAAGGGAGACAATATAGTCAACTACATATATTCACATGATAATACCATCAATAATATTTCATCCTTTGACTCAAGGGTAAATGCTATTGTCATCAAGGATAAATTAGATGAAAAACCCAAAAATGTGGTCACAAGAAGTCAATCTAAGGTCACTTTGTGAGGGTAATCAAATAAGAAATTGGTTGGACCATATTCTACATCAAGAAAATATAATTTGGTGGATCAGTTACACAAAACTCCAACTCAAATATAAATCTTAGAGCTCTTGAAAATATCACCTAAACATAAATAAATCTTGGAGAGAGCTCTTATTAATACCATTGTACCCAATGACTTAGATGTAACACAATTCCAAACCATGGTTGGACACCTAAAAAATCCCCATCATTTATCCTTTTTAGAGAGTGATGATAAATCCTTAGGCCATCCACATAATTTTCCACTCCATATTGAAATCATGATCCATAAAAATAGAGTCAAACATTTATTGATAGATGGAGGGGTTGCCCTAAAAATTTATACACTAAGTCTAGTCTGTGCTCTTAGGTATTCACAAAATGCAGTTGACCCTGAAATAAAGATCACCATCAAAGCATATGATGATGAAGAGAGGTCTTCTAAAGGACTGGTAGTATTACTAATCAAAGTGGGGGCCCATTCAAAAGGACACAATATTTCAAGTCTTGGACTTGAACCTTTCATATAACATGCTACTGGTAGGACATGGATACATGACATACAACTAGTTCCATCTACATATCATCACTGTATAAAATTTCCATACACAGGACAAGAGATTGTGATCAATGGAGATTCGAACCCATTTCAATATTGTAATACCATAAAATCGGTGATTGGTGTGATTATACCACACAATAGAGAAGCTTCCACTTCAAATGCCTCTAAGAAATAAACAAAGGGAGAAGCTTCTACTTCAAGTTTATCTGATAAGGGAAAAGAGAAAGAGACATATTCCCCTAATTATTCTACTACAATTTTATCTCAAAAAGGGAAGGAAAAAGAAAAAAGTTCATCCAATTATTATAACATGCCAAACTTGATGAAATATTTTGAGAAAAAACTTCAATTGAATAACAAGGGACTCAGAGAGTATACTTTATCATTGGAAAGTTTACCACTTTCTCCTAGGTCATAAGGGAAACCATCATCATAAAAACCACAAATACCAAAACCTCCACAAATCTACAATGATTCCTTTGTTAGAGAAAGTACACAATCACAAGATAATGAAGATAATGATATCTTACAATGGTTGTATAAAGAAGAAGAGGAATATGAGAAGAGTGCAAAATATTGACATGCTAACACATCAATATGGAAAAGGTTTCAAAATCATGTAAAAGATGGGTCATGAAGGATCAGGTCCTATCAGAAAGAGAAACGAAGGAATCATAGAACCAATACAACCTACTTTCTAAGCTAGTAGTGATAAAATAGGATGAGGATATACTAAAGAAAATTTACCTAACATTTATCAAAAAATCCTTAAACTACGATCATACATTGATGAAGAATCCACTAAATGGATGTGGGATTCAGTTTCAGAAGGCTTATGTGAAGATAAAGAAATTTATGTAATTCATTCTTATATGTATATATTCAATGAGGGAGAAATATCAGAACATAGACTGCTTGAATATGGAACACCAAATATTGACGATGACTCTAGTGAGGATGAACCAATTCCATACCTAATGGATATTTTTGAGGAAGCTCATGCTATAGACCTAAAAGATGTTTCCTATGAACTAGACCACACTGCTATCAATAACCTTACCCTAATTGACCTAGAACAAACACACAACCCCTTACTACTTGTATATTTGGAACTCATTGACTGGGATCACAATATACCTTTTGAGGTTGATAGCTTCCTTAATGATCATGTCATTGCCTTGTACCTCAACACAGTGGAACCAAAATATTCTTCCATGAGTGAACTCAATAAAAAAAATTCAACTAGAGAGAGTTCCAAGTATCTTAGTTACAAAACAAATAAAATAAATCAAGGATCTAATGGTGAAAACCATGATATGGAAAAATTAGATCTACAAAAAGTAAAAAGAAAGGGTGTATCCAATGGTGAAAACCTCTTGGAGCTACTAGAGGATGAGATACTTGACACTCTTCCTGAGAACTATTAGGAGAGATCTTCCATTTTGATTGAACCTACTAAACCTATCAACATTGGTACAATATAACATCCAAATATTACACATCTAGAAGCATCACTATCACCAAAAGAGAAACAAGAGTTCACTGGATTCTTCAAAGAAAAGATGATTAATTTTTCTTGGTACTATGTTGGCATACCTTTTTTAGATATGAATCTAATCATGCATCATCTAAACATTGCTCAAGGAGTCAAACCGATGAAACACAAACAAAGAAAAATGCATCCACACATAACACTACTAGTAATAAAGAAATTACTAGACCTGGGATACATTCAAGCCATTGATTATGTTGAATGGATATCCAACATTGTACCTATTTCCAAACTGGATAAGAGTGCCAAAGTTTACACAAATTTTAGGGATCTCAATAAAGCTTGTCCTAAAGATGATTTTTTATTTTTGTCTACCTAATATAGATACTATTGTGGACTTAACAACAGGTCACTCCATGTTTTCTCTTATGGATGGATTTTTTGGGTATAATCAAATAAAATTTTACCTAAAGACCAAGATAAAACAACATTTACTTGTCCGTTGGGAACATTTTGTTGGAACATCAAGCCTTTTGGGTTGAAAAATGTCAGAGCTACATATCAAAGGGTGATGACCACCATATTTCATGACATGATGCACACCTTCATGGAAGACTATGTTGATGACATACTAGAAAAATCATTCACCAGGGAATTTCATCTTGAAATCTTAGATAAGATCTTCACACATTTATAGAAATTCACAGTCCACCTGAATCCTAGGAAACACGCGTTTGGTGTTACTTTAGGAAAGCTCTTAGGGTACATAGTATCAACAAGAGGAATTGAAGTATATATAGAAAAATTAAAAACAATTATGGAAATGGGATCTCCCAGGAACATTAGTTAGTTAAGATCCTTACAAGGGAGAATACAATCCATCAAAAAAATCATTGCCCAATTAGAAGAAAAGTACCATTCATTCCCTCACTTTTTACAAAAGGATACTTCTTTCAAATGGGATGAGAAATGTGATGAGGCTTTCAATATATTAAAATAGTATTTCATGATTCCACTTATCTTGATGGCTCTAATAGAGGGAAAACCACTATTTCTATATATCTCAGGTACAAAAAAAAATCATTAGGAGATCTCTTGGCACATCAATATTCAGAGGGAAAAGAAAGATCCATCTACTAGATCAGTTGGACCTTTGTGAAATATGAACTCAATTACACATTCATTGAAAGATCCTCTCTCTCTCTCTCTCTCTCTCTCTCTCTCTCTCTCTCTCTCTCTCTCTCTCTCTCTCTCTCTCTCACACACACACACACACACACACACACACACACCACTCAGTTCTCTCATTTTACCCTCTCCCCCTCACCTCCCTCCCACTTCTCCCTATCCATTCACCCTCTCTCCCCCTATTTAAAACATCTCTCCCCTCTTTCCCTTTTTCCCAATATATTCCCACTTCTGAGATTTACTCCCCTCTCTCTATTTTCCCATCCCCCTTCCCCATCCTTTCCCCCTCTCTCCCTATCTCTCTTTATCCAAACCCAAAAGAATAAACTATGATGCCTAAACCCTAAACTCTAAATCTCTAAACCTTGTCTCCCTTTATCACTCTATCCACCTCTCACTATGTACCTCTTTCTATTCTCTTCATCTTTCCCACCTCTCCTGCCATCTCTATCCCTACTCTTTCTTTTTCAAAACCCCAAAACCTAAATGACAATCCCTAAGCCCTCTCTCACTATCTACTTATTTCCATCCTATATATTTCCTACCTCTCTTCTTCTCACTCACCTCTCTCCACCTCCCCCAACTCTTGCCCTCTCTCTAAGCTCAAAACCCTAAAACCTAAACTATATTCCCTAATGCATAAGCCATAAAATATAAGCCCTAATCCCTAAGCCCTAAACATTGTATCCCCTCTCCCTACCCCTCTCCTCCTCTCATTTTCTATCCATCTCTCCCCACTCTCCCTTTATACATCTTGTGTTCCCCCTCTCCTCCCCTCATTTTCTATCCATCTCTCCCCACTCTCCCTTTATACATCTTTTGTTCCCCCTCTCCTCCCCCTCTCTCTTTATTCAAACTAAAATGCATAAACCATACTTTCCCTTAACATTGTCTCCCCTTCTCCCTCTATCCCTCTCACTCTCTACCTCTTTCCCTTCTCTCCATATTCCCCACATCTCCTCACCTCTCTATCTTCCTCTCTCTTTCTCCAAACCCCAACCCTAATTTTTTTTAAACCATCACCCTATTTTTCCCCCTCTAACAATCTTCATCTTTTACTTCTATATATTTCTCTCTCTCTCTCTCTCTCTCTCTCTCTCTCCCCCCCCCCTTTAAGATCAAAGCACTAAAATTTAAACTAAAATCCTTAATCCATAAACCTTATCTCCAATTTTTCCCTCCCTATCTCCCAATCTCTCCCCCCTCTCCCTTTTTGCATCTCTTTTTCCTCATCTCTCACTTTTTTCCTCTTTCTCACTCCCTAAACCATAAAATGTAAGTCCTAAAACCTATATTAGTCCTTGAACCCTAAGCCCTAAGCCTTAAACCTTATATCCCTCTTTTTAAGGGATCAAGGTTTAGTATTTTAGTTTTAGGTACTATTATGGGGTTTAGGGTTTAGGGACTAGAATAGCGTAGAATGCTTAAGGGTTTAGGGTTTAGGGTTTAGAGAGAGATAAAATGTATTTATATTTGAGAGAGAGAGAGGATGATTTAGGGATCATGATTTAGGAGCTAGTATAAGGTTCAATGCTTAGGGTTTAGGGTCAAGGTCTTATGACTTTGAGCTTAGATAGAGATGGAGGGATAAGGGAGAGGGTTTAGAGCTTAGGGATTAGGGTTTATGGTTGAGGTCTTATGGTTTAGGGTTAATGGTTGAGGGATTATATATTTTAATGTAGAGAGAGATAGAGTGAGATGAGGAGATAGGGAAAGGGGGTTTAGGCTTTAAGGTTAAGGGGAAAATGTTATAGGATTTAGAGTTTATGGTCTTGTATAGGGTTTAGGGAAAATTATTATATTATTTAGGGTTGAGGGGTCAAGGTTTAGATTTAGAGAGAGAGAACAAAAAGTGATAGAGAAAGTATTTATTTCTTGCATACATAACATATGGAGCATGCCATATATGATGTGCACCATGGTGGGTGCACTACACATATTGGATATGGAAGGAATCCTTTTTTCATCTTGTATGAGATATTCCATATATGTTGTACACCATACGAGGTTGACATAAAAAAGTAAAAATACCAAGGGACCTATGATTTAGGCCCACTTTTTATAATTCTTGTTTGGTTTCTATGTAATCTGATAAATTAATGCTTTTCATGGTGTTAAATTCATTGATTAATTATAATCATCATATTCTACCACCTTTTCACCACCTTTTTGTTCACTATACAATGTAGAAGATGATACATGAGTTTTTTTAATTAGAAGTGATCATTTGAGGTAAGTTTTTCATGTTTTTTTAGAATTTAAATGTTAAAATTGTTTTTTCTAATTGAAAATTGATAATATGGCTTGTAATTTTCTTAATTTTACTTTTTGTAATAGAATTATTTATATTTTAACTTTGAATTAGAAGGAAGATGTGTAAAAACATAAAGTGTTGAAGCTAATTTGATAATTATAATGAACAATTTCAATTGCGAGTGTGCATTAGATATAAATTGATGTTATAAACTAAGATCTATGACATACTTTTGCACACATGTATAATTCACTATCATGCCAAGGAAACAACCAAAGATCCTAACACTAGAAGATCATGAAGCAGAGAATTAAAAGAAAAGGAAAAGAATGAGGAAACTCCATAAAGGAAGAAAATTGCATACCATACAAGAGGACATCCCTTTTTAAGAGGAACATGAAACATAAATGAAAGTAAGAGAGAATTGGAATTGGTATCACACATGTAATGGATGCGAAACCTTCATGCAACAAGACAATTGGATTATGTAGTTGTAGGAACATTATCTTTGAAATCTCAAGTTGAAGGCACACCATGATATACATCTCATATTTAAGGAAGACCATTCTCTAAATCCCATGTTGAAGGCACACCATCATATCAAGTTGAATGCATGTGACTTACAACATTAAAAGTTGAAGGCACACTATTAACATCATCTCAAATTGGTGAGGGTCCATATTCAACATCTCAAGTTGAAGTTACACCAACTTAAACATCTCAATTTGAAAGTAAAACATCTTCTGTTGAAGGTATGAAACCCATTCCTAATATTGTTGATGTTCCTAATGTTGAATCCACTTAACATTTGAGAACACCTCCTAGATTTTTGTATAAAAATCCAATGAATAAGGAAAAAATTATTATTTATTTCATTATGTGGAGGCAAAAAATAAATTGGATTATTTTGTTATAGATTGAAAAGATTCACAATACCCAATAGGAGAAATAGTTGTTACTGACACATGGATCAAAAGGTATCATATGAAGAACCCTAGGTTGTGGTTGTTTGAGGATTGGGAGACACACATGAAGATTCTTCATTATTCCAACCTTTTTATTTCATCAAATGTCCATTTGATAAAGTATGGAGGTAAACCATACAATAAGACTCTTTGTAAGGTTCATGAGTTGGACCACTAGGCAATACTTGAGACAATAAAGTGTATGATAGATCCAACTAGTTCATTGGACAGGATGTGTATGCAAAACAATTATAATGTCAACCTTATTTGAATATTTGTACACATAAAATATTACGTATCCTTGTTATTTTTCATTGAGAGTGATAAATATGTTCTTTTTTGTTTTCCAATTTTCCTACCATATGATATACAAATAGATAAACAAACTTAGTATAAATTTATAAATATTTTCCACAAAAGCAAAGTTCTTACAATTAAACACAAAAAGATGATTTTTTCTAATTACACATCAATAAAAGGATGGATATGTATGAATAACCATAGGTTGTGGTTTCTAAAAACTTGTATCACATAGGATTCATCCTTCACATTCTATAGGTTCATGTTAACACTAACCATTAAAGCCTATCCCACGTTTATGAGATTCATCCTTGTTTAAAAGCAGCGAGCAATTTTTAGTTCTTGCAAAATCTTGCAATGTCACTCAACTGAAGTTGTAAGGTTGTGTATCTTTGAAACCACTTGTTGTGGCCATGAACGTTTGTGCCAAAAAATCTGGTTGGGAAAGGAATTAATAGGAATTCCCTCATTTGGATATGCAACTCACTTGAACGTTCCAGACCACTTCGTACCTGTGCATCCCCTTAAGTGCATAAAGTGTGAAAATTATCAAACTTTGGAAGAGAATATATCAGATTTTATGGAACATAAAATTCATCCATAAAATGCTCTAGGGTCACATTATTGATTCCCAAAAAATCCTCTCTCACTTTCATAAGATTCATCCTTGTTTAAAAGCAACGATCACTTTACAATTCTTGCAAAATCTTGCAATGTCACTCAATTGAAAGTTGCAATGTTATGCATCTTTGAAATGAATCTTCATGGCCTCAAAATTTCTATACCAACTACTCTATTTGGGAGGGTAAATATCAAGAATACCCTTGTTCATCTTCCCAACTCGTTCAAACGTTCTAGACCAGTCAGAACTTGTGCGTCCCCTTAAGTGCATATATTACAAAAAATGTCAAACTTTGACGAGGTATTTATCAAGGCTCATGAAATGTATGAATAATCTGTCAAATGATACAATATTATTTTATATATGATAAAAAAAATATCTCACTTTCATTAGTTTTTTCCCATTAAAAAATGTTGTACATTTTTCAGTTCTTGCAAAATCTTGTAATGTCACTCAGTTGAAAGTTGCAATGTTACATATCTTTAAAACTGTTCATTATGGCCATAAACCATCTATGCCAACAACTTTTACTACGTGGGTAAAGGAAAAGAATATCCTTGTTCATCTTCCCAACTTGCATGAATGTTCAAGATCACTTAGTATCTGTGCATCCCCTTAAGTGTATAGAGTACAAAAAAATGTCAAACTTTTATGGGTCACTTATAAGAGCTTGTACGACGTATGAACAATATTTCAAATTATATAGTATCATGTTATATCTGACCACAAAAAACTCTCACTTTCATGATATTCATCCCCATTCAAGAACGATCATTTTTTAATTCTTGCAAAATATTGCAATATCAATTAGTTGAAAGTTGCAACATTGTGTTTCTTTAAAACCGCTTATTGTGGCCTCAAACCATTTGTGCAAAAAGTTTTGGTTGGAAATTTAAACACCAAGAATTCCCTCATTCATCTTCCCAACTCATTTGAACCTTTTGGACCACTCCGTACCTATGCGCCCACTCAAGTGCATGGAGTGAAAAATTTGTCAAACTTTGATTGGGCATTTATCCTAGCTCTGTGATGTACAAATGATCTGTCAGATGATATAGTATCATGTTACTACTACCAACAAAAATATCTCACTTTTGTGAGATTCATCACTATTAAAAAATTGTGACCACTTTTTAGTTCTTACAAAATCTTGCAATGTCTCTCAATTAAGAGTTTCAACGTTGTGTATCTTTGAAATCACTCATCATGGCCTCAAATCGTCTATGCTAATAGCTCTAATAAGGAAGGAAAACACTAGGAACTCTCTCATCTGACTTTCCAACTCACTTAAATTTTCCATACCACTCTGCCCCTTTGCATCCCCATAAGTGCACAGAGTACAAAAATTATCAAACTTTGACTTTCTCAGAGCTTGTGTGACCTATGAACAATCCTTTAGATGCTACAAGATTACGTTATTTCTACCCACAAATATATCTCTTAGTTTTTTGAGATTCATCCCCATTCAAAAATGGCGACCAATTTTCAATTCTTACAAAATCTTGCAATGTCTCTTAGTTGAAATTTGCAACATTGTGTATCTTTTAGGCTTCTTGTTGTGGCCTTGAACTGCCTACACCAAAATCTCTAGTTGGGCGATAGAATTATAGGAATTACCTTGTATGGCTCCCTAAATTTCTTGAGCATTCTAGACCACTATGTACCTGTGCGTCCCCTTAAGTGCATAGAGTGCAAAAATTTTCAAACTTATATAGGGAATTTCGTAGACCTCATACAACATAGATACAATCCATCAGATTTTGTGAAATTACGTTACTTCTACCCCAATAAACCTCTAACTTTCATGAGATTCATCCTCATTAAAAAATGGTGACCACTTTTCAGTTCTTGTAAAATCTTACAATGTTGCTCAGTTGAAAGTTGCAACATTGTGTATCTTTGAAACTACTCCTTGTGGCCTCAAATTATCTATGCCAATAGATTTTTTTTGGGTATATAAACCTCAAGAATGTTCTCATTCAGCTCCCCAACTCTCTTGAACATTTTGGACCACTCCATATCTATGTGTCCCCTCAAGTGCATAAAGTGCAAAAATTATCAAACTTTGAAAGGGCATGTTTTCGAGCTCATGTGATGTAGAAATGATTATTTAGATGCTACAATATGTTTTTACCACTACCCACAAAAACATCTCTCACTTTCGTGAGATATGCCTCCATTCAAAAATGGTGACCACTTTTTAGTTCTTGCAAAATTTGGCAATGTTGCTCAGTTAAAAGTTGTAAATTTGTGAATATTTGAAACCACTTGTTGTAGGATCAAACTATATATTCCAATAACTCTATTTGGGTGGTTAAATATTGGGAATTCCCTCATTTGGCTCCCCAACTCGCTGGAATATTTTGGACCACTCTATACATGTGTGTCTGCTTTAGTACATAGAGTAAAAAATTATCAAACTTCGATGGGAAATTTGTTAGAACTTGTGTAATGTATAAAAAATTCATTAGATTTTATTGGATTGTGTTACAACTTACCACAAAAACCTCTCTCACTTTAGTGAGATTCGTCCATGTTAAAAAATGGCGATAATTTTTAAGTTCTTGCAAAATCTTACAATGTTGCTCAATTAAAAATTGCAATGTTGTGTATCTTTCAAACCGCTTGTCATGGCCTCAAATATTCTATGTGAACAATTCTATTTGAGTGGGTAAATTCTAAGAATTCCCTCATTTTTCTCTCCAACTCACTTGAACATTTCAAACCACTTCGTACCTACGCATCCCATTAAGTGCACAAAGTAAAAAAATTTGTCAAACTTTGATAGGACATTTCTTCATGCTCGTGAAACATACAAATGATCCATCAAATGATACTATATCATTCCATTTATCCTGACAAAAACCTCTCTCACTTTTGTGAGATTCATCCCCATTCAAATATGGTGACCAATTTTCAGTTCTTGTAAAATTTTGCAATGTCACTTTGTTGAAAGTTGCAATGTTGGGTATCTTTGAAATCATCATCATAGCCTCAAACTGTCTACACTAATATTTTTGGGTAGGTTTTTCAACACGAAGAACACCCTCATCCAACTCTCTAACTCACTCTAATTTTCCAAACCACATTGTACCTGTGTGCCCCCTTAAGTGCACGGATTATGAAAATTGTCAATCTTTGACAAGATATTTATCAAAGGTCATGCAATGTATAAACAATCCATCATATTCTACAAGATCATGTTACCACTACCCAAAAAACCTTTCTCACTTTTGTGAGGTTCATCCTCATTCAAAAACAGTGACCTCTTTCTAGTTCTTACAAAATCTTGCAATGTCGCTCAATTGAAAGTTGCAATGTTTCGTATCTTTGAAACCACTCATAATGCACTACTACATTTGAGGCCAAATTCTGATGGCCATGTGTCAGATTTGCAATGCCTATTTGTCAAAATTTTGACACATGTGTCCATCGACATTTTTTGCGTTGCAAATGGCGATGAAAGTGCTAACCGTTGGTATTCCAACATCATTACCCGTCAAAATTGCGCACATAAATAGCAATTTTACTATGGGACCGATGCATCAAAAAATGATTTTATGACGTTTGGTCAGTCGGAAAGGTGACAGATATGTAATATATTCTGACAGGACAATCCATCGAAGGTATAGAAGTCTCGTCACACATATCTATCAGATCTTGTCGGATATCCGACGGTCTGTAATATACTATTGACAGGACAATCCATTGGACGTATGGCACGTCTGTCAAAAATGCTTTACTATTTGTCAAAAAAGTGACGGATTAGCATAGTAAAGAAAACAAAGCTCAAGAGACCATCATAGTTAGTCTTCGTCTTTGGTCCATTTACTGAAAAAACATTTTACATTTCGTTACTCATCAAATGAGGGGATCTAAAAGAATTTAATAGAATATTTTCATGATAACATATATTATTAAGTTGACATTGCACGAATTTATCAACTCTGTGCACTTGTAGACATCAAACACGGCGATAAAGAAGCATCTCCTCCCATGGCCTACCCACGAGAGGGGATGCTTCTTTATGGTTGTGCTCGATGTCTACAAGTGTGTGAAGTAGATAAATTCATTCAGCGTCAAACTAAAATAATGTACATTATACATGAAAATATCATCCATTAAATTCTTTCAAATCATCGCATTTGATGAGCTAACGAAATGTAAAATGTTTTATCAGTATATGGACCAAGGACGGAGACCAACTATGATGGTCTCTTGAGCTCTGCTATCTTTAGTCCTAGCTACTGGGTAAGGGCTAGAAGACTTATACCTGTCAATTGTTGAGAATAATTACCACCTTGCCTTTATGTACACTACACAGTATCCAATATAAGGCAAAAAATATGAATGGATAAAAGAAATATTGAAAGATACAATAAAATTATCTTCTTGTTTACCTTCTCATAATTGATCCCAGTGTCACAAAAGTAATTTTGTATGATCACTAGCACATTTCGTGTATGGATGAGAAACAGTATCCAAAGTTTCTAGATTTTGAGAAGAGGTATGAGTGGAGGCAAAAAAAAGGGATATTTGTGAAGGTTTTATAAACATAGTACTAAATCATCATCTCTGCACTGGTACTCAATCTGGAAACCCTCTCTAGAAAATCTCCACATCTAGCAAATCTCCACAAAAATCCCTTCTGGCCTCCATTGCATATATGTCTTCTCAATATCTAAAAACTCTCCATCATTGATTCCCATCATTTTTCACCATCTTCGTGGACTGAGACCTTAAATTATTGAGCTTCTCTTTGTTTCAAGAATAGTTTAACATTATCTACTTAACAGGGCCAACCACGTGAAGGTGGAAGCTCATCTGGCCCCTCCTAGGAGCCTCTTATGACCCTTTACGACATTTTAAGACCTCTAAGATGTGTATTCTTAGGGGTCGTAAAGGGTCATAAGGGGTCCTAGGACACAACAGCTGAGAAACATAAATGTAGGCATCATCATCACAAGTTTTTGGAGACAACATAATTGAGTGGTATACCCAGATGATGCAAAGCAACCACTACTCCTTTGGAACCGAAGGAGTAGTAGTTGCTTTGCATCATCTGGGTATACAACTCAATTATGTTGTCTCCAAAAAATTGTGACCATGATGCCTACATTTATGTTTCTCAGCTATTGTGATATCTACATTTATGTTTCTCAACTATCATGTTTATGTGCATATTTTTTGTGTTTGGGAAGATACCTTTCTAGCCTGGGCCTGGATCTTATGACAATTAGCTTCATAACAATGAAGTAGATGACAGATGAGCAATTAGCTTCCCAAGAAAAATATGTCGAAGGATCCAAGCCCATGCTAGAAATATGTCTTCCCATGCTAGCAGTACTCTTCTTCAATCTGTGTTTGATGATAATAATCTTCTTCTTCCTAATTGTAGCCAGAACTTCCTTTTCATCAGGATTCAACTCCACTTCCCCCATCTCATCATCCTCATCACCCTCAGCTACCACCCTAAGCCCTTCTTCCCTCTCCAATTCTTCAAGCCTCTGCAAGATATCTGGATCAATAAATTCTACAACATTGTGTCCATCCATGATCTCAGGAATATCATCTTCTTTCCACTCTTCATTTTTCAAAATATACTGCTTCTTCAAGCTTGTAGAGTAGTCTCTAGTGGTTGCAAATCAATCTTATTACAAACTAAAATAAGAGGTGTATTGGCAAACAAAGGTTTTATGATGTGAAATAGAGCTGCCTGTTGCGCAATACTATAACCACAGAACCCTGAAACATCAAGGAAAAACAAAACAACCACCTTAAAATGAGCCAAGGTAATAATATTGAGCATCTCTATGGTGTTCATGTCCTCTAAGGGGTGATCCAAAATACCAAAGGTATCAATAGGGTAAATAGCTTCAAACTGTCACAGAGGCCTAATGGCTCTGCCTTGTAGCCCACAACATAAAGCACAGTGCTCAAAGCAAAGTACATGTCCATATTGTAGAAATGGAAAAGAAACAACAAGAAAAAAAAGAAAAACAAATTAAAAAAAAAATATTGCAATTAAATAATCACCAACAATGATACACATAATACCTCTATATGCAGCCCATATTTAACATTTCAAATGCAAGAATAAAAGAAAACATGGAACTAAGCCCACAATTCATAGGCCACAGAGGGACATTTATCATAGTCATAGAAATATGATTATTTTTAAATGGAATACACCAAGGAGTACCATCGAAAATATTGACCATTTACAATCATGAACAATGAATAATCAAATAGCTCATTTTTTATCAGCATGTGTAGTCTCTGTGTATATGAAAAATAAATGAAATGTCAAGTTGAAATAAAACAGTGATCAAAAATTCAAATTCAAGGCCTAATTTATCAAGAGCAACAAACATTAGGATGAAAGAAAAATTATTAAGACTATAGAAAAATCATTAGGACTATAGAAAAATCATTAAGACTAGAAAATCAAGTTCTAGAAAAATCATTACAACAATAGAAAAATCATTTAGCCTAGAAAATCAAGTTCTAGAAATGGATGGTTCTGATGCTTTGCCATTACAACAATTAAGCATTCATCATTTGGTACTTCTTGGTGTATTCCATTTAAGTTTTTCAGCTGTCATGTTTATGTGCATGTTCTTTATGTGTTTGGCTTCTCTCCCTCGCAAGGGATATGTCGATAGGTAATTGATTTGAAAGCATAATGATTTGACAGTCTTTTTTCAGGATAGGTGTAATCATCCCGCCAACCTTAATTAGCAACATTTGTGATATATGTCAAGTACTTATAATCAGTATGCCCAACAAACAGAGACTTAGTAGTAAAAGCATGTCCTTTGGTTTACTAGTTTACTTATAATCAGTATGTCCTTTGGTTTACTAGTTTAATCCGGTTTAAGAATGGTTTGTTTCATGTTTGAATGTACCATTGAATGAAGCTTAGCTATATTAAGTACAATCTTAAGACTCATGACTCTTCAAATTCTCTTGTTTCCTTCAGACCTCCAAACATGTGTACTATGAGATTTCCTCCAACAAATGGACTTGTGATGATTTTCACAATAGTACATGTGTTGGAGGAATACTCAAAGTACTACTTAGGCAAATCTAAATGTTCATCACCTGTGCATATAAGAGTTGATCATAGAAGGTATATGCATAGGTGAAAAATATGCATATTTGACCAAATAATATTGGGAGCTAAACCCAGCAGCAAATAGATTTGTGGTGATTTTCATAATAGTACAGGTGTTGCTGGGTAAGCTCCCAATAGCGCTCAAGAAAATATGCATGTTCATCACATATGCATATGAAGTGGCTCTAATGGAAGATACAATCACTAAATTTTGCATGCTCCTTATTTTGTTCTGGGTTGATATTGTCAGACATGGTCTTTCTTGAATGGAATGACTCATTACTTGTACATTGACTAGAATGTTGGTGGAAGAAGGATGATTTGTTTGCAACCATTTTTTCAACTCTAATTTTCTCAACACAAAGGGACATTTATCATAGCCATAGAAACATGATTATTTTAAAATAGAATACACCAAGGAGTACCATCAAAAATATTGACTATTTACAATCATGAATAGTTAACCTTAATCAAATAGCTCATTTTTTTATCAGCATGTGTAGTCTCTGTGTATATGAAAAATGAATGAAATATCAAGCTGAAATAAAACAGTGAACAAAATTTCAAATTCAATGCCTAATTTATCAAGAGAAACAAACATTAGGATGAAAGAAAAATCATTAAGACTATATAAAAATCATTAGGACTATAGAAAAATCATTAAGACTAGAAAATCAAGTTCTAGAAAAATCATTACAACTATAGAAAAATCATTTAGACTAGAAAATCAAGTTCTGGAAATGGATGGTTCTAATGCTTTACCATGACAACAATTGAACATTCATCATTTGGTACTTCTTAGTGTATTCCATTTAAGTTTTTCAGCTGTCGTGTTTATGTGCATGTTCTTTATGTGTTTGGCTTCTCTCCCTCGCAAGGGATACGTCGATAGGTAATTGATTTGAAAGCATAATGATTTGACAGTCTTTTTTCAGGATAGACGTAATCATCCTGCCAACTTTAATTAGCAACATTTGTGATATGTGTCAAATAATTATAATTAGTATGCCCAACAAATAGAGACTTAGTAGTAAAAGCATAAGGTTGCACATCCACATCTGCCCTAGTAAGTATTAGAGCCTTTCAAATTTGTAAAGAACACAAACTTTGCAAATCAAATTGATATTTCATTAAAACCTATGTTCTTGATCAAGTTCTTAAAGATTAAAACATGAAACCATCAAGTTATTCACCTATGTTCTTCATGGTTGGGGAAGTTGTGATGGAGTTATATGTAACCTTTGAAAGTCATTGTATGACAGACTTAAGCCTGGAGTGTATGGCAGGAACAGAGATTCAATAAAAATAGAAGTTGTTAGCTTGTGGTGACTGATCAGGAAAGTACTATCCAGGAAAGTACTCATCAAGCATTTTTGAGTTGACACATCAAACATTTCCCTAGGTTGACTCGTCAAGCCTTTTCTTAGGTTGACTCATCAAGTATTTTAGGGTTAACTTGTTAATCGACATAAGCCTTGTTCTATTGGCTTAGGGTTAGGGATTTCATTATGATGTATGATTTTAGTACTTGCGGTGGAATTGAGCTGTAAGGGATTACAAATTGTAATTAGGTTGTAATCACTGGATAATAAACTATTGGACTCGTTGTTGGTGGACATAGCCCAAGAATTGGGTGAACCACATTAAATCTTTGTGTCTTGTGTTCTTTTCTATGTGGTTTATTGTTTTCTGATATTGGTTATATTTGCATGTAATTGTTATTTCTTCTTTGTTAATCCTAACAAGTGGTATCAGAGAGAGGTTATTTCATTTTTTTTTTCATCTATTCTCTGAAGTTGGTCTCACGAGTCAGTGGGAGAGTCTATCAGTTAAGTGGGAGAAATGGCAGACAAGGGTAGGTTGAAGGTTGATAAGTTTAATGGGCAAAACTTCCAGCTATGGAAGATGCAAATGGAGGACTATCTCTATCAGAAAGATCTATGGTGGCCATTAGAGGGAATAGAAAAGAAAGAGGCAACAATGTCTCAGGAAGATTGGGATATTTTGGATAGGAAGGCACCTGGGAGTATTCGTTTATGCCTGGCATAATTGGTGGCATTCAATATTACTGGAGCAACAACAGCCAAAACTCTGATGGAAACCATAGCGAAGTTGTATGAAAAGCCTTCAGCTTCAAACAAGGTATTTCTTATGAAGCGTTTATTTAATATGAAAATGGTAGAATGTGGATCAGTCGTTGATCATTTGAATGAGTTTAATATAGTTACAAGTCAGTTAGCCTCAGTTAAAATTAGTTTTGATGAAGAGGTTAGGGCTCTCTTGATTTTGTGTTCTTTGCTAGAAAGTTGGAATGGCTTGGTAATGGCTTTTAGTAATTTTATTTCTGGTTCTAATACCCTAAAATTTGATGATGTTATTGGTGTTATATTGAGTGAGAAAATTCATAGGAAAAGCTCAAGGGCATCCACATCGGGTAGTGTATTGAACACAGAAAGCAGAGGCAGAACAAGAGATAAAGGAAACAACTCTGAAAATCATGGGAAATCAAGAGGAAAATCAAAGAGAAAGATGTCTGAATCCAAAGGGCCAAATGATTGTTGGTACTATAGAAAATCAGGTCATAAGAAGAAAGATTGTTGGTCTCAGAAGAAAGATCAAGGAGACAAACATGATGGAAACAAGGAGGCAAATGTGGTAAGTAACAAATCTGAAGAGGATGCTTTGCTCTTGTCTTTAGAAAATGTTGATGATTTATGGGTGTTAGATTCGAGGGCTTCATTTCATGCTACACCCCATAGAGGTTATTTTTTTAATTATGTCCAAGGGGATTTTGGGCTAGTTTATTTGGGAGATAATGAACCCTGTCAAATTGTTGGAAAAGGGAAAATCAAGATTAAGTTGCACGATGGGAATCATTGGCTAATACAAGAGGTAAGACATGTTCCAAGGCTAAGTAGAAATTTAATTTCAATAGGGCAACTCACTGATGAGGGTTGCACAGTTACTTTTAATGATAAAAATTGGAAGTCAAAAGGTTCCTTAGTAGTAGCAAAAGGTGTGAAAGTAGGCACCTTATATCTTTGTATAGGTCATATTGTTCCTTCTACTTTAATTGTTTCAGAAGATAATGAATGTTCAGGAATAGTGGTTGTAGTTTAGCAGGAAGAACATCAAACCGTTGTTGTAGATTTTGACACAACACTGTGGCACAATAGACTTAGGCACATGAGTGAAAAAGGTATGAAATTACTTCATTCAAAGAAATTTTTACCTGGTCTGAAATGAGTCAATATGGATTTTTTTGAAAGCTATTTTTATGGAAAACAAAAGAGAGTTAGTTTTGTGAAGAGTGGGAAGGAAAAGAAAAATGAGAAATTAGAACTTGTGCATACAGATGTATGGGGACCAGCTCAGGTATCTTCCCTTGGTGGCTCTATGTATTATGTTACATTTATAGATGATGCAACAAGAAAAGTATGGATTTATTTCCTTAGACAGAAATCTGATGTATTTCAAACTTCTAAAAAATGGAAATGCTTGGTTGATAATGAGACTGGTAAAAAGTTAAAATGTCTCAGATTTGATAATGGTGGTGAGTATTGCAACACATAATTTCAAGATTATTATTCCTCTAATGGTATTCATAGGCAAAAAACTATACCAAGGAATCCACAAGAAAATGGAGTGGCTCAACGCATAAACAAGACAATAATGGAGCGTGCAAGGAGCATGAGGTTGCATGCTAGGCTGCCCAAAAATATGTGGGCAAAGGCTGTGAACACTGCTATTTATTTAATCAGCCCCTCTACTCCTTTGGACTGTGGTATTCTAGAGGAAGCATGGAGTGGTAAGAAGGTGAGTTATTCTTTTCTCAAAACCTTTGGTTGTGAAGCTTTGTCACTTATAGATTCTGAAAATAGAACCAAGCTGGAAGCTAAGTCAAAAAAATGTGTATTTGTTGGATATGGCATTCATGAATTTGGTTATAGGCTTTGGGATTTTGAAAATCATAAAATTGTAAGAAGTAGGGATGTCATATTCAATGAGAAAGTATTGTACAAAGATCTGTTGTAGCAGCATGAGAAGAAAGAAAATGACTATGTAGTACTGGATGATACTCCAAAAGTTGATGTTCCAGTAGTTCCTTATGCTCTATAACAACATAAACAACAAATACCACACACCCCAGTGAATGTTAGACGGTCAACAAGGCTAAGTAGACCTCCAGATAGATTTCCCCTTCTTTGTATTCTATCTTATTTACTAATGCTAGTGAACCTGAATGTTATAATGAAGCTATGCAAGTGGATACAAAGCTTTAGTGGGAGTCTACAATAACAGATGAAATGGACTCCTTGCTGAAAAATTAGACTTGGGATTTATGTAAGTTACCTGCAAGTAAACAGGCTTTGCAGAATAAATGTGTTTACAGGTTGAAAGAAGAAGATGGAGGTAAGAAAAGATTTAAAGCCAGATTAGTCGTAAAAGGTTTTGCATAGAAACATGATATTGATTTTGATGAGATATTTTCTCCAGTTGTTAAAATGACTTCTATTCGTACTATTTTAAGTATTGTGGCTACTGAAGATTTGCATTTAGAGCAGCTTGATGTTAAAAAAATATTTCTTCATGGTGATTTGAATGAAGAAATATATATGGTATAGCCACAAGGATTTGAGGTCAAGGGTAAGGAGAGTTTAGTGTGCAAATTGCAGAAAAGTTTATATGGCTTGAAGCAAGCACCTCGGTAATGGTATATTAAATTTGACACTTTTATGAATGAGCATGGATATAGTTGGTGTCATTCTGACCATTGTGTTTATTTTAAGAGGTTGGATGATGACAGCTACATTATTTTATGTTTATATGTTGATGATATGCTTGTAGCTGGGTCTAACATGGATCATTAAGGGGTTGAAACAACAGTTAGCACAGTCACTTGCTATGAAGGATTTGGGGGCAGCAAAATAAATCCTTGGTATGAAAATTTGCAGAGATGGGAAAAATAAGAAATTGTCTCTATCTCAAGCTGATTATATTGAGAAGATGTTGCAACATTTTTCTATGGAGAATGCCAAAGCTATCAGCACACCTTTGCCTAGTCACTTGAAATTGAATAAGGATATGTGTCCCAAGACACCAGAAGAAGAGACTAAAATGTCTAAGGTACCTTATGCTTCAGCTGTAGGGAGCTTAATGTATGTCATGGTGTGTACTAGGCCAGATATTGCCCACACAGTGGGAGTCATTAGCCAATATATGAGTAACCCTGGTATTGAGCATTGGAATGCAGTCAAATGGATTCTCAGATATTTGAGAGGTACATCTAGTAAGTGTTTACACTTTGGGGGTTCTACTAGTACTGTACAAGGCTATGTTGACTCAGATTTGGAAAGAGATATAGATAGCAGGAGGAGTACTACATGTTATGTATTTATTGTTGGTGGGACAGCAGTGAGTTGGATTTCTTGACTACAAAAGGTGGTTTCTTTATCCACTACAGAGGCAGAGTATGTTGTTGCTACAGAGGAAGCCAAGGAGATGATATGGCTTCAATTCTTCATGGAAGAATTGGGACATCCTCAGATGGGTAATTTTCTGCATGCAGATAGCCAAAGTGTCATTCATCTTGCGAAGAATTCTGCTTTGCACTCAAAGACAAAACACATACAGTTGCGGTACCATTTCATTCGGTCAGTTTTTGATGATGGGCAGTTAAAGCTAGAAAAGATACATACAAATGATAATCCAGCAAATATATTTACAAAGGTAGTAACAAGGGAGAATTTGAACTCCTGTTCAATTTTGGTTGGTCTACTAGACTGAACATAATAAAGGGACAGTTGAGTCCACGGTGGTTGGATCCAGTGGAAGCCTCACAGGGTAGTGGTTTAGCTACATGATCTATCTCCAAGTGGGAGATTGTTGTTTGGTGTGGAGTCTGATCAGTCCCCAAGTGGGAGATTGTTAACTTGTGGTGACTGATCAGGAAAGTACTATCCAGGAATGTACTCGTCAAGCATTTTTGAGTTGACACGTCAAACATTTCCCTAGGTTGACTCGTCAAGCTTTATCTTAGGTTGACTCGTCAAGTATTTTAAGGTTAACTTGTTAACCGACATAAGCCTTGTTATATTGGCTTAGGGTTAGGGATTTCATTATGATGTATGATTTTAGTACTTGTGGCAGAATTGAGCTATAAGGGATTACAGATTGTAATCAGGTTGTAATCACTAGATAATAAACTATTGGACTCATTGTTGGTGGATGTAGCCCAAGAATTGGGTGAACCACGTTAAATATTTGTGTCTTGTGTTCTCTTCTATATGATTTATTATTTTCTGATATTGGTTATATTTACATGTAATTGTTATTTCTGCCTTGTTAATCCTAACAGAAGTTTAAATCTGCAAGTCCAATGTGTTATGCATTGTTGAAAGACTTCTTTACTTATTGTTTTGGTTTCTAAATTCAAGGATGGAATAGTAAGCAATCTCCAAGCATTCATTTCATCATTGAATGTATTGTGAGCACTTTAAAATTCTATTCCTTACGTTTTGACTGGTAAAACCAGTGACTGTTCTAAGTAATGTTTTTAATGCTTTGAAATTTCTCATGATCCTGATGTAAGTTGATTGGATTAAGAAATTTGGGGATCCAATAGGACTTTAGGGGAGTTCAATAAATGTTTTGGAAGACCTTAAGGAACTATTAGCATGACTGTTCCTTCATCTACAATGAGTTAGACTGAATTTGCTAAGTTTTTCCTTTGTTTTGAAGAGTATTTTGTAATCTATTTCCTTTCCATGGACCCAAAGGCCTAGGACCCATGGAAAGAAGACACTAACAATGTATTATACAACTCTAATGTTCTTGACTTGCAGAGATTTGAGAAAGTAAAGAGAACACTAGTTGGAATAGTGTGTTCCTTAAGAGAATTGATAGCTAGGGAGCAACAGTGAGAGTTTGGCCCTAAGGGCGAGGCATGTTTATGATTTGGATAGTCATATATTGGTATACTAATGGTCTAAATAGTCATGATAAGTGCCTCTCAAACCTCTCCAAACATGTAAGATTGTCTCTAAATACTTTATTGATTTCTTCTAAACATTAACCAAATCAAAACTATATTTTAATAAGTGAATAAGTGAATAAGTCAAACCACTAGTCTCCAAAGCATTCAATAAGTGAATATGAATGTTTGAAAACTACTCCCAACAATTCTTAAATAAAATAAAGTATGTTTAAGAATTGTTGGGACTAGTCCTTTGGCGTGTATTAAATAGAATAGAATTTTCAGCATATTATTATCATTCTATTTCTTTTAATCTACTGGTGTCGTACCCTAGCCCATGCTTTATCTCCATTATTTGATGTTATTCACTATTTTGAAATGTTGACTATGGTTATTATTGTCGGTATATTTTGTATGTATGGGTGTTGTGTAATAAACTTATGTTAATCTCGGCAGTTAGTACCGAGAGTGTGAACCGTTACGACGTGACATTTCAGTGGTGTCTCTTCGGAGGTTATATGTACACATTGCTCTGAGTGTGAATGACATGATTTGGTTTTCTGAATACTTTATGTTTACTGAATTGCAATACTTTTCTGTGTTCATGTTTATCAGTTAATGTGTGTTTATGCAACTATTCTTGTTGACCCGAGAGGGAAAACATCTGGCGCCGCTGCCTAGACATACCCGGATGGCGAGTAGGCATAATGGGCTTACCCGTTAGTGTGATAAACCCAGAAGCCGAGGAAGTCCGTACCGAGTTGTACGATGGAGAGGATAATCTGGCACGTGACTTCCAAATTTTGTTTCAAGTAGTTCTTGAAACTCATGTCTGAAGGGAGGCAATAGACGAAGACGTTCCGACCAGCGCCGTGTGGGACGTGATCGGAGCCAACCCTGCAGTGAATTGGTTGTTGAACCATCTTCCACGGCTCTTGGCACAGGCAGCACTAGCACGATGTGCTCGTCAAGAGGAAATTGATCGAGAGGAACGCCGCCAGGAGATCCTCCGTGAATTCCATGCCCGAGAGCATCTATGTCACCGTCAAGAAGAGAGTGATGGCAACCGGAGGAATCCTTGAAGCATGACCGAAGAGGGTAAAAGAACACAAATAATTGTAATATGGTTGTAATGCAATTACAAATGTTGTAAAAGTAACGTGAATGAATAAAGAATAAGTGTTCTTGGGTTTGAAGGCAATGTCGTTTGTTTAGTTTTGATGCCAAATAATTTAAATAAAGATAAAAATAGAAAAGTGGAAAATGATGATGAAGAGGCCACACACGCAACTCTAATCTCCACACAGCAGCGTGAACGTCGCTATAGGCTAAGGCAACTTGCCAAAGACCAGCTTGCCGGAGGGTTGCCCGAAGGGGACCTCGGAAGTGGTACGGAAGGTGCAGAAGCCAAAGAAGAGTTCACTTCTCTGGAACAGAGAGTGTGGAGTCGAGAAGAGTTACTTGAGGAGACACAGGCGAGAAGATCCTTTCTCCAAGAGGAGAGAGTACAGTTTGAGGTGGGTCTCCATACACCAAGTGCGGAGAACCAAACCAGCGGAGAGGGTGATACTACAGAGGGTGGCATGAGCACACCAGTAGACCCTCCGTTGGAACTGAGAACCCCGCATGGTACGGTGCCAGGAGAAGGGAAAGTACCACAAGCCCAGCAACTATCGCAAGGACAAGTACCACAAGTCCAGACTACCCACAGCACTTAGGAAGGTGTGGGCACGAGTGGTATTGGTGCACCGCCTCCACCGCGGCCAACCATGGCGGTGAATAAGCAGAAGTTACCGAAATTTACAGGGTAATCCAAGGAGGATCCAGTTCGGCACTGTCGAACGTGTGAAACGATATGGACTGCACACGGGGTAACTGATGAGAATGAATGGATCCGTCAGTTCCCTGCAACACTGCGGGAGGGTGCCATTGATTGGTACTCGGACATTGACAAGACAAGGCTCACGACATGGGATGATGTCAAAAAGGCCTTCCAGACAGAGTTCCAATTGTTACGAGATGATAATGAAATATTGGCAGAGATCTACAACATGAAGCAAGCCAAGAATGAGTTTGTCCATGCGTATAGCCGACGACTCAAAGAACTCATTGAAAAAATGGAGTCGGCCCCAGCGGATGAATTGAAAAAGAGATGGTTCGTGGAGGGACTCAAAACATCTCTCCAAAAGAAAATGAAGATAGTGTCGCCTACTTCGTATAGTAATGCATATAACCGAGCAATGGATCTTGAGAGCAAATGTAAGACCTCGAAGAAGACAAGGTCATCTTCTAATGATGATTCAGAGATGGAAAGTAGTGAGGACGGTTCGAGCAAGAAAGTGCTTGCATTGCAAAAAGACCTTGAGAGGATGATGTGAGAACTTAAAGCTGCCAAAGGAAGTACTAGCAAAGCCAAAGAAGATACAGTGTGGTGTACGGACTGCAAGGAGGTAGGCCACACAAAAGGGTCTTGTCCGAAAAAAGTTTTTTGTGATATCTGCCAAATCGCAGGACATCCCCTTAAAGAATGTCCCTATAACTTGAGGGCAAGAGGCCAACAAGTACTCTATGCACAGGAGTAACCTTCCACATCTGTTACAGGTGGACAACAGAATGCTACATCATCTGGCGGATATAAAAATAACCGCCGGGGAGGCTGAGGCAACAATGAGAATAAGCCCCGGATCTAATATGATGCCAAGGGAAGACCCATGATACAATGTCAAAGTTGTAATCAGTGGGGTCACTTTGCCTGTGATTGTTAGACGGAGGCCGCGACTCCATAAAAGTTGTGTCGGTGGTGTAGACCAGGCGACCATAAGGATGCTAATTGTCCGAAGCCCGGCTGTAACATCCTGGAGTTGGAACATAGAGGTACTGAGAAGGTCCTGATAGTCACCCGTGCCCAAGCCAAAAAGGCCACATACCCACACCCTCTGATGGAGAAATAGAGGGTACTGCAAGCGAGGGCAGAGATCAAAAAAGAGATACAGGACCGGAAGGAACCTACCGACGCCGGCACTTCTCACCGAGAATTGGCGGAGCAAAGTATACTATGGCAGATACTACAAATGGAAATACCCGTGAAGGTCAAGGACCTGTTGGAGACCATGCCACACCTAAAAATAGCTCTATTCCTAGGGCCTAACACGCCACCTACGACGGTGGAACGAACGGAGATCCCAAGCGGCTGTGCAGCCGACCTGATGACGTTGTCAATAAACCATGGACGGAACCTGGCAGTAGTAGAAATGGGTATCCTAGGTAAAATCCTCACGAACACCATCGTTGACGGAGGGTCAGGTGTCAATGTCCTTCCGGAGAAAACTTGGAAGAGTTTGGGGAAATCAACGCTGTGGCCACCAACCTTCAATTTGTTAGGGGCCGACCAGCACCGTATTAAACCACTCGGTACGCTGATGGCACAGCAAGTGACTATCGGAACCCAGCCTTTCACCTTAGACTTCATCGTAACCCCTCTTAAGCAGAAGGGGTATGACGCTATATTGGGTAGAGGGTGGTTGGTGACAGCCCGGGCCAATCACAAATGGAAGAAGAACACCCTCACATTCGAGAAAGGGGGGAGGAAATTTGTGGTAGACCTCGCCACACAAATGGTTGGAGAGGAAATGGCATCCGACTCAGACTCCGATGGTGGCGGGATGGACAGAGAGGAAGAAACTATGGAACCGAATGATGAAGGGGTACTCGAGATAGAAGGAGATACGGATTCACTAGATGGTCTCTTTCACTGGAAAATGTGTGACTATGAGGTATTTCAGCCATCGTGCAATATACTGGAGATCGAGAATGAGTTCCCTACAGAAGAGAACATGAATGAGTTCCCTCCGGAGTACACAGAATATACAAAGGGAGAAGCCCAGATGAGAGTAAGTCTGGCCCACGTGTTCTCGGAGGGAGAACCTATCCAATACAAAGAGGTAAAACTAGAAATAATAAATCTCGGGGACGAGCAGAATCCCAAGACTATCCTGGTGGGAGATGACTGGGATCCCGTGTTAAAAATGGCAGCTTTCAAAATATTCACAGAGTATAAGGATGTGTTTGCCTGGAATTATAAAGACCTGAAGGGTGTACCTCCGGAGCTCTGTGTTCACCGCATCCCTTTGGTTCCTAGAGCCCAACCTGTGCAGAAGAGGCTGTACAGGATGAACAAAAACTGTGCTGCAAGGGTGGAGATCGAGATTGCACGGATGCTGGATGCGGGGATAATTTTTTGAGTAGACACAAGTGAGTGGGTGTCACCAATCATGATATCTCAGAAGAAAGAGGCTAACCAAATCCGCATCTACGTAGACTTTAGGTGTCTCAATGCGGTGACCATTAAGGATCCCTTCCCGATACCCTTCACAGACAGCATACTCGAGGAGGTGGCAGGCCATGAGATCTATTCCTTCATGGATGGGTTTTCAGGATATAACCAGATATCCATTATAGAGGAGGACAAGCTAAAAACCACCTTTGTAGTGGAAGATGGTGTGTACACCTACAACCGGATGCCCTTCGACCTGTGTAATGCACCTGCAACTTTTCAGAGAATCATCCTGCACATCTTTGAAAAGATGTCGAGAGGGAATTTTAAAGCATTTCTAAATTACTGGTCCATTTTCAATAGCCAAGACAAACACATTGTATA
This sequence comes from Chamaecyparis obtusa, assembly GCA_027943335.1. Classification (NCBI taxonomy): domain Eukaryota; kingdom Viridiplantae; phylum Streptophyta; class Pinopsida; order Cupressales; family Cupressaceae; genus Chamaecyparis; species Chamaecyparis obtusa. The sequence goes on along the minus strand of BSBK01005423.1, from coordinate 102,966 downwards.
ACTCAGAGAGTGCATGGAGCGGTGCCAGAAGGCACGTCTGCACTCAACCCGAAAAAATGTCATTTCATGGTACCGCAGGGGAAGCTGCTCGGACACATCATTTGTAAGGAAGGGTTGAAAACGGACCCTGACAAGGTCCGGGTGATAATTGAAATGGAGGCTCCCGATGATGTAATCAGTGTCAAGTCATTCCTGGGCCACATCAGGTACTACAGACGATTCATAAAGATTTTTTCTTAAATTTCATACCCAATGGATAAACTTATGAAGAAAGGGGAGCCATTTGTCTGGGCGAAGGAGCAAGGGGAGGCATTCGATGACTTAAAAATGAGACTGTTCGCAGCCCCCATCTTGGCATTTTTGGACTGGGATAGAGAGTTCCATGTTCATGTGGATGCGTCAAACTACGCCATCAGGGCCACCCTTGCACAAGAAGGTGAACATGGGCTGGATCACCCAATCTATTTTGCAAGTCAGTTACTCTCGAGGGCGAAGAGGAACTACAGCACTACAGAGCGAGAGGCTCTCGGAATGGTCTACTCGGTTCAGAAGTTTTAGCACTACCTATTGGCGATGCCGTTTACTTTCTTTGTGGACCACCAGGCTTTGATGTACCTGGTTAACAAGTCCATCATTCAGGGAAGGGTGAGCAGGTGGTTGTTGCTCCTTCAAGAATTCACCTTCAGAATTGTTGTATGGCTAGGACACAGTCATGTGATTGCAGACCAATTGTCCCGAATTAAGTTCGGCGAGCCTCCAGTAGGAATAAATGATGACTTTCTAGATACTCACCTGTTTCACATCATCGTACTACTGAAGTGGTACACAAGTATCGGTGAGTACCTATCCATGGCCCGATTTCCAGAAGGAATGCTCCCCAGAGAGCATAGAAAATTGGTTCTGAAGAGCAGAATATTCCAGCTTATCAACGGAATGCTGTACAAAATGGGTCCAGATCAAATATTGAGGCGTTGCGTAATGGAGGAAGAGGTTCCGAGAGTGTTGAAAGAAGCTCATGAGGGACCTGCCAGAGGGCATATGGGCCCCGACACCACCGCCAGAAAAGTCTTGTTAGTAGGCTTATGGTGGCCGACGGTGTACAACGATGTCAAGGAGTGGGTCGTCGGCTGTGACACATGCCAGCAGGCAGGGAGACCTCTCAAATAAGACTACATGCCACTTAACCCCTCTCATGCACAGAAATTGTTTGAACAGTGGGGACTAGATTTTGTGGGGCCTTTGAAGCCCAGCCGCGCTTGACACTGTCGGTACATTGTTGTGGCAACAGAGTATCTGACCAAGTGGGTGGAAGCACAAGCACTAACGGATAACTCTGCTCTAAGTACAGTGAAGTTTATTTATGATCAGATAATAATGCGGTACGACATTCCACTGCAGTTGACGAGTGATAGAGGTAGACATTTCGTCAACCATGTGATCAAGCTACTGACGACAGAGTTCAAAATTTTTCACACACTCTCGAGCCCATACTACCCTCGAGCGAATGGTCAGGCAGAGGCGACTAATAAGATCCTGATTGGAGTCATTTACAAATCTTGCGGCGTTGAGGGCGAGGATTGGGAAGAAAGGCTACCCTCGGTACTATGGGCCTATCGAACATCTTACAAGGTGACCACCGGGAAGACACCGTTCCAACTCATGTATGGACAGGAGGCCGTGGTACCGGTAGAATTCATGGTTCCTAGCCTTCGGATTGCAATTAAGAATAAATTAGGAGTTATGGAGAATCTGAGGGAACGACACTATCTCTTAAATAAGTTGGACGAAAAATGAGCTTTGGCACAATGGGTCACTGAAGCGACGCAGCAACGGAGGAAGGTCTAGCACGATAAGCATCTCCGACGAATGCAATTTACACCGGGCCAGTTGGTTCTAAAATACAATGGCCGAAATGAAATCAAGCCTGAGAAGTTTAAAGTAAAATGGATAGGCCCTTACAAAGTTCAGGAGGTGGCTACAAACGGGTCCGTAAAGCTGTGGACCCTCGATGGACGGAAAATACCGGACGCGGTGAATGGCTCGAAGCTGAAAGTGTATCACGAACGGCCGACGATGTCACCGCGAGGGCCAAATACTTAGAGAAAAAAAAAATTTTGAAAAAGCAAAAAATATATATATATATATATATATATATAAAATTATAATAATAAAATAAAATAAAAGTGAGAGCAAAATATCCGTACGGTACCATGCGGCACATATGTTCAACATTTTAAAAGACCGTACGGTATAGGAAGTCCATACACAGAACTGAGAAATGTTAGAAATGAGGACGTCCGTACGGTAGTCAAATTGCAAAGGAGGTTTGACCGTACACCAAGGGGGTGGTAATACTATGATCGTACGGCACCGTACGGCCCATATAATTAAGCTTTGAACATGTCGTACGCTGCGTAACGTCCGTACAAAGGAAAAAAAATATAAGTTTTCTGACATGACCGTATAGCATTATTAGTCTGTATAGCATATGGATTGGAAGGCCGTACATCCGCATTGAGTCCGTACAAAGCACAAAAATGTCTGCACAGTGAAGACTGTACGGCTGTACAAGGACGCAAAAAGAGCAAGTGAATGTAGCCGTACATTATATTGGGGTGTTTCTGAATCCCGTACGGCAATCACATAAGGAGGTATGTGTTGAAAGTATTTTGTTTTACAGCGTGTATGGTAGGTGAAGGGTGTTTGTGTGCGGTTGCATATTTGGGGATTGAAAAAAAAAAAAAAAAGAGGATGACAAAACAAAGTAGTTCACAGTGAAGAATGAATGGTACCGAAGGGAAGGGCATGAGCAAGAAGTAAGGAAAATATAAACAGTTTGCGGAAAAGAGCATGGGAGCATATGAAATTTACAAAAATAGGGTGTTTCATAGACTTTAAAGGTTCTAAATTGGCCTTGGCAGCGGGGGCGCTGCCCCTCGACCCCGCTGGGGGCGTTGCCCCCTAGACCCCTAGTCGGTTTAGTTATCAACCTTTGGAGAGTGTGACCAGTTGATGAGACCCGGAGCTGCTACATATTTGCATATTGGAAAAAGTACATTGGGTTAAGGAAGTTGATTTGTACGGTAAGAGGAAGAATTTTTAAAAAAAATAAAAAATGGTTAAGACTGTTATTGTTGGACACTGCATAGTAGTATGGGATCATGATAGCATAGTACTTGAAGACAGAAATTATAGGTTTCAAAACCAGCCAGTAGCAGCAGAGGACCGAAGGTTTCACATTCTGGAGTCCGCATTGCTGGTAGCATGGATACTGCCAGAAAGCACCGTCCACGCGTACAGCAACCACAAGCACAAAAGGAAGAGATTACTTGGAAGACTGTGACATTCAAGGGTTTGAACAGAGTGGAGTGTCGAACATGGTGGGATAACACTCCAGACGCACATTTTTTGAAGGGACAGCTTCGAAGAGCAGGAGTACACTGGGCAATTCAGATGTCTTTGCCCTCCATTAAAGAGTACGAGGGACCTCTCTGAGGCATGATTGATACATTCGATCAGGATAGCCAGTGTAGCACTCTGAAGTATTGTGGCACTGAGATATAGATTTTATTTTCTATCCAGGAGATATCAAGGGTTTTTGGCATACCTAGCACGCACGGGAAGAAAATAGATTTAAAGCTCAAGAAACTGTCCCACAAAGAAAAAGAAAAGTACATTAAGCTGGTTTCTAGAAACCTATCTCAGAGTGAGTTAGAGTCATTGGCTGGCGCTTCTTCAAAGAATTGGGGAATCAAGAAATCATTTGTGGCTCCCGAAGAGTGGCGGTGTCTGATGGACACCATGAAGAGCAGGTTGACCGGGGCTAGTAGGGCCTCCGACATTGCCCTTACACATCTCATTTTCATGAATGGGATCCGTAATGGTATGGTGTATGATTGGGCTTCAGTTATGGTGGAGAGGTTGTATGAGTTCATAACTCTGCAGCATCGGATATTTTACATGCCCCATATTGCCATCGGGTTATTCCTGAATGCTGCCCGAGAGTAGATTCCAGCAGAGAAGCTGAGGCCACAGCCAATTGATATTGCTACAGGAGAGCCTCTTATCTTTCATTGGAGTCACTTGGATGCTGGCGGAGTACAGATAGGGTCAAAGAGGAAGCACTAAGTCCTCTCAGAGTCGGAAGGGGAGAATGTGGACAGTGGCCGAGAGGAGTTGAGTGAGGACTTGGAGGAGGAGGAGGAAGGCAGCGAGAGTGTTACAGTGGGAGACTCTGACACTCTCGATACAGAGGTACCATCTGAAAGTGCATTAGCTCCAACTCCACCATCTGAGAGTGCACCACCTCTTGTACTATTCACACCACCAGTACCCTCGGTGACTGTTGTAGTGGGGCCCTCTGTACCATTCGGTACCACATTAGAGGTTGTACCTGTGCCACGGTTCAGAGAGCTCTGGCCCCCTGTTGTGCTACACCCGACGGGTCAGGCTTCCGAGCCACCTACAGCTTAGCCAACCGACCCAGGATAGACTAGCAAAGATGGTGTTGGAGGTTTAGAGCAGAAGCAAACACAGCCATGAGAGCAGGTTACATTGGATGTTGTTGGTACTGAGGCCATTGTGCGAGTTGGGCCAGGGGTATTGGAGGAGCCAGCTTGAGCGTTGCCGACGGGGGATGAGGACTCTTCAGTGCTGTCATAGTTGGAGCAGTTCACATTACCCCCGATAGTAGTGGCAGCTCCCATTTCACTTTCCCCTGCCAGAGTAGTGTTAGAGAGGCCTTCAGAAGTTATTGACCTGGATGCAGTGATGTCACCACCAAGAGAAGAGCTAGTAGCCCAGGAGAGAGAGATATCTGAGAGACTAGTTCCTATGGAGGGAGAGAGACCGCAAGCTAAGGCTAGTGCAAAGCCACCAGCCCTGACAGGGTCACGGAGGGCGGTGCCAGCGAGGGAGTCCACGCAGAAAGTGTTGGAGCAGTACTTGGCGGATGTAGCCGCAGTAGCTACTGGAGCCCAGCGGGTCATAGCCTCAGCAGAGCTTCAGGCTCAGAGGGGGTTGCTGAAGAGTTGGAGCACCTCTTAACCTTTGTGCAAGTTGGCTGTCCACAGGCATTTGCAGAGTGCTTTGAGGCTAGGGGATGGCCTACTCAGGAGTCTCTTATGATGTTGGAGGATTGGGCTCTTAGTCCGACGGTGGGCGAGAGCTGGATTCACGGTCTTATCCGAGAGTTAGAATAGGCCTTTTGAGAGGAGTATTTCACTCTCAGGTGGTTAGAGCATGCTTCCTCAGTACATCAGGCTACAGGATTGGCAGCAGAGGTAGCTCAGAAGGAGGCAACTTCCCGTCTTATAGCCTTGGAGACTGCAGTGGTTCAGGAGAGGGAGTCTTGGGCGGCGGAGCGGAGTGCAATGGTTCAGGAGAGGGAGTCTTGGGTGGCTAAGCGGAGTATTATGGGGTCAGAGTTGGAGACTTTATGAGTTGCATTGGAGACTGAGCGTGTTGAGAGGGCCCTTCATGAGACTCGCCTTTGTTCTACTTTGGAGACTGTGGATGCGAAGGAGAAGGCAGTGCTCGAGGCAGCTAGCATGGTTCGGAAGGCTATGGAGCTTAAGATGAGGGTAGAACAGGCTTTACAGCTTCGGACAACTCAAGTGTATGAGTTGCGGGCTAAAGTCACTTCTGGCACAGCCACAGCCGCGCCATCATCATCAGGGACGTTTCCTACACCCCCTCCCGAGTAGTTTGTAGTAGGCTCATTTTTGTCTATGTTATATTTTGTAAAAGTCATCAGAGCCGACTTATTTTTTGGGGGGGATGATGTTGTCAGTATATTTTGTATGTACAGGTGTTGTGTACTAAACTTATGTTAATCTCGGCAGTTAGTACCGAGAGTGTGAACCATTACGACGTGACGTTTCGGTGGTGTCTCTTCGGAGGTTATATGTACACATTGCTCTGAGTGTGAATGACATGATTTGGTTTTCTGAATACTTTATGTTTATCGAATTCCAATATTTTTCTGTGTTCATGTTTATCAGTTAATGTGTGTTTATGCAACTATTCTTGTTGACCCGAGAGGGAAAACAGTTATCAAATGGAAAAAATAGAAGAAAAAAAAATTAACATGAATTTTTTTTTACAAAACTGAACCAATGGCATGTTTACAACAAAGAAATAAAATGATAATAATATGCTAAAAATTCTATTATGTTTAATACATGCTAAAGGACCAGTTGTATGAAATTGTCAATCATATAGCATTTCACCGTTGTATGAGTGGATTGTGCAGGAACAATTATCATTAAACAAGGAGCAAACTCCTCAACACATCTTGGAAACCATTGAATTCAATAATAAATGAAACCTAACACCAACACTATTCCTTCCATTCACTTCTACCAAGACTAAAGCATTTAATCCATTCAACAATACATATAATCATTAGACAGTTACTTTTCCTGACTGTGTAGAGGAACAGTCGCGACCAAAATGATCAAAAGTACTTTCACCATTGCATAAGCTATTCCAAACTTCAAGTAAAATGAAAAATATGCTATATCAAATCATTCATATTTATAGTAACCATTCAAAGGATAATTTTGTCAATGAACCCTCTGATTGTACCCCTACGGTAGAGAAAGGAAACCTCAAAATAGAGAAAGGAAACTTAGTAAAACCAGTCTATGCCAATGTTTGTGAGGGTACAGTCATGATAAGTGCCTCTCAAACCTCTCCAAACATGTAAGAATGTCTTTAAATACTTTATTGATCTCTTCTAAACATTAACGCATGGACAATCAAACTAGTAGTCTCCAAAGAATTCAATAAGTGAATATGAATGTTTGAAAACTTTCCTCTCAACTTCCCCAACCACTCCTAATCGGTTAGAGGGATTAGCTGAGTGTTTAGACACTAAAACTTCTTAAACATACTTTATATGATATGATGAATTGTAATATCAACAAATGTGAATCCAAACATTTCAAAACAGTGAATCGATATCCTTGAGCACAAGCACCAATAACATCAAATAATGGAGATAAAGCATGGGCTAGGGCACTACACCAGTAGAATGTGGTCATTTCAGTGAGCATTCATGGTCAAATAAAATGCAATGCATTTGAAATTTGTGGTCGAATATGATGCCAAAGGCTTGAAAGACATTGCCCATCAAAGATACCAATCAAAGATGAAGAAATCACATACCTTCTCTCGCGCTCAGCTTGCATAAACGAAGATTTGATAGCCAAATCTTCCTTGTACCACATGAAGAACATGCCATCGATTCAGTTTAGCATGTTATTATCATATTAGATAAAGTATGTTTAAGAATTGTTGGTAAGGATATGAATAGTGGAGATTCTAGAAATATCCCTCTATCTGATTAGGAGTGGTTGGGGAAGTTGTGAGGAAAGTTTTCAAACATTCATATTCACTTATTGAATGCTTTGGAGATTACTAGTTTGACTATCCATGCATTACCAGTGACTGAGATTCATTAAAGGATACAAAACCCTACATTTTGGGTTATTGTGTGTGGATTCATCCACTTTAGCCAGGAAGATCAAGAAGATGGGGCATGAGGACATTGTGGTAGAAGAAGTATTTAAAGATATTTACATGTCCCCTATCCATGAAATTGATACTATAGGTGATGAAGACCATGTTGAGGATGAGGGGGGTCCTAATCAGGGAAGGGAAACAAGAAGCAACAGAAAAGTTTTCAGGAGTTTGGAACAACATTTCAAAATCCATGAATGGTATGGGTAAGGTGACCTTCATTCTTGGTCGTGACTTCAATCAAACATTGGATATGGATGATAAGAAGAAGGATCACTTGTTGATAGTGTTCCTTGAGGGAAGGGGGATTGTGAAACACTTGTTATCATTGTATTGTGTATTTCCAATATGTTTGGATGTAGGGAAGACCAGGAGAATGAAGGATCACTCAATGATTGCATGATAACTCAGTTTTGAAGGGTCACTAGTTGAGGGGAAAGTCAAGGTCTGGATGTTAATAGTATTTGTTGAGGGAAGGGGGATTGTAAAAGACTTGTTATCATTATATTGTGTATTTCCAATATGTTTGGATGCAGGGCAGAACATGAGAATGAAGGATCACTCACTGATCGCATGATAACCCAATTTTGGAGGGTCACTGGTTGAGGGGATAGTCAAGGTTCGGATGTTGATAGTGTTCCTTGAGGGAAGGGGGATTGTGAAAGACTTGTTATCATTGTATTGTGTATTTCCAATATGTTTGGATGTAGGACAGACCAGGAGAATGAAGGATCACTCACTGATTGCATGATAACCCGGTTTTGAAGGGTCACTAGTTGAGGGGACAGTCAAGGTCCGAATTTTGATAGTGTTCCTTGAGGGAAGGGGGATTGTGAAAGACTTGTTATCATTGTATTGTGTATTTCCAATATGTTTGGATGTAGGCCAGACCAGGAGAATGAAGGATCACTCACTAAGTGCATGATAACCCAATTTTGAAGGGTCACTGGTTGAGGGGACAGTCAAGGTCTAGATGTTGATAGTGTTCCTTGATGGAAGGGGGATTGTGAAAGGCTTGTTATCATTGTATTGTGTATTTCCAATATGTTTGGATGCAGGGCAGACCAGGATAATGAAGGATCATTCACTAATTGCATGATAACCTGATTTTGAAGGGTCACTATTTGAGGGGACAGTCAAGGTCCAAATGACTGGGCCATTCGAGGACCCTATTTCTTTTTATTAATTTCTATTTAAATTGGATGCATGGATTTATTGTGAATTATTAGCTGCTATGTATCCTGGAACTGTATCTGTAAATCTACATATACTTCTCTAGGGTTGTAAGTCACTTAGGGATCAAAATAGAGAAACTAAATCAAAATTATTCTTTGTCCTATTTCCTTTTAACAAAGTCTCAACTATCAATGATACAATACATTTGATGCCCTAAGCTATCAATACAAATGGTGCCTAGCTAGAAGCTCACAGGCTATCCATTTGATAACCACAATCAAAATTTTTAAAAAATTGATATCCTTGAGCACAAGCACCAATAACATCAAATAATGGAGTTAAAGCACTAAATCAAAATCATTCTCTGTCCTATTTCCTTTTAACAAATTCTCAACTATCAATGATACAATACATTTGATACCCTAAGTTATCAATACAAATGGCGCCTAGCTAGAAGCTCATGGGCTGTCCATTTGATAACTACAGTTAACATTTCAAAAAAATGGATATCCTTGAGCACAAGCACCAATAACATCAAATAATGGAGTTAAAGCATGGGCTAGGGCACAACACCAGTACAATGCGGTCATTTCAGTGAGCATCTCAAAAATATACAATGGCATCATTAAACGTGTCAGTAATATCAAAAAATGTGAATCCAAACATTTCATAATAGTGAATCGATATCCTTGAGCACAAGCATCAATAACATCAAATAATAGAGATAAAGCACTGGCTAGGGCATGACACCAGTAGAATGTAGTCATTTCAAAGAGCATTCATGATCAAATAAAATGTAATGCATTTGAAATTATGGTCGAATATGATGGCAAAGGCTCGAAAGATGAGGAGATCACATACCTTCTCTCGCACCCAGCTTTCGCTCATTTTCTCCCACTCCTTTTCTATGCCAATCAAAATAAAAATGATTTGGTGCTTCACTTTTTATTTTATGTATACCCGAAACTGTCAGAATTCTGATGGTCAATTTAAAACCCATTGGAATACCGACACCATCGGGGCCTATTTTTTTTAAAAAAATAACAAATTCATTATAAAAAATTTACCCATCGAAAGTGTCTGTTGAAATTTGGCCCCAAATGTAGTAGTGATGACCTCAAAAAAATTGCACCAATAGGTGTAGTTAGGTGGGAAAATGTCATGAATTCCCTTTTCTATCTCTCCAACTCACTCAAACATTCTAGACCACTTCATCCTTGTGTGTTTACTTAACTGCGTAAAGTGTGAAAATTATCAAACTTTGATAGAAAATTTATCAGATCTCATATGGCCTACTAAAAATACTTCATATGCTATAGGATTATGTTATCATTACCCAAAAATATATCTCTTAATTTTGTGAGATTTTTCTCCATACAAAAATGGCAACCACTTTATGTTGGAAATTGCAATTGAAACAATTGTTGTATTATCATTGATGTCAAACCTTAACTGGTAAGACAGTTGCTATCTAGGAGAGTACCATATCTATTGTTTGATGAAAAGGATTAGGGCAAGGAGATAACAAGAGAACCTAAGGAAAGGTTGAGTTATTTGATACTTCAATGGTTACTTGATTAGTTGGCACATTGATAAGATAATGTATTATTTATCTAAGTAAGAAGAAAGACTAAAGAAGTAGGCTTAACCGAGCAAAAGTGAAAAAATTAGTTTAAGCCAAGTGATGTTAGTGTCGACCGAGCGCTAATATATGTTGAGTAAATTTAGTGTTGACCAAACATCAGTTTATGTCGAGTGACAAGAAATTACTGAGCAAAAATAGTGTTAGCCAAGGAAGACAGTTTGTAGAGATGACCGAGTTACGCAGTGATGACCGAGGAGAAGAACATAGTATTGACCGAGTGTCAGTAATTTACATTTGGAGAAAGAATTGAGACTCCCAGCTGACATAGTTGAATTCTTGGGATATGTAAATTGTGTTGACTTTATTAATGAATTGTATGGAGAATTTAATGCATGGTAAATCAATTTATTATGGATTCAATGAGAAGTTTGAAGATGTATTTAGAAGGAAGGATGAAGAACTTAAATGATGGAAGGATTTGATGAATCTAACCTAAACCTAAGATCTATGGAAGAGATTAAGCAGAAAAAGATGGATCTACCTAACCGAAAAGGTATAAAGGAAAACCTAATTGTAAGGTTACAGTAAGGAGCTGGAGTTTTTGATGTTATTGATTGATAAGTCTAAGCAGAAGACTGAAGTTGAGAAGAGTTGTGATTTCTTGAAGTGAATCCTGAGAAGATCAGTGATGGAGATGGAAATGAAGCTCGGTTAGCAAATCAACATATATGTGCGAAGAGGATCTATATTTGCAAAGTAAGTTGTATATTTTTCAGATCAAAAACTATTGTTACTTTCTAACCATTGTATCAGTCTAAATCCTTTAATCAAGGTTGACCTAGCAGTCATTGTATAAATCCTTTAATCAAAGTGGCATTCTAATGGAATATACTTAAATCCTTTAATCAGGTCACCTTTGACAGAGTGTTTAAATACTTTAACAGGGTCACACCTAGTAGTGTGTTTGTAAACCTTTAACAGGGTTGGCTTTTCACAGAGCTCACTTCAGAAGAGTGAAATATCAATAGCATGTTACAAAGTGGTTTTTCCCAAGTTGGGTTTCCACTATAATTCTGGTGTTATACTTGTGTGAATTTTTTTATATTCTACAAGTTATTTACATTTGGACAGTGGATTGCATGTTATATGTTTATGATATATACTTTAGAGACCAAGTTGAGTTGATGATTAGATCTGAGATTATTGAAGTGATATAAAGTTCAATTGGTACATATGGACTTGAGAATAATTGATTCACCCCCCCCCCCCCCCCCCCCTCTATTGTTCTAAATAATTCTAACACTTCATAGTTCTTGCAAAATCTTGTAATGTCACTTAGTTGAAAGTTGCAAAATTGTGTATCTTTGAGAATTCTTGTATTGGCATCAAACCATGTATTCCAAATACTTTGGTTGGATGTTTACATTCTAGGAATGCTATTGTACAACTCTCCAAGTCGCTTGAACATTTTGGAACATTTTGTACCTATGTGTCCCCTTAAGTGCATAGAGTGCAAAAATTGTCAAACTTTGACAGGGCATTTCTCAGAGCTCGCGCGACATAAAAAATAATATATTAGATGCTATTGGATCATGTTATTGCTTCCCAAAAATACCTCTCACTTTTTTGAGATTCATCATTGTTCAAAAATGACAACCACTTTCTAGTTCTTACAAAATCTTGTAATGTCGCTCATTAAAAGTTGCAATGTTGTGTATCTTTAAAACTACTTCTTGTGGCCTCAAACCATCTATTTGAATAGCTTTGATTAGGCAAGTAAACATGAGGAATTCCCTTGTTCATCTCCCCAACTTGCTCAAACATTTTGGACCACTTCATACCTGTTCATCCCCTTAAGTGCATAGAGTGTGAATTGCAAAACTTTGACAGGGTATTTCTCGAAGCTCATGCAATATACGTGTTGGTAAATAGATTTTCCTTCTTCTTATCCTCCTTTTATTTGCCCAATTTTATAATGAAGAACAACTTTACACAACAGTTGGGAAACTATTTCTGAGAATATCTAGTTTCCCTCTGAATTGAGGTACAGCTCCCTATCTAAAAAATATTCAATGAATTATGTTTTATCCCTAATTCCTAATGCAGGGTATGTTCTTAACCAGAGAACAACAGAGGAAAATCGAGTTCCACCCAGGCAAGTGAAATCTCAGGCAGGGTCTAAATGCAGAGATGTTACGTTGATGATCTCCACAATCTTATGAATTTCACAACACAATAATATGAAAATGCAAACTATGAAATACAATTGAAGAATGATCATGCAAATTATGAAATGCAAATGAAGTAGCTGATGCAATTCCACAACCAGTTATAATTCTCTGATTATCCTACTGATTGGCTAACTTGAAAACAACAAAACAAAACTCTGTTTATTTCCCCATATTCAATTCAACACAATGAAACCAACATCAGATACAGATAATGAAAGTGGACAGTAAAATAATGGCACTAAACTTGATTGACTCTGCAACTAGCTTCACACCAAAAATTTTTGGACCTTTTTATTTATTCTTTCAACAATATATATAGAGATTACAATCCATAGCATTCATGAGAATACAAAGTGTTTCAAATTCTAGAATTTGAAAAGACTGAAAATAGTGTTTCGACATCACAACAAAGAGGAACTGATAAGACTTTGTCCTTTTATCTTATTCATCTTGAGAAACTCGATCCACTTTATCAAATTTCTCCTCTACCATCATTTGGGAGAAGACAAACTGTTTACACCATAGCAGTAATCTTTTGATCGAACCCGCCGTTACTATGTAATTTCCTTATAAAATCAGTCCCCTTTTCTAAGCTTTCTGCTCTTTGTTATTCATGCTAAACTGGAGTGCACAGAACATGCAAGTCGAATTCATTTTATAGTAGGGCAAGCAGAACCAATTGCCTTTGATATTACAATGAGCCATAACTTACATTGTCGCATGATCGCATGGCATTTTTCTCAGTCATGCGACCATGCAACCACACACCTACCACATTGCCTCTATGACTTTTATGCACCATAACAGAAAAGTGGGGACCATTGATTTTCCTTTAGAAATCCGCACGGTATGGATGCCTTTGGACCCACCAATTTACACCTGTCACGATCCCGCTATCCCTCTAAGAATCTCCGACTCCATTTAGGCTAAGTAGAAGCCGTCGATTCAGTATCTTATAACTGCAGAGAAACTTTTCTTGGCCCCACTAAGAGACACATGTTTGCATCTCACATGATCACATAGCAGTTCTCTCAGTCATGCGATCTTGCGGGGACCATAGATCTGGAGACCGCAACTAAGCGCCCGCGACCCCACCATTCCATGTGTTCACATCTCGCATGATCGCAAGACAATTCTCTATTTCATGTGATCTTGCGGGGACCATAGATCTGGAGACCACAACTAAGAGTTCGCGACCCCACCATTCCACGTGTTCACATCTCGCATGATCGCAAGACAATTCTCTGTTTCATGCGATCTTGTAGGGACCGTAGATCTGGAGACCGCAGGGCTTCCACTGTCTTGTCGCATGATCTCAAGACAATAATTTTATTTATGTGATCATGCGACCACTCCACCATCCTGGACACATGGAAGCATTTCATGTTTTCATAAAAGTAAACTTCGCACAACTTGAATCCTGTGAAAACATGAAAATCGTTGATTCTACCAACTGGAAAGATTAAAGGGCATGTGGAAAATCTTTAACTTAAGTGACGCTGCCGGATGAATAAAGAGATGTGCACCTACCTGTCAAAGATGAATCAAAAGGTAATGAAGGATTATAAAACCCGACACAGGCGAAGACTATTGAAATATTTTGAGCTCGAGTAGAAACATTGAAAAGATGCTACAGCCAGCCAAGCTCGGGTGGTGACAATGTAATAAGATTGAACACACGGCTCTATCACTGCATCTTCTTCCTGATTCTTTGTACACACTTGAAGATCATGTATTTCGAACATCTACCTGCTTGAGAAAAAGAATCAATTGGAGCATCAAGACTTTGCCAGGTTAGGAACTATAACCTACCCAATGATAAGGAGACTTTAGAACCACCCAACTGGCTTGAACTAAGAAGGCAAAGTGAGGGGAACTTGGCAAAATCATCCTACCCTAGGGAAGACTTAGACTTAGACACAAACATGACCGTGACAACAAAATTTTCCACTTGACAGCATAGCCATGGGATGAAAAGAGGGGCAACAACTAGCTCCGACTGAGGACTTGAACATTCCCATGTTTAAGCAATGAATCTTGAATCTCTGGTTTCGCACATGAATGAAAGGGTAGCAACACAACAAAATTGAACAAGGGAAACAAAGTAGCAAGGAAGCTAACACACACAAAAGAAAAAGGGAAAACCAAACTAGGAAACACACACTAGAACAAAACAAAACTATAGTACAGAACAGGGGATACCTGTTTTCAATTGATCATTTGATATAATTTCAGATCTTGACCATTGTAGGTCAAGGGAAGTACCTCTCCATCCGGATATGCCAGCTTGAAATAATTCTTCTCAAATGCCTAGTGGATAGTATAAGGACCCTTCCATAATGTTTCAAACTTTCCGTGCATCCCCTTGGGAGCTCTCCTCTTATCCCATAGTAACACAAGATCTCCAACCATGAATTTACGGGGCCTAGCTTTCTTATCAAACAAGTTCTTCACCTTCATTTGATGTTGAGTAATATGATCCACCATTCTTTCTCTTTCTTCTTCTAGTTTGCTCAAATACATGATTCTTTTCTCCAAACCATCCTTGTAAATATCATCCTCTATGACTGTCCTCAACTTACATGTTGCCAACTCCAGCAGTAGTGGAAGGTTTGCTTCAACTCCATACACTAGCTCAAACAGAGATATCCCAATTTCTCTCTTTAAAGTCACTCTATCAGCCCATAGTGCTTCATGTATCTTTTTGTGCCAATTCTTATGATTGTCTAACACCAATTTCTTAACAATATTAATCAAGTTCTTATTACTTGACTCCGCTTGACCATTTCCTTATGGGAAATAGTCGGATGAATGACTGATTGAGATACCATACTCAAAACAAAAATTAGTAATTTCAATAGATGAAAAGTAGGCAGCATTATCCATCACCAATTTATGAGGAACCCCAAATCTTACCATAATATTCTCCTTTATGAATTCACACACTACCTCAGAAGTGGTCTTCCTAGTTGCTTTAGCTTCAACCCACTTCGTGAAGTAATCAGTGGCTGTAATTATGTAAGAATGCCCTGCACTAGATGCTGGATTTATTGGACCTATGAAGTCAAGGCCCCACTGCTGAAATGGACCATCTATGATAACTGGTTTTAATGGAAGCGCTACCAACTGTGGTTTGCTGGAAAACATTCTGCACTTTTCACATTTAGCCACCCAATGATATGCATCTTTGAACATACCAGGCCAGTAATAACAATGCCTCAGAATTTTAAAAGTTGTAACTGAAGAAGAAAAATGTCCTCCACAAGCCTCATCATGAAAAGTTTTCAACAAATGCTCCTGTTGTTGCTTATCAACACACCTCAAAAACGTGCCATCAATTGATCTCTTGTAGAGCTTATCTTCCCAAATCACATATTTAGCAGCTTTTAATTTTAAATCCCTTATTTGTTTGGCTATCAATCCTTCCGGACATTCTCCATAAGTTAAAAAGTATGCAATATTTTCAAACCAAGGGTCTTGGAGACTTACATTTAAAACCAGTTGATTTGTTGTTGGTTCTTCTTATTCCAAATTCTCTGCTATGGCTTTACATAAAGCATTTCCTCTGACTAATTTTGCAGGCTTAATTTCAATATCATATTCTTGAGTTTTGGCAATCCATGAACCTCTATTATTGCAGCCAACATCTTGTTGTGTTAAAATACTTTTCACAGCAATATCAGGCACAAAAATTAAAGAATGTGAATGTAAAATATAGAAATGAAATTCTTCAATGCTTTCACTACAGCATATGCATGTTTCTCTGATTGTGAGTACTTCAATTCATGCTCCTTCAAAGGTATACTCATGAATGCTATAGGTGCCTGAATTTCTTCTTTATTTTCTTGTATCAAAATTGCAGACAATGTATGTTCTGAGGCATAGCAATATATAATAAAATCTTTTTTATAATCAGGATGGCTTAAGACTGGTGCATTAGCAATTGCTTCCTTAATTTCATTGAAAGCTTGTTTTCCCTATTCATTCCATTTAAAAGAAGCATTACCTTTCATCATGTCCACAATACATTTGGTAATCTCTGAAAAATCAAGGACAAATCTTCTAAGAAAATTAACTTGGCCAAAGAAAGATTTAATAGCAATCTTATTGGAAGGAAAGCTTAATCTTTGAATAGCCTTCACACGTTCTGGATCAATCCTTATTCCTTCCTGTGACACAATATGGCCCAATAGTTTTCCTTCCGTTACACAGAAAACTATTTTTTTTGGATTTAGAGATATACCATGCTCCCTACATCGCCGCAGCACTTTCCAAATCATCTATGTGATCTTTCCTCTTCTTAGAAAACACTGTCAAGTCATCAAGGTAAATCACAATTATTTTGTTCTTCATATCAGCAAATGAAGCATCCATACCTCGCTAAAAAGTAGCACCAGCATTAACTAAACCAAATGGCATTCTGTGATATGCAAAGGTACCCCAAGGAGTTGTAAAAGCTATTTTGTGTTGATCTTTCTTTTCCACTTCAATTTGATTGTATCTGGAAAAGTCGTCCAGCATAGACATCATCTTAGATCCAGCTACTATTTGTAATAGATGATCCATGTTTGGCAGTGCATAGTTATCTTTCAACGAAGCTTGATTTAAATTCTAAAAGTCAACACATATTCTTATTTCACCATTTTTCTTTCTCACCGGCACAATGTTTGCAATCCATGTTGAATGATGTATTGGATAAATAATTCTAGCTTTCAACATTTTATCAATCTCCCTGTAGATGGCATCTGCTACCTTTGGATTATAACATCTCTGCTTCTTTCGGATAGGTACAGCATCTAGTTTCAGAGGAATCATGTGTTTGAAATTTCCACTCATGAAACTCTTTAAATCTTCATAGCTCCAGGCAAAGACGTCTTGGTATTCTTGAAATAATTTCTTTTCCTTCTCCTTTTCCTCCAGTGTACAGCATTTACCAATATTTATCATTTTGGGATTAACATCTGTCCCAATATTTATATTTTCAAACTCTCCTGTAGTTGGCCCCTTCTCTGCTCTTTTCTTCTTTACATACATATCATGCCGATTAAAGAGCTTTCTAGAGACACAAAATAAGGTGGAATTGTATTACTTTTTAATTGTATAATCTTTGAATTTTTATGTTTATCTTTCTCTATAGAATCATTCAGATAACTACTTCCTTCTTCCTCATCAAGACTTTTAGCGTTCTCCAAAAATAGCTGCAGACCCTTATCATCATTGAAAATCTGCCAATCTTCTATATTGTCTGGTATTGATGGCCTGTAGATGACTTCAATCTAGTATTTCTTATCTTTAAAATCTGGATGAGGAAGCAATAAGGATGCTGATACAGCCAAAGAGTCCACCTTCATATTCATTTCTCTAGGGACATAATTTATAGAAAATGCATCTAATGTTTCAATTTCATCCCAAACTCTGTTCCAGTAATTTTTCAACTTATGATTTTTTACTGAATACTGACCTCTTACTTGTTTTACAACCAGCTCTGCATCACCTTGAGCTTTAGAATTTTAATTCCTCTTTCCTTAGCTGTTATGATGCCAAGAAGTAACGCCTCATATTCAGCACTGTTATTGGTGTTGTTAAATTCTAATTTGAACGCTAGAGGCTCTGATTCACTAGTTGGAGAAATTAAAACAATACCAGCACCGGAACCGGATGATGAACAACTACCATCAAATTCTAGTGTCCAAATTTGTGTTTCTTTTCCAGAATTTTCAAATTCTGATTTTTCTAATTCATTTTCCATAGCATCATCCTTTGTATACAGCATGTAATTACCAAACTCCAACTCTTGATATAAAATTTGGGCCTTAGGATTGTCTGATTTTTGAACTATGAATTTAGATTTCTCCTTAGGTTCTAATTTCACTCTTTTGTTACCAACAGGAATTATTGCTTGAGACCAATCTAATTTAATTTCTCCACCTAAATCCTTGCAAAAACTTCTGCTCAACAACAATCCATAACTAACAGGAATGTCTGCAACTAAAATGGTTAGAAGTATTCTCTTTTCTGGATATGCCACCAATGCAACTTGTATGTCTTTGATTTGACCCACCAAACTCACTTGTTTAGCATCCATGGCATAACATCTGCCATTGGCTTTAGTAAGAGTTAAGCCTAGAGCTTTAGCCACTGTATAAGGCATCACATTATCCAAAGCTCCGGAATCAATAATACAATAGCTTAACTTCCACCCATTGATAAACAATGAAACATAAAATGGTTCTGGTTTTTGTCCAGGAGAAGTGGCTAGGACAAAATTCTCAACTTCATTGAAAAGGTTTGTAGTCAATGTTTCATCCTCTAATTCAGAACTTGCAGCATAATTTAATTCTATATTTTCATCTTTACAATGTTCAATAAATCTTTTCAATTCATTTGCATGTGATTTAAGATAATCAATGGTGGAAACCTGAATTTTAGAATCTTTACAAAACTGAATAAATTCAAAGGAACTACACTCCTTACTGGATTGCAAAGTCTTCACTCCTTGATTAGTATCCTACGTTTTAGGTGCTGGCTGACTTTGTTTTGCTGGAGCATCTTTTGAATCAACAACCACCTTTTCCTTTTGTCCTCTAGTGAGTACATTATATGTATGTCCATTAATAGTGGCGTAACATTCTCCCTGTTTCTTTGAGTCTGATACATACTCTAAAAATAAATTTTCAGAGTCGCCATTTGAGCATGTTTTAGTCTCGTCACTGGATGGGGGAGAATTGGGCTCATTAGTAGTCAAAAATTGCATTCTACTGATCACATCTGGACAACTTTCACTGTCATGATCAGTGGTTAAGTGAAGTACACATCCATTCACTTTTTTAGGTGGAGCTTCTATTGCTAACCTTTGTTGCAATCCAGGCAATTGCAAAGGTTTGTTACTATTCTCTTGCTCTGAAAAATTCCTTTGGTATGGATTGTTAAATCTTGGGAGCTGCCTTTTCAAAGAAATCAGCTCATTTGATAACTTTTGAATCATTTCTTCTGATGAAGTGGTTCCACTTGTACTAGCTCTATTTTGAATTTCACACTTCCACCTTCCTGCAAAAATCATGTCATCCTCAAACTCTATGGCAGTTCTCTAAGCTGCCTCTAAATCTACAGGTCTAGATCTCCTTAGTTCAAAATTAACCTCAAGAGGCATAGCACTGATGAAGAATGTTTTTAAATTGCCTGTTGTAGGTCTACTTGCTGCTGGAATTCTATTAGTAATTTTGTTGAAACTAGCAACAAAATCTCTCATGCTCATAGAAGGTAATTTCTTCACTGATGTCAATTGAGCCAACAAAGCATGCTCATCTTCAGCTGTTTTAAAATGGTCTTCAAAAGCAGTTCTCATAGTATTTCAACTTGTTATAGATCCATCAGCCAAGTGATAGAACCAATCTGCAGTAGCTTTAGTAAGAGTTTCAACAAATAATCTGACTGCAACATCTTCATGATTAACTCCTAAAATATTTATAGCTGTGAAAAATGCTTTTATATGTTCATCTGTAGTAATCTTCCCATCTCCTGCAAACTTGGGTATATTCTTCTAGGAACCAAAAGGAAGAGGATGGTAAGCTGCAAAATTGAGTGGTCCAGTAGCAGCTACCCAAGGTGCAGACATATTCGGTTGATTTTGCAGAGGATACTGTGGAAAATTGATAACTTGTGGAGGAACAACCCCATGCAAAGTCAATACTTGGCAAGTTGTAGAAAATGTACTTACTACTTTCGGTGGTGATGAAGGCATGCTTCTAGCTTGACGTCCACCTTTTCGACGAGGTACTTCTAACAAGGGAAATCCAAGTACTTCTAAATTTTGGAAAGTTAGGTCCTTTTCACCTTGTTCCCTATCACTCCTTAAGTATCTTGATTGCTCCAGAGTGACTGTTTATATAAGTACTATTTGTAACTCACTCCCTGATCTTCTTTCAAGTTCTGTGTATATTTTCAAATGCTTTCTGATCATGCGACTGTTTTTCTTTCCCCATTGGAGTAGCCAAAAATCTGTTGGTAAACAGATTTTCCTTCTTCTTATCCTCCTTTTATTTGCCCAATTTTATAATGAAGAACAACTTTACACAACAATTGGGAAACTGTTTCTGAGAATATCTAGTTTCCCTCTAAATTGAGGTACAGCTCCCTATCTAAAAAATATTCAATGAATTATGTTTTATCCCTAATTCCTAATGTAGGGTATGTTCTTAACCAGAGAACAATAGAGGAAAACTGAGTTCCACCCAGGCAAGTGAAATCTCAGGCAGGGTCTAAATGCAGAGATGTTACGTTGATGATCTCCACAATCTTATGAATTTCACAACACAACAATATGAAAATGCAAACTATGAAATGCAATTGAAGAATGATCATGCAAATTATGAAATGCAAATGAAGTAGCTGATGCAATTCCACAACCGATTATAATTCTCTGATTATCCTACTGATTGGCTAACTTGAAAAAAACAAAACAAAACTCTATTTATTTCCCCATCTTCAATTCAACACAATGAAACCAACATCAGATACAGATAATGAAAGTGGACAGTAAAATAATGGCACTAAACTTGATTGACTCTGCAACCAGCTTCACACCAAAAATTTGCCGACCTTTTTATTTATTCTTTCAACAATATATATAGAGATTACAATGCATAGCATTCATGAGAATACAAAGTGTTTCAAATTCCATAATTTGAAAAGACTGAAAACAGGTGTTTCAACATCACAACAAAGAGGAACTGATAAGACTTTGTCCTTTTATCTGATTCAGCTTGAGAAACCCGATCCACTATATCAAATTTCTCCTCTACCATCATTTGGGAGAAGATAAACTGTTCACACCATAGCAGTAATCTTTTGATCGAACCCATTGTTACTATGTAATTTCCTTATTAAATCAGTCCCCTTTTCTAAGCTTTCTGCTCTTTGTTATTCATGCTAAACTGGAGTGCACAGAACATGCAAGTCGAATTCATTTTATAGCAGGGCAAGCAAAACCAATTGCCTTCAATATTACAATGAGCCATAACTTACGTTATCGCATGATCACATGGCATTTTTCTCAGTCATGCAATCATGCGACCACACACCTACCGCATTGCCTCTATGACTTTTCTGCACCATAATGGAAAAGTGGGGACCGTTGATTTTCCTTTAGAAAGCCGCATGGTATGGATGCCTTTGGACCCACCAATTTACACCTGTCACGATCCCGCTATCCCTCTAAGAATCTCTGACTCCATATAGGCTAAGCGGAAGCCGTCGATACGGTATCTTATAACTGCAGAGAAACTTTTCTTGGCCCCACCGAGAGACACGTGTTCGCATCTCACATGATCACATAGCAGTTCTCTCAGTCATGCGATCTTGCGGGGACCGTAGATCTGGAGACCGCAACTAAGCGCCCGTGACCCCACCATTCCACATGTTCACATCTCACATGATCGCAAGACAATTCTCTATTTCATGCGATCTTGCGGGGACCATAGATATGGAGACCACAACTAAGAGTCCGCGACCCCACCATTCCACGTGTTCACATCTCGCATGATCGCAAGACAATTCTCTATTTCATGTGATCTTGCGGGGACCGTAGATCTGGAGACCGCAAGGCTTCCACTATCTTGTCGCATGATCGCAAGACAATAATTTTATTTATGCAATCATGCGACTGCTCCACCATCCTGGACACGTGGAAGCATTTCATGTTTTTGTAAAAGTAAACTTCGCACAACTTGAATCCTGTGAAAACATGAAAACCATTGATTCTGCCAGCTGGAAAGTCCTTCAACCTGCACCATAGATTAAAGGGCACGTAGAAAATCTTTAACTTAAGTGACACTGTCGAATGAATAAAGAGGCGTGCACCTGCCTGTTAAAGATGAATCAAAAGGTAATGAAGGATTATAAAACCCGACACAGGCGAAGACTGTTGAAACATTTCGAGCTCGGGTAGAAACATTGAAAGGATGCTACGGCCAGCCGAGCTTAGGTGGTGACAATGTAATAAGATTGAATACACGGCTCTGTCATTGCATCTTCTTCCTGATTCTTTGCACACACTTGAAGATCATGTATTTCGAACATCTACCTGCTTGAGAAAAAGAATCAATTGGAGCATCAAGACTTTGCCAGGTTAGGAACTATAACCTACCCAATGATAAAGAGACTTTAGAACCTCCCAACTGGCTTGAACTAAGAAGGCAAAGTGAGGGGAACCTGGAAAAATCATCCTACCCTAGGGAAGACTTAGACTTAGACACAGACATGACTGTGACACCAAAATTTTCCACTTGACAGCATAGCCATAGGATGAAAAGTGGGGCAACAATACGAATGATCCTTAAAATGATGCAAGATTATGTTATCAGTTCCCACAAAAACCTCTCTCACTTTTGTGAGATTTTTCCTTGTTAAAAAATGGTGATCACTTTTCAATTCTTACAAAATATTGCAATGCCACTCAATTGACAGTTGTAATGTTGTGTATCTTTGAAACTATTTTTCATGGCCTCAAACTATTTGCACCAACAAATCTGACTGAATAGTTAAAAACTAGGAATTCCCTTGTTTGGCTCGCCAACTCAGTGGAACATTTTGGACCACTCTATACCTGTGCATCCCATTTAGTGCATAGAGTACAAAATTGTCAAAATTTGATGGGGCATTTATCAAAGCTCATACGATGTACAAAAAAATTGTCAAATTCTATTGGATCGTGATATGGATTCCCACAAAAAAATTTCACTTTTGTGAGATTTGTCCCCATTCAAAAATAATGACCACTTTTTAGTTCTTGCAAAATATTGCAATGTCGCTTAGTTCAAAGTTGCAATGTTGCATATTGTTTAGGGGGAAAATGGTGTCAATGAATTTAGTAATGTAAACTATGTGAGATGTGTTCATTAATTAACCATTTCCACACTAACATTATAAATACAAGAGAAAGAGGGGCTTCCAGTTGTAACTCTCAATATAACCTAAATTAGATTAGAAAAAACCCAAGAAGATGAGGGGATGCTAATGCTAAACCCAAATTATACTAAGAAAGTACACAAGAAAGTCCTATTTCGTGCAATGTAAGATTTGATTAATAATGTATAAATGCACTTACAAAATTGAACTAATTGATTTAGCAAGATAAGCAATAGAGATCTAAGTGCTAAACGTAAGAAATTAGACCAATGATGTGAAAATGGATCTAAGATAAGATATGGAATAGATAATGAGGTACTCACCTTGAATTATGAAAGGAATATTCTTTTCTACTCTAAAAACTATTGTTCTAGACTAGTAGCTGAATTTCTTAAATTGCAGATCTATGATCACAACTGAAAACACAAAAAATGTTGAAAATATCAGTCCTTCGGGAATAGGTTGACCATGTCACCATATTATGGAATAGGTTGACCAAGTCACCATGTTCCTGAGGCACTTTACTAAAGTTGACCTAGATTTTTTTGGTAGATCTCTATATGTAACTTCCACATATGTACCTGCAATTTTGAGATCCTGCTCGTACACACAAAAAACTAAGTTTTGGGGGTTGGGGTGGATAATGGATTGCCTTGGTCAAGTCCTAGTTTAAGGAATCAACCTTGAATTGAAATGTAAATGTATAAATGAAACAAGACAAATGTAAATATTCACCTTGCTTCAAAGAAACCCTTGTCAATAAGGATTTGTTGTGTTTGTATGTTGATCTTGAACTTGCAATGTGGGAAATCTCCACAAATGCTATGGATCTACCAAAATCACTCCATAGAGTCATGGATGCAAGTGTGCGTAAAATTAAGAATGCGATGAATGCCTCAATTTAGATCTCCCTTGATGGCCAACAATATGCTAGATCTTGAAGAGGAAAGATGCCCACAAAGGATCCTTAAATATTTTGAAGACTTGAATGCTTGATGCTTTAACGCTTGAATGTGAGATCGCTATCATGAATTTTCCTCCTCAAAATGAGGTTCCTAGGCTTCCTTTTATACTATTTTCTAAGTAGGAAAACAAATTAAGCTAAAGGGGTCACCAAATTTTTCAAATTGAATACCCGAGATAACACCGGGCCCGAGGCTCACAACCCCCGGGGAATAGGTCGACCTGTTCCAAGAATAGGTCAACTTGGTCAACCTCTTCCTGGGGTGGCCCACAAAGAGCCAACTCTGAGGTCTCAGAAACTGCACAAATGAAAGCAATAAAAACATGGTTGAATGAGAGAAAAGGGGATCTAAGCACGAATCCATCCATGGTCCAAAAAGTCGATAAAGAACGGGAGCTATAAGGTCTTAAATGAGGAGTGTGTCCATTTTAAGATGGTATGCATATCTTTGAGACCACTTATTATGGTCTTAAACTATCTATGTCAACAACTCCGGTTGGGTGGGTAAATGCTAGGAAAGCCCCCATTTGTCTCCCCAACTCTCTCAAACATTCCAGACCACTCCATACTTAATTGCATAGAGTGAAACAATATTCAGACTTTGATGGGATATTTCTTGAATCTTGTGTGACATAAAAATGATTCCTCAAATGATATGGTATCATGTTACTACTTCCCACAAAAACCTCTCTCACTTTTGTGAGATTCATCCCTGTTCAAAAATGACGACCACTTTTCAATTCTTGCAAAATCTTGCAATGTTGTTAAGTTAAAAGTTGCAGCATTGCATATCTTTGAAACCTCTCATCCTGGCCTCAAATTTTTTGAGACAACATCTCTGGGTGGGTAGTTGAATGCTAGGAATGCCCTCATGTGACTCCCTAATTTACTGGAACGTTATGGACCACTTTGTACTTGTGCGTCCCCTTAAGTTCATAGAGTGGAAAAAGTTTTCAAACTTTGACAGAGAAATTTTTGGAGCTCATGTAATGTACAAAAAATCTGTCAGATACTACAAGATTGTATTGTCACTTCTCACAAAAATCTTGCAATGTCACTCGATTGAAAGTTACAATATTGCATATCCTTACAACCACTCATCATATCCTTGAACCATCTTCATCAATAATTTTGGTTGGATGGGTAAATTCTAGGAATGCCCTTGTTCAACTCACCAACTCGCTTGAACATTCCAGACCACTCTGTATATTGTGAGTCCCCTTAAGTGCATAGATTGCAAAAATTGTCAAACTTTGATGAGGTATTTCTTAGAGCTTGTGCAAGATACACATGATCCATTAGATGCCATTGGATTGTGTTTTCTCTTTCCACAAAAACCTCTCTCACTTTCTTAAGATTTTTCCTTGTTCAAAAGTGGAGACCACTTTTCAATTCTTGAAAAATATTGCAATGTCGGCTGAATTTAAAGTTGCAATGTTGTGTATCTTTAAAACTGCTCATTGTGGCCTCAAACCATCTATGCCAACACCTTTGGTTGGGCGAGTAAACACTATGAATGACATTTTTTGGGTTCACAACTCACTCAAACATTATGAACCACTTTATACACGTGTGTCCCCTAAAGTGCATAAAGTGTGAATTGTGTCAAACTTTGATAGAATTTCTTTGAGCTCCTGTGATGCATGAATGACCCGTTAGATGCTAAGAGATTGTGTTATTTCTTACCACAAAAAATATCTCTCACTTTTTGGATATAATCAATCACGTTCAAAAGTTGTGAAAACTTTTTAGTTCTTGCAAAACTTGCAATGTCGCTTAGTTAAAAGGTGAAGCTTTGCATATCTTTGAAACTGCTCATCATGGCCTTAAATTGTATGTGAAAATACCTTCGGTTGGATGGATAAATTCTATAATGACCTGATTTGGATTCACGTCTTGCTCAAACTTTCCAGAAAACACCATACTTGTGTGTCCCCTAAAGTACAAATTGTGTCAAAATTTGCCAAGATGTTTCTTGGAGCTTATGCAATGTATGAATGGTTTGTTTGATGCTACAACATCATGATACCAAGTAGATACACAAAAAGGTCTCTCTCACTTTATGGATATTTGACCTCATTTAACATCAAGTTATCAAATGTTGCCGTAGTTGCACAATTATTGTCAATGTTGTAACAAAAGTTGTCAAACAATAATGTCAAAATTGTCAATTTTTCTATGATTATTAACAACATGATTAGGTAGTCAGTTGGCTAGTTTTAAATGATGGAAAATGTATAAATATATTCTTCTAACTTTAATTCAGGAGTTGGAGGATGTGAAGACGCAATAAATTTTTGATTTGCTACATTCTTCTTTGTGTTTTCACACATTGCGAGATGTTTTTTTGTCGTTTTATAGTTTATATGTCCATGAAATAGTTAATGCATGATTGAGAATGTTAGGAAAATGAATTAGCTTCCTTTTGTAGTTGGTCTCATCAAATTTCATTAAGCATTGTGAAATATGTATCAATTTTTGTGTGGACGGTTAGAAGTTCCCTACCTAGGGTAAGCAACAAGAAAGAAAAATGCATAACTCCACTTACTAGAGGTGAAAAATCTTGAAACTTTGTGGAGAGGACTATGATAACATTTTTTCCAAGTCTCCCAAGTTGCAGGACCATAAGATGAGTTTTGCATATGTTTTGGTTGTATTCTTAGTTTTAAATAATGTATAACAGACTATCAGGATAGCAAAAGACATAGTTTGTCAAACCAATCCATGTTTGGTGTTATCTTGGCAGGGATTTACCATAAGGGGCATGATTAGGAGACCTAGAATCCTATCACAACTTATTTTTCATGTTTATATAGTTCTATTGATTTAGACATAGATGACATTGTGTATGATAGTCCTATGGGATAATAAGAAAGATATTGAATTTATAAGTCATGTCTTGGGGTAAAAGAGTCGGAGAGTTTTTCCTAGGAGTTTGGGAACAACATTGTATTTGTGTGCCCATTATGCCAAAATGATTGTCCCCATTACATTAGTAATTGAAGATGCTTTGTATGAATGTTTCATTACATTATTTTGGTCAATGAAAGGGAGTTGTATTTAGTCTTTTAGGCCATATAAAAAGTTTTTCCATGGAATTTTTAAGTGTTCAAAGAATGGATGTTCAAAGATCCCTAAGTAGGCCAATCGAAGTGATCTAAGGAAGAGTACATAGGTTGTACCTATGTTTGGAGTGGTGAAAACCTCTGTAAGTTTTAAGTATTTTTCATGTTAAAGGTTCTTCATTTACATCATATATGTAAATACACAACACATAAAACATGAAGCATCCGTGCAAATTCACTTAAGTCAAAAATTTTATATGTGAATACACAAAGCACATAAAATATGAAGTATACATATGAATTCACTTAATTCAACAAGCATATATGTCAATACAACATAACATATAAGGCATGTAGCATACACATGAATTTATGAGGTCCACACATATAGATTTACTCAAGCTACAATGAATACATATATGGTATGAGTGATAAACATAATTATAGTTAAGGAATGAAACATACATGTTACCATAAAGCATGAATCATAAAGTAAGAATATACATAGATACCTAGAAATCATAAATATATGTAAGGCATAAACAATATATAAAGTGTAAGCCATCCACTTAAACATGAAGTAGTACATGTCAATACACGTGAGACATGAACTTCATACATAAAGCATGAACTATACACACACACACACACATGGAAAGCATAAATATATGTAAGAGATGAACAATCTACAAAGCATAAGACATCCACATAAACATGAAGTTGTACATGTCGATACACATGAGACCTGAACTGCATACATATAACATGAACTATAAATACTTGTTGGGCATAGATACATAAATACATACATACATATATATATACATATATGTATATATGTGTGTGTGTGTGTGTGTGTGTGTGTGTGTGTGTATATATATAGAGAGAGAGATATATATATATATATATAGATATACATACACATATACATATACATATACATATACATAGAGATATAGATATACATATACATATATATATACATATATGTACATGTACATGTATATATACATACATGTACATGTACATGTACATATACACATACACATATACATATATATACATATATACATGTACATATACATATATATATACATACATACATATATATATATATATATATTTATATATATATATATGTATGTATGTATGTATATGTATATGTATGTATATATATATCTATATACACACACACATATATATGTATATATATCTAGATATATATATACACACACACACATACATACATACATACATACATGTGTTTGTGTGTGCGGGGGGGAATATATCCAATTAAATTATATAGGCTTCTTGAAAGTCAAATGGATGTAGAATGTCACATATACAATATACAAAAAATATGACCAAAAATGCCATATAGGCATATATAAATGTCCCTAATCTAGTCATTTTCCATGAGGGGAAGAAAAGAAATCATGAGCTTCCTTCTAATGTTGGGTGGATGGAGATGAATATTATGATGGAGTCCTCTGAGTGCACTCACTCATCCTCCTCTCTAGACTCCTTTGGAGCTCCAACTGATAAAATTACAAGTATAATAATCAATAACTAATATACATTGAAATTGAATTATAGAATGACATGAAATAGAATATTCACTTACCACTAACAAATAGTCCTTGTGCTCATCCACGGGAGGGGCATGCTAATGATCTGGAGTTGCAATCCCCTGCAAAAACAATCAAGATAACAATTAAACTACATGCATGACTATCATTAAAATCTTCAATATGAACCATTAAAACAACAAAGAAAATTTACTAATCTCTTTCATACCTCAATCAATGTTTCATAACTCCTATAGTTGCAGCAACCCCATGATCCAATGAGTCATGAAAACTAGGAGGAGTCTTTGATGTTAACAGTTTAAAATGAAACAACAAGAGTATTATTTGGTTATCAAGAATACCTTTTTTTTTTTACAACACCACTAGTGAATAAATGGTACCTCTGTGAAAGTTCCACGATGTCCTTTACTGCATAGTGTCAACGTCGAAGGTCTACCAAAACACTAATGCACATGCACAATGAGTTATGAGACAACCATGTATATAGTTACGTACTACTCACATATTATAGTAATTATAATCCTTTATTAGATATATACATGTGGACTTGATGATGTTGTGAAAATGGGGCTAGAGGAACACTGCCACTGCCACTGCCATGAACACCTTGAACCTAGATTTTGATCATAATCATTCTATTAATTTAGTTATGAATTCATTTATAAGTTAAATATAATCAAATAAATTAAATTTATCTTTCAAATAATTACATCTGTATCAATTTTGAATGTTGTATTAAAAAATTCATCATTCATGACTCTATCCACATGATCATCACCACTATATGTGCATAGAGCTTCACATGATTGAAAAAAATGGGGTGAAACTTGAGCCCTCGAAGAATCATGTCTCACTATGTACTAGAGGACTCATACACTATAGGAGGATCCGAGTGAGTGTGCTAATGGTTCCTAGTGTGTCCACCTCAACAATATCCTTCACAATAAAATGAATGGTAACGTGCTCTACGTGAAGTCTAGAAATGGGTCTCTGGACTATGTTAGGGTCACGTTGTGCCCCTAGTATATCATGTTAGGACCTCCCACCTCTACCTTGAAATTCTATAAAAAAAAAATAGTTCAGAACCTCATTGAGGACAAACTCACAATAGAGCTTCCTCAAAAAGTATAAGGGAACCTCATGATTATTATAAGGAGGATAGACAAAAACCATCCACCATCTATCCCAAAAATTATTTTTAATCCATTCATGGTGGTACCAATGGATTGAGAACCTCCTATAATTAATAGTAAGAGGTGCATTCATTCTAGGATCTGTACTAAAGAGCACACAAATGTCAACTTTGTTTCTTTTTTCCTTTTTTACATCCTCATGTATGATAATTTATCTACATAATATTATTTTTTCTCCTCTCTTTTATTTGACCAAAAAATAATTTTCCCACTAATTGTGCGTAAGTGGGTCAAGGTTGATTGCAATCATTCTGCAAGCAATTCCCTGTGAGAATTTGTACCACTAGATTCTTCTAGCCTTCCAATCAAAGCCACTAATTAATTTGTTTTTTATTTGGTTTATAAGATTTTCATGTGTGCATAGGGGATGTCTATAGATTGATGGAGGAGGTTTACATACATTTTCTTCATGAACTTCTTCATGAGGAGGTGTCTCAAGGTTTTGTTGAGGTGGATTAATATATGCTAAAAATCAAAACAAAATTTAATTTAAAACCCTAATTAAACTTATAGTTTAATAAAAAAAGACGCTCAAAAGATACATATACTCACCTCTTTGACCTCCTCAACATATTGGCAACATTTTTGTGATGATCCAATGTGCATATGAATAAAATTAGGCTTCCAATACTGTGTGCACCAATCTAAAACTCAAAAATATTCCTCTTCCTTGCGGCTTCAAACAAAAAAATGGGATTTGAAATGGGTTTTAGAATACATAACCTTTTATATATGGCACATTCCATATAGGCTTGGTGTGCCCAAGCCTTAGAATCGACACACAAATACATAAGGTGTGTGACATATAGCATATGACACATGCCATACCTTTTCTAGGGGACCAAAAAAGTCAGTGGTGACTTTTTGGTCCCCCTTCTTTGTACACTTACCCATAGATATAGCATTAGAATCAATGCAGTCTTGGATAACAAATTTCAAACAGTTTTTTTTTAGTATCATGACCAGGTTGACAATGATATTGGCAAAAAACTTTGGAATCAAAGCTCTTGGGAGTTGGTTTTGAAGGATCAATTGGCTTAATGGGAAGAAGTGTTAAGACATTAGCATTAATCAAATTCAAATCATATTATGCAAAGATTCAGAAAGAGGTGTAAAATTACAAGGTCTAAAATAAGACGACAAAGGAGTCACACCTTTGGATGTTGTTGCTACTTGTACATCAATATTATTTGATGAATTGTTGATCTTGATGAAGTCTTTAGATTTTTTAATCTTTTGATAATGCTCAAATAGGACTCAAGTGTTGAATTTCAGTGATCCTTCACTGTTAATGAATTGGACTAAGTCAAATTTGAGGGAAAATGATATAGTGATGCAAAAGGCTAAATAAGTAAAATTGATAATAATTGGGAAGTACAGATTGATGAAAATAGACAAACGATTGCAACGACTTGAAACGGGATCTAGAAGACTATACTAGAGCTTGTAGAAATTCATCATGTTCCCCATGATTCTACCCAAAACTTTCACAGCCAATTTGACAAATCCCACACTTTTTCGATTAGTCCCAACAGTTGTACCACATATTCTTACACAAAGAAAAATGGGGAAAAGGTTGTGGAAATGAATTTTCCTTGGTCAAACCCATGTTTAGTAATCAACCTTGAAAATGAAATAAAATTACATAAAAGAAAGTATGTAAATGAAAAGGTAAATATTAGATCTACCTTGTAAATAAGTATACCTTCACGAACAGATTTAGAAATCGCACATATTTATGAAGATGCTTGTATGTTTCTTAATTTGTAGTTATTGTTTACTTTGAATCAAGGAAGCCCTTCACAAATGCATGGATCTATGAATACCACTCTTATATCTTCAATGTTGTTATGCTTGATGAACACTTGCTATGAATGACTTGAATGAATGTAGATGGACAAAACATCTTCTGGCTTAGTTGATAACTCCTCTACTTGGCCATCATTGGAGAGAACCATGTTACAATAGAGAATATTACCTTCAAAATACTGTGGATGCTTGAAGAAATGCTAGATCTTGGATGTTTGCCTTCAAATCTTGAACTTGATTGCTTGATAATGAATGCATTCTTGCTAATGGATCCTGATTTCTTGCTTGTGGTTTTGATAATAATGGATACCAAAATGAGGAGAGATAGGCCACTTATATACCTCTCACATATTTTAGGACTCAAACTTAACTTATGCCAACCACAAGTTTTAATTTACCACTAAAAGATTGCAATGAGGTCCCAATTTGAATTTGAGCCCAATTGTGGGGGAACACAATGCCTTAAGCATTGTGTTGCTAAGAACATAATGCCTTGGGCACTATGTACCTAAGAACATAATGCCCTGGGCACTATGTACCTAGGAGAAAGAAACAAGATTGAAATGGGAGATCGGGAATATAGGGTAGATGCTAGAATAGGGGGAGATAGGTAGATGGATAAGGCATAATGAACATGAAATCTCAAAATCACCAAAATTGGGCCTAACTAAGCATCTAATTATAGGTGCTAACTTTTTAGGATGGTACGCTTCTATAGATGCTTATTATTCCTATATTTCTATACTTAGTTACATATATCTTTTGTTAAAATATTCTAGTAGATGAGACATGACCCACCTACCTATCCCTATTCTACATAATGTCATTTTAGTCTCAAGATCCACAAGATCTTTGTAGTGAAGTAAAATAAGTTTTGCATTGATTTTGTCTACTCTTACTCCTTTTTTGTAGACAATATTCATCCCCTATTTTAATTGGATACTTTTTGAATCATGTTTAAGTATCTTTAGTGATTCAAGTGTGTCCATTTGCAACCATTTTTTTTGGCTTCTTTCATGGTGAACTATATTTGGGAATTCATGAATAAATGGTCAAATTTTAAATCGCAAGATATAAGTGATCAATAAGATCATTTACATGGTGGATGTTATTCATGGTTGAGTGAGTGAGGATAAACATGAAGACATATGAAGATATTCATTTTGAATCTCTCACAAATTTGATATATTAATTATTACTTTTTTGTTTGTTTGGATATATTTGTTATAGTCACCTTTTGACTGTCATGATGGTCCCGAGTTTAGAAAATGGCCTTCAATGGATATATATTTTTTAAAGTAGTGTAATATGAAATTTAACCGAGCTTTAAATATAATAATACATTAATTGAATTAAAAAGTGATTGGAATATGTATAACAAAATTTGTGTAGATCATATAAAATAGTGGTACAAATAAGACAAAGGATATAGGAAAAATAAGGAACTTGGCACCAAAGGATAAAGCTCATTGCCTAGGATTATCCTATGATGTGCTTACATCCAAACAATGCACTCTAGTTCTTCTTTCATGATGTCATCTAGAAAACTTACAAAATCCAAAATGTTTATTAGATTTCAAATTTATTTGCACAATAAGAAACATGAATAATAAAAGCAACAAACTAGAGTAAACTATATGATATATCTAAATAAACTTAGACTAACTACAACAAATTAAAAAATGAAATGATAAGGAAGAACAAGAAAGAAAATAAAATTGTTGTGGGGTTGTAGTCTCCCAAAAAATTGTAGCTGAGAAGAGAGATATTGTTGGACCCGTGAAGGAGCTTGTCATGAGTGGTCAAGTCCTTGATTTAGTTTTTCTACCTCAATAGATAGCCAAAATATAGAAAATGGCAAAATAAATTGTGTGCTCCTATCCTAAGTGTCTCTTTGGAGAATCCAAAGAACAAACCCAATAGAGATATCAAAAGGGAAATGCAAATGCAAATATAATATTAGACTAGGATTTAAATCAGAGTGTTGAGAAGAAGGTCCCCAAGGTGTCAAAGCTAACAACGATAGGATTCTACAATGTAACATGATTAAAATAAGAAGCTGAAGAAACTAACTACAACTCAATCACCTTATAAGCTTGTTGAAGGTAAGAGTGGAAATAATGTAATTGAGAAATGTTGTTGAAATTCCAAAGAGTATAGTCGATAGCTATAAAGTGCTCAGATAAAACCAAAATATTTAATAATCCTAGAAACAATAGTGTAGAATGCATAACGAGGGAGAGATTATAAGATAGAATGAGGTAGATTAAGATTGTATGAGAGGTTTTAAAATTGATCAAATGGAGAGAGATAAGAAAGCTAGCTAGTTATTCAAATTCAATTAGAGTAGTTGCCGACGACATAGGTAGGTGATAGGTGATGAAATGCTCTAAAGAAATCATAGAGTCATAAGATTTCATGGGATGCTAGTGTGTCACATGGATGTCTATGCATTGGACGAGTGCCCAAATAATTCTAGCTCTAAAACTAGCCAAACACTAAGAAATGACAAGAATGTGACAATTATAACATTAAATTTTGTAGGAAAAATGACTGTAGGAGGCTAGGCCTTCACACCATAGGAAGAAAAAAGCCAAAGCTAGGGTTGAATGAATCTAGAAAATGTGCACTAGGGGAGATGGAACTAAAGAGAGCTCAAAACATAATGTGAACTTGTGAGGGTAAACAATTTTTGTTTATTACAATTAGACTAAGAAAATTAAGCAAAAGAATGAGAATTATGTTTAGTTCAGTGATTCAACTAACGTATAGGATCTGTAAACACTTGGCTAGCAGTATAACCATATCTCGAGTAGGATAAAAAATAACTCTATCATAGCTCTAGATATACAACAAAGCAATGTCTAGGCAACTAATGGCGTGTCGACTTGTATAATTGCTTACCTATATAGAACTTTGGCTAATTAAACATAAAATGCATAATCATAAATTGATACTTGAACTTTGATTATAAATTCTTTATAATATATGACAGAATTCATGTGCATAGACTACGATTCAAGTAATACCCAATATGATCCTATGGTTAATCCCTACTATTCTAATCATTAAACCATTCTTTTGCACTTGTTTTTCATTGAATTTTGGGTTCATAAATAAACATTTTATTTTGAAATTTTCAAGAATGCGTACTAAAAGGAGTTGCCATTTGTTGATGCTTGCAAAACACACTAGAAATCAAAGATGCCCTCTTTCAGAATGTTGGTTCAAGATTTGTGTTTTTCTCTAGTACCTTGTGTGTATGGTCTCATCAGCCTGTGCATTCTAAGTTATTTTGATCACTATCTCTATCAGTAATTGAGAAAATTTTCATGACATTTTAGATTTGTAAAGATTTTTTATTATATCGCCCATTGCCTTACCATATGTTACACTGAATTTCAATGAATATAAACAAGTTCATGGTATGATTTGGTTTATTCATGGAGAGGCTTGTAGATATGAAGTTTGTCATTGCCCTTGATTAATGAAGATTCTAATCTATACATTTTTTCGTTGCTTCTATTTGAAACTCCTTATTCATGCATATCTTGACCTAGTTAAGGCTTCATGTTGATGGACATCTTAATTTTATATGTACATATATTCACGTTCATAGTCTTGCTTTTGGCCGCAATGTTTATATTAGATCTGGTTTTGATCTTGTTTTACCTTCCATCGTGGTTTCCTCTGTTTATAATGTTATAGTTATCCTTTGGACTATAGTCATTTCTATCTTTCTATAGTGGGCTTCATCATCCCAATTCTAACTTAAATAGAGCTTTGGTCCAAAATTTACACTCTACAATCTATTTTAAAGTTGATTTGTGACAACCAGTTTCTCATCATTTAACTGATATCTTATAACATGTGTTTATTAGCAATCATTCAGAAGCCCGGGACAATCAACTGGGTTAGTCATGGCATGTTTGTTCATCAGCCCATTGCAATCCACGGCTGGTCATTTGTGGGTATTACTGCAAAAAGACTCAAAAACAGGCCCTTCTAGAGAGGGGTTCAATTTGATCTTGTCCTCTTTTAGAGGTTGGGATCTCAGGTGAAACTCCTACGTTCAAAAGTTGCAATCTTCCACTGATAATTGAGGTGAATCATGGATCACAGTCCACAACCAAATATCTTTTATTATTCTCAGAGTTAAAGGTGTGTCTATATATATATAAAAGATTGATAAACACAATTGCATCAACTTACAAAAACATATATAATTTGTTTTTAAACAGCGGCCTGATAAGCAAAACTCTATGCCTATTCTGTCATAGTTCAACTTAACAGGAACACAGTCCACAACTAACTATCTTTTCTTATTCTCAGAGTTAAAAGAACATAACTTTTTATCAAATATTTATCTTTATACTTATATATAATATTTAGATAAATAGAATTATATATATGGTTGATAATCACAATTGTATAATTGCTTTGTCATTGTTCAACTTACCAAACATATATAATTTTTTTCAAAACAGCGGCCTGATAAGCAAAACTCTATCCCTATTCTGTCATATTCCAACTTAACAAAATTTACATAATTTTTTTAAAAAAGCAACAGCTGAATATACACAATTTATTCATGCTCTGTCATTGCTCAACTTTTAAAAAGATACATAAAAATATTAAAAAGCAGTGGCTGGATAAGCACAACTCTATCCGTGCTCATCATTGCTAACTTGACAAAAATATATATATATATATAAAACCTAAAAACAGTGGCTTGATAAGAAAAACTCTATCCTATTCTGTCATTGTTCAACTTAACAAAATACGCAGAGAAAACTTTGAATACAATAGTATCAGTGCTCTGTCATTGCTCAGCTTAACTATACATACATAAAAAAACCCAAAAACACAGCGGCTGGATAAGCACAACTCTATCCATGCTCTGTCATTGTTCAACTTAACAAAACATAAATAAAAAATTTAAAAGTAACCGCCTGACAAGCAACACTCTATCCCTACTCTATCATTGTTCAATTTAACATAATGTACATATTTTTTTCATAAAACAACAGCTGGATAAACAAAAATTAAAAAGCAACAGCTGAATAAACAAAAATTAAAAAGCAACAGCTGAATAAACAATTGTATTCATACCCTATCATTGCTCAACTCAACAAAACTTACATAAAAAAGCTATAAAGCAGTGACTGGATAAACACAATTGTAACCATACTCTGTCTTAAACCACTACTGAATAAACACAACTGTCTTCATACTCTGTCATTGCTCAATTTAACAAAACATACATAAAATATTAATGACCAGCTGTTAGATAGAAAGTGTCACGTTGCTCAACTAAACAGATCATACATAACTTCAAAAGCAAAACCAGCTACTGGATAGGCAGATAACAAATAATATTGTGGGAAACTGCATAAACAGCCCAACTTTCATAAAATGTTCAAATGTTCATGATTTTCTGGTTGGTCACCCACATCTTTGGTAGTAACCTTGGAAACAAAGATGAAATCCAGATGATAGAGAACAGGCAATATTGTCACTGAACACACAAAAACAAGGATAGGGCCAAAAGTCCAAAGAAGCAATGGAAACCCTAAGTAGAATAACCTATTCCCAATGTTGTTAAAAATGAAACCCCTCTCAAACAGTTCAGACACGTAATCAGCAGTTACTACTGGGGACTGCCATTGTATGGTGTTGACCAAGTAAGTGACCTGATTCAGGAAACGAATGGAGAGAGAATGGCAGAAGAAGGAGAAGATGAAAACAACCAAAATGGTGACATATTTGAGGGAGACCACGAGTTCCCCATGAGCACCGTAGGTTGTGTCGTTGAGAGGCTTCTTCACACTGTATGTGCTGCTGATCATGGCTGCCAAACCAGAACACAAAAGAATGCATGTTGTTGCCATCAAGGTGGATCCCATTATGCTGTTTCGTATAGTTTGAACTGCAATGATATTGTTCCTTTCATTGTTCTGCATTGCCAAATTGGAAAAGAACAGAACTCAATTTCATTAGAAATGGGTATTTTTTTGTGTCACACAATTGATTGTGAAAAACATTTTAATTATCAAAACCTCTGCTGATCTATGATAAAGTTTGCTTTATATGACAGACTAGACCTCAGATTATCCAGACAGTTGGAATGGTATATACACAACCTCAGAATTATTGGAGATCAAATGGAATTTCATTAGAGATGAGTATTCTTTTTGTGTCACAGTTTAATGGTGAAAAAAATTATATACACAACCACAGAATTCTCAGAATTATTGAGACAAAATGAAATTTCACTACAGATGGGTATTTTTGTGTGGCACAGAGTCAAATGGTGAAAAAACATTGGCCAAATGAGATTTCATTTTAAAAATGGGTGTTTTTGTTTGGCAAACATTTTTTATACACAACCACAGCATTCTTATAATTAATGAGACCTAATTAAGTTTCATTAGAAACAGGTATTTTTGTTTGGCACACAATTGAACAGAATCCTCATAATTAATGAGACCAAATGAAATTTTATAGAGATGGGTATGATAAAAAAAGAGATTGTGTACAGAAGTCTCATAATTAATTATACCAAACTAAGGTTTGTTCATGTGTACTACCTATCTTAAGGATTAAAGAATTGACACTTATCTTTGAATTCTACACTTTAATTCTGTATATAGACTTAGAAATACTGTTAACTCTTTCAACCCTATTGTTATATACTTTATATGTTGCAAAAGCTATCCTAAGCTACTATATTCCAAATAAAGAGACTTTTGTCTCTCTTAAAAAGGACCTATGCTTTCTATGCAACATTTTTGTGGGCTGGAAGATCTGTTCAATGCTGTCATGTTCCTTTGTTCAGCCACTCATGATTCAGGATAAGACCCATAATTCTTCCAAAAGTAAGTTCAAGTGGATTCCTGCCTAGGATAGGACTACTTTCAATTTAATAGAAGATAAAAGACCTGACTTTTCTTTCCAATATAATATTGTTGTGGGTTGAGAGATCCTGTTCAATGCTGACATATTCCTCTGTTCAGACGCCCCTGGTTTCAGAGAATATGACCTATAATTCCTTGGGAAGGGAGTTGATAGGGAGTTCCTGTTATTACTTTTGATTTAGAAAATATGGAATCATTTACGTGGTTGAAAAGCTTTCTTGATTATATTTAAAGTAAAAAATTATTCTAAGTGGAAGTGATTTAAATAAGTTAAGAGTCCTTTTCATAACTAAAACATTTGAAGTTTTAAAATCAATTTTATATTTTTATGTATTTAAAATTGAATCTGTGTTATCTTTAAACAAAATCGTTTTGAAAGTTAAAACTATCAAATTAGAGGCTTCTCAATCCAAAATTGATACATTTATTTGGAAGTATATGGGGGTGTTGGGAGTTAATATGAAAGTTTAGTTGGGGAAGTCAAATGATATTAAAAAAATGGAGCTGAGGAAACAGACATCCTCATGAAACATAATAAAGATGTAAACTATACTGAGTAAACATTCAATATGCTTAGATTACCCATAGCCTGTCTCAAAGGACACCTGCAGTTGCCAAAGAATATGTATATTTGAAAACAAAAACAAAAATATTTCTTTTGCCAAATCAAAAAAAACCTGTATCATCTATTTTGTACTATTTTTCTTGATTCAGTTGTGGAGAATGTATATGTATTATTGTTTCTCTTAAGTTCTTTCATTCTGATGATGGATAATAGCCTGAATACAAATAAATTCTATGAAATTAAATCTAGGAACACGACACACACATAATCATTATAGACCATAGCGATCTAATGTCTGAACCCACATCATTGTTTTCTGATGTCTTCAGCTTCAAGAAGCAGTCTTACAATATGAGCCTAATATAATGAGCAGAGGTAAAGACAGCATCACCATTCCTTTTACCTTGATCATGCTTTGCATCCATATCCTTCTCCCAATGGAATTAACTCCAATGGTAGTCTGGAGAGGGTAGTTTTTAACTCTGTACCAGAGCAAAAAGTGGTACACCAAACCAGACATAAGTGCCAAGGGCACCAATATAATGTCCAGATAACCTTTCTTCCATTCCATTGTTTGCATCACTCCGATTCTCAAACAAACTTCAGCAGAGCCAAAGCATGACCATGAACAACTTATCTTATAGACAGTTGTTATGGCTCAAACAACCAAATGTATGTATAGAAAACATGGTATTCAGCTATTGGGTATTAGTGAAATGCTGAGTGGCCACTTTATCTTTGGTCATGATTAATATGTGAAATTAGCTTGTGAGAGCGTGCCCCAAAAGCCACAAAATGCTGCCTAAATTTTGTACAGAGTGAGCATAAAAAAGTGAAATTGAAGAATTTGTTGCAACATTTCAGCACTACACTTCCCAATTTAGTGTTTGTTCACATCATCTTTCATTTTTTTGATTTTTCCTAAGGTTGCATGTTATGTTGGAAACTCTTATTGTTAGACATCAATTTTTTTTAGCCGAACTTTCTCTGTCAATGTGTGTCACATAATTGGTGTGACAAGTAGGTGGTGCATACAATTGTATTTTCTGTCTATTGTTGACTTACATTCAGGGAAAAATGTTGTTTAATCAAATTTTCTTTTGGATTACATTTGTTTTACATGAAAAATGTATTTACTGACATGGGCCTTAATGCCAGAAGTTCCATTAAAGATTGAGATAGCATTGTTCGCCACTTTCATTAATGAGTGACAAGTCGTACAACATGATAGGCAACTTAAAAGATTTTAATGTGGGGTTTTCATCCAGATGAGATCATTTCTCCCCATCACCATGTTAATCAAATCTCTCTTAAGGTCAAGATTGATATGTTTTGGTTGCACATTCTTAGTGGGTTTGTGGGTCATGTTGATTGTGTATACATGATTATTTAGTTCTATTGTCAAGAACAAATTCTCTTGTACGGGTGTTTTGTTAGTAGTGGTGGAGCCCTATGCATTTAATTGAAGTTGTGTAAGGACTAGGATATAGGTGGGAGAGGGCGGCCCTTCTTGTGGGTTGCTCGAGTGCATTTGGGTGGCCCCTCCTACTCCCAACTCCTCTTCCTTTTCTTGTGGTTGGGCATTTTACTAAAAGTTATTAAGCATGTATATAATGGAGGAGTTTTATTAGAGTTTTGGTTGGTTTGGTTTGGATGATGTTGATTTTGTTCCTGTCATTCTTTTGTTTTTCATCATAGTGATGTTTCAAATTTTGATTTAGTGAAAAAGATTTTATATTTATCATGAGTTTGTAAGTTTTTGTTTTCAAGTGATTCTTTTGATCTAAATGTCAACTAGTCAAAGTGGTTGAATATTTAATGCTAGGGTCATTAAGTAGGAAGTGGAGACAAACGACTCTAAAATAGTCTTGCAAATTTACCTTGAAGGTTTGTTCATGTCATTCTTTTGTTTTTCATCATAGTGATGTTTCAAATTTTGATTTAGTGAAAGAGATTTTATATTTATCACGAGTTTGTAAATTTTTGTTTTCAAGTGATTTTTTGATCTAAATGTCAACTAGTCAAAGTGGTTGAATATTTAATGCTGGAGTCATTAAGTAAGAAGTGGAGACAAACGAATCTAAAATAGTTTTGCAAATTTACTTTGAAGATGGTTATGAAGTAACATGCTGGAGTCTTAAATTTTGGCAAAATTTAATGCTTTCTAAGAGTTAAATAACATTAAGCATTCTTGGATAGCCTCTTGTCATAGTCATTTTTTTACTAATCATCACCAAGTTTTTGCATTTGATCAAAGGTTGAAGCTATTGAAGTTTTCTTAAAATAATTACTGCCCACATGCGAGCACTAGTTTAACTTTCCACCCTCCACATTCACCTTACATGTCAATACATTTTACCTTGAGGAACTTGGTATAGTTTATCTTGTAAGACATCATAGGTTTGTAGTTAGTGGCGAGAGTCAAATTCAAATAAAGGTTTCTATTAAAGACTTTAGTGTTTCATCGAAATCAACCACAATGAAAGAAGCAACAAAGTCGTCGCTATTTTGATAAAGCAAAATTTGCTTTTATCGCATCAATACATATCGAAGAGACTTGGATATTGGATAAGCATGAAAAGATCTATCGAATCATCAAGTTATACCGAAAGTAGAAGTATGAAACAAACCAGTGTATAGCTTTATCAAAAGAAAAGAAATAACAAAGAGCTTGAGTTTCGATGAAACCGTGATGTCTAATAAGTTGGAAAAAATTACGCTGAAAGGAAATGTTTGATGAAACCTAAATTTTCAATGAAGTATGAATAAAGCTACATCGCTAGCTAACCTTCTTAAGAGAAACCCTTGTCGATGAAGATTCACATATTTTCAATGAAATTGAAAGATCTAACTAAGTTTAACATGGCAAACATGGTTTGCAAAAAGAGAAGGTTTCACCGAAAAGGTTTATGACGAAGTAGTACATGCATAAAGAAATATAGCGATGGAGAAAGGTTTATCTTTTATCGAAAAGACGCTTTATTGATGAAAGGATGGATATCGAACAAAGGAAAAAGTTTTACTTAGAAATCAATATTTCATCCAAATCCCATTTCGATGTAATGATCATAGAGCTGCATCAAAAAGAGAAGATATTAATGGAACGACATGCTTTTGACAAAGATAAAAAGGTTTGTTTGAAAGGAAGGTTTTTATCTAAAGAAAGCACATTGATGAAATCTGTTTGGCGTTTTGTAATGGAAAGTTGTTTCAATGAAACACTAAGAAGACTGCAGTGAAGAAAACTTTATGGAAGAAATATATGGAGTCTAACAAAGTGAAAAATGTGACTAGCTACAAAACAAGTGTTTCATTGAAAGGGATTACATCAAAGAAGTGGTTTTATTGCTCCATCGAAAGCAGGCTTATTGAACAAACTGAGGTTTCAATAAAACATTCTACGGGTCTAGCGAGAAAATAGTTTCATCAATGAAAATACTTTGATATAAGGCATAGTCATTTGATTGAAATTTATTATTGATGAGACATAAAAATCAATAAATTAAAAGAAGGATAGTCTGAGAATGAATGTTATATCGAAAATTAAACTATTGAGGGAACTATTCATTATTTGATCGTAGACACTACTTGTAGCCATGAAAACTTATATCAATATAATAGGAAGAGGATTCATTGATATTTTGCTGCAATTGTAGAAATGATATTAGAGAGACAAGTAAAAATTCCATCGAAAGGGAAAAAGAAATAAATGAAGTTTGTCATGAATAACAGTGTGTTGATATATGTCACATAGACACAGATATTTGAATTCATGCCATCAAGGACAATTGTAGTACCACATAGATGTAACTTTTTCATACTAGATTATGTAGTAAGATAAATGCTTGTTGTGAACATTTGAAAGAAAAATTCAAAGGTGATCAACTAAGGATTTGTGAATTATTTGCAGAGATCCACATCTCAGGCTGGCAGGAAACCAAGTAGGTTACTAAACTTCACTGATTTATTTATATTATTTAGTATGGAAGCTTCAACTTCAAAAAAAAACCTAGGGCAAAGAAACAAAAAGACTCCCTAAACTAGAAATTAGTGAGGACATAGAAACCTAAAAGGTAGAAAAGGAAGGGTATGCCTCTGAACCAAGACTTGTTAGATCGATTCCCCTCATTTAGACAAAGATCAAAATGGATTAAACCCAGAGAAAATGGATTGGAGAATAAATTTGAAGAATTTGATGACATTTGGATAGAATTAAGAGGGCATAAGAGAAGAAATGAAGTAGAACCAGTGAGTAACCCATGGAAACTGAATTTGGGGAACTTGGTTGTTCCAAATATTTTTGTGAATGTTGAATTGATGCAAGCCATTGTTGAAAATATTACCCTATGAAAATAATGGTCTATGATTATAAGGGAAACCCCATTATTACCAATAAAAAAAGAGTACATAGAAAAGGTGTTTGATCTAGATTGGGACTGTGAAAACCACAATGATATATACAAGCTTAGAGAAGAGTAAATTTCACCCTTGAAAGTGCATATAAGATGTGAAGGTTACCAATTCATAGACTGAGAAAAGAAAGGGCCATATCTATGCTCAAAGAAGAGGAAAAGCCTCCATATAATGTGAATCTATTCCATCCATATGTAAAGTATACCTATTATACAGTAGGGTAGGCGTTATGGATTAAAGCTCCTCCTTTGATGAATATTACTACCATGGTTTTAGTTGTTGA
The DNA here is from genome assembly GCA_027943335.1 of Chamaecyparis obtusa. NCBI lineage: Eukaryota > Viridiplantae > Streptophyta > Pinopsida > Cupressales > Cupressaceae > Chamaecyparis > Chamaecyparis obtusa. The sequence continues at coordinate 58,747 of BSBK01005423.1, read as the reverse complement.
TGTACAATCGCATGATGCCCATGCTTTAAATTATGATGCTTACTTGGCATAACAGATCAACCACTCATTGGAATAGATAAAAAATTACTCAAGCTCGGTGTATTTCAAGAACTATTCTCTTTTGATGCACATGTTCCTATACAGTGAACAAGAATTGAGGTTATGGAAGGATGAACTTCCAATGTGAGAGTCTGATAAAGCTAATTTCCACAAGCTTGTGCAATTGTGGCTATCTATCTAGGATCAAAGGTTTGATTTCTACCAATATTTGTATTTTGAAGAGAACTTTGTTAAGCCATTGTGAATGTTTTTATTCATTCCCATGATCACACATTGACCCTAGAAATAAAGAGATTCCTTAGACCCAAAGATTTTGAGGAAAGTGTAATTGATCAAAACTAGGGTGATTGGTATGCTTTCAAGGAATATACTTGTTGGAAACTACAATTGTTATATTGTCATTTCAATGTCAAACCTTAATTGGTGAGATAGTTGCTATCTAGTTAAGTACCATATCTTTTGATTGAGGAAGAGGATTTGAAAAAGGAGATAACAAGAGGACCTAGTGAAAGGTTGAGTTATGAGAAACTACAATGGATACTTGATTAGTTGGCACATTGGCAAGGTAAGGTGGTGTTTATCTATAACAATAAGTGAAGAAGATAATTGATTTGAAGCATAGAAGAAATGAGGAAAGAAAGTCTGCAAGCATAGGCTTAACTAAGCAAAAGAGAGGAAATTTAGTGTAAGTCAAGTGATGCTAGTGCTGACCGAGCACCAGTATAAGATGAGCAAATTTTAGTATTGACCGAGCATCAGTAATTGTTGAGTATCAGAGAATTAACCAAGTGAAGACAATAATTGCCGAGAATAAAAGTTTTAGCAATGACCAAGCTATCCAGTAATGACCAAGTAGATGAACACAGTATTGGTCGAGTGTCAGTAATTTATAGTTTGTGAAAGAATTGAGATTCCCAACTAACATAGTTGAATTTTTCGGATATGTAAAACATGTTGAAGATAAAGATGAATGACCTAGAGCATTTAATGCATGGTAAAACATTTTCTTATGGATTCAAGGAGAAGTTTTGATAATTATCTAGAAGGATAAGGAGGAGAACAAAATGTTGGAAGGATTCGATGAATCTGACCTAAACCTAAGATCTACGGAGATGATTAAGAGGCAAAAGATTAAGCTACCTAATGAAGGAGATGGGTTTGTGCAAGATCATGAGGGGCCAAAAAGTGGCGATGTGAAAAATATTCACTTTTCACTCATCCAAAAGCGCATGAAAGCGCTTGTTGACTTTTTAGTAGGCCTAGGTGTCAGTACACCTGGGCAAACCTGCCACCAAAGCACATACCTAATTGGGTACCCGAAAATATCGGGTACCCAATAACTGTGGCATATATCCGACACCCGTGAGCCCTATTCTTCATTTCCTAGCACGATTTCTTCAAGTTTCTAACCGCATTTTTTTGATACCCGATATATTTTTGGATACCTGACATTGGAAACCCCAAATTTGACTCCGAGCATATTCGGTAAGTAGTTAATTGCATATTTTTATTAATTTATTTCATTTTCATTATAAATGTAGCATTTTAAAAAAAAATAGGGTTTTGTATTTATATTTGTAATAATATTTGAAACTTAGATTTGTTTTTTATTTAATCAGGCATGGCTGACAACAATGAAGAAAATAACCCTCCAAATAACAATCCTGAAAATAATCCCCCATATCTAAACCCTAAATCTTTACAAGATTTGATAGAAGAAAATTTGAACACAATACGAAGTTTCCAAAACACATATCAAAATATACCTACATTAGGTCCCATGCTTGCCACACTAAATACAATTGTTGGAAATATTGACACACTCACGCAGCAACATAATGCTGCTCTTCATTGGCGTGATGATATGCACGCCCAATTTGATGATGGGCTTGACCATGATGGGATTGCGGCCCTTAATATAAGTAAGGAAGATATAGCAGCCCTTTTTGTCGATCCTAAAACCGGAATACCAGTTGACCCCAAAAAGCCCAAATTATCAATAAAATGGTGCACAAATGAAGCAATGCGCACAAACTTTTGGGATCGCTGGTGGATGGTTTTTGATAAACCACCACATAGCAATTTGGAGGTCCCATTTTATTTCCTTAAAAAATTGTATGCTGAGTTTGTGCTTGGTCACCATGTTGATTATTGGAGTATGAGGCCCAACATGGGCGTAGGCAAAGGAGCTCCTCAGACTAGGCCATCTTCCCAGTGCCGAAAGGCCACTACCTTTGTCCCCCCCCACTGATGTCACACCCCCTCCTCCAGTGCAGCATCCCGATATCATTTATGAGGTTGCTGAACTGACTATTAGGGCCATTCATTTACTGAGTGATCAGTTGATCACACAAACTAGGTCAGTGTTGCCTCCTGTGGATGTTGTTGGCGCATCGACATCTCGTCAGAGTTCACATGTATGCGAGCCCCATATGTGCATTATGTGCAGGCATATGTGCCTCGGACCACTTACTGATTCTGATATATATCAGTTTCATGATATTGATGAGGGAGATACAGGAGAGGCTGCAACACCTCATGGAGCATCTACATCTCATGAGAGTGCTCAGGAGGTGTACGTAGAGCCATTGACTCCTGTTGATACGGTAAGAGTAAACATTATAAATAAATTTGTCACATGACTTATTTAATTTAAAAATAACTTATTTATTTAGATTAGTTTTAATGATTGCATGCACTTATGTATATATATTTTTGCCATTTATGTTCAGTCGATGACATAGGAGGAGGTGAGACAGGTGGATGAGTCCACACTTTCGGCCATTTCATTTGGCCTTGATGACCGTATGATATATTATAAATTATGTACCCATTAGTTTTTTTTATATCATTTGGTGTACATGCTTAAATCTCTATCAATTAGAGCAATAAAATTCATACATTTACTAATATATATTGTCATCTTATTGTGTTCTTGTAGGCTACAGCCGACATCAGTGGGGGGCGTGAGGGGGTTCCTTCATCAGGTGTCGACAAAGGAAATGTAGTTAATTGTTTAAGATTAATTATGCATGCATATGTATGCCACTTGTGTGTAGTAATAAATATTTTACTTGCACTTTATTGTATAGGGTGTGGCTATTGATGATGTCCCGACACCGGTTCGGCGGCATAGGGTTACAAGCGTCTCGATTCGGAGTGATAGCCCGATTGTACGTAGACTTTTACATATTGTTATTTTTATTTTGTAACTAGGGTTGCTATGATGAAGTACATTGATATATAATTGACAATCTTTTTACTCTCATAGGTTACTCCGACTGTGAGGGAGGTCCCACGAGAATCTTTTGTTTCTTTGTTGACCCAGCCCACTATTCCAGAGGAGGGATCACCAGATGTAAGTTTTAATTTTAGTTCAATCAATTTGTAATTTTATTATGCTATCATCCTATTTTGTAGATTTATTACTCTATGTTGCACCAGTCTACTAATCTCATTATTGCAAATATATATTTATAGGTCATAGTTGGTATTGTTGGCATGGTCCCTTCGCTACCTAGGACTTATGCTAGGACACCTGATCATGGTAGGCGATCGAGAGACCAGGTACAAATTTATTTGTATTTGGTTATAATTTTAATTAAATTAGTGTTTGAAAATTATGAATTATATATATATATATATATATATATATATATATATATATATATATATATATATATATATATATATATATATATATATATATATATATATGTACAAATCATATAAAGTAAGCAATCTAACTTTGGTTTGAACTCATTTTTTATGCAGGATCAATCAGAGCCCAACACTCCTTCAAAGAGGCTACATTTTGATGATCCCCCTACAGCATAGGATGCAGTTTTAGTTTTGTGGTCATTTAGAGATGACACTTCACACATTTTGAGATGGCATATATGCCACATTGTACACCTTAAAACATTGATTTTGTAGACATTTTGAAATGGCATGTGCCATATTTGTATATGGACATACTTTTGATACATTTGATACATATATAGAACATATTCATTTATATGTTATATTTGCATCATCTTTTGTATATACATATTTATTATTCATGTTTATGGAATTGAATGGTGAAGTTATATCTTGACTATGATTATCATTATGATTTAAATTATATCTTGTTGAAGTTACATTTGTTTTTCTTTACTCTGGAATACCCTGTTCATGGAGCTTATTATGTTTGAGGTTTGACTTCTTGTTGGTGAATAGATTTGTCTTCAAAAGAAATGCTTACAAAATGGCCCTTAAAGCCCAAACAAAAAGACTCAACCAACACCAATAGTTGGGTCACTTCACTATTGAGAAGCGTAAGCGCCCTTTGAATTATCCGGGTACAGCTCCCCGTGCAGGATTTACAATGAATCAACTAAACTATAAATGATAATGCTTTTAACCTAAAAGAAATAAAGGCTTACAAACATCTATTCGTAAACATGAGATAGACACAAAGGGACTAATTTATTGAAAATAAAAGGACAGTAAACGCTACAAATTTCATTTGCCTAAACAATGCATTACAGAAAGAAACTAAGAGAGAAAGATGAATGGTTCTCTCCAAATACATGAAAAACTATAGCATAAAGTCCACAGATGATCGTGCTAATGATCAGATGTAACAGATATGCATTCAAAAGAAACCAATATCATTCAAAGATGAATATCAATCAGAAAGTGAGCATCTAAAATCAAAGTTTTAATATGCTGACATATCCTTCTTTAAACACAGCAAAACAACAAAGATTCTGATGTTCCTGTACATTAATCATTATCTAAAAATAAAATCCCTCTTTCCCTGCATTACAATAAAAATCCTAATCTATCCCTCCCCTGGCACAAAGTCTCTCGGGTCAGGCGAAATTCGAAACCCCCAAAATCTCCTCTACGAACCTTACTTATTTTCCCCTTTCGGTTAGTTTCTTTCCTATTATAATAACTAATTCTTGAGGACGTGTCTATCCACATCTTCTTTCTTGAATACATTAAAGTATCCCTTTGTGAGTGCCTTAGTAATATTTTGTTATGAAAGTCCATGTTACTTGGTGCTCTACATCTTTCAAAATGGATCTATTCCTATAGAATAGTGCCATCTGGATCTTATTGCAACACAAGTGTTAATGCCTCTGTGTTTTGATTGGACACTTGGTGCTATAACTAGAGCGTGTCATTTCTGGCTCTCCACAAACATACCGCTTCATGCAAGTGACACCAAGAAACATTTTGTCGAAGCCATCATACATATGTATTTTGGGATTCAATTGCGAGCACGTCCTCCTCAATTTTCCCACCCTATGAACCTGAAGCCAACATCTCTGAATCATGACTGATGTCAACACAAAGAACTACATTATCATGCATCATGAAGGCATCATCAGCTTGGTATTGAAAATCGCTCTTAAGTTTCCCACTAATATAGTCCTAGACCTCTATGAATCCAACAACCGAGCATGAAACAATGTTCTATCCATCAAGGAAGATGTCGGGTCCTCCTTGACATTCGGTGTTGGGGCATTCTCAGGAAATGATAATGTCTTAATATTGAAATTGCGTTATAGATTATCATGTTCTCGAATGCCAATACTGTCGATGTGCAAAACCAATTCTCATTGTCATCGACCAGTCTAACCTGACAAAGCTTTGGAAACTTCATTTTTGGATACCTTTTACTAGTTCTACTACTCCTATCTGCAATTCCATATGTCGTGCTCTACTTGCGGGCATTCTGTTGAATAGTTTACATATATTGTCTATGCTTCCAAGTCACAATTTTTATGGGACTCGATAGTTAAAATTATAACCGACCCCAAGGATGATGGCATGTCCTTGGATAGACAGTGGCATTGATAGCCTCTCCAACCATTTCAGTCTACCTTCATAACCATACCAAATAGGATAATGTCTACTCATAAAAATTTCTACTTGATCCACAAGCCCTAGAAGATCGTTGCCCAATCGTGCTTAGTGCACCTTGGGGTCACTTGGGTCGAGCGTGGTCACAAGCATTTCGGTGACTCTATGGGTAGAACGGGGTTGTCATTGGCATTTACCCGGCCAACCAAAGCCGATGGAGCAGACAGTTTGATGCCAGGTTTGACGGTTTGAAAGATACGCAGCTAAGCCACTTTCAACTGACCCTGACTGCAAGTTTTGGCATCGACTGAGATCGCCTTGCCAAATGCAAACAAAGTCAAATCGCCCAAAGCTGAGAGAGGTTATTGTAGACCTCAAAAACATGATCCCGTAGAACCTAATAGTTTGTTGATAGCTCTCATGAGGTCTGAGATACGAGCCCCAGAAGATCGCGGCCCAATTGTGCTTAGTGCACCTTGGGGTCAATTGGGTCGAGCGTGGTTGCAAGCATTCCGGTGACTCTGTGGGTAGAACGGGGTTGTCACTGGTGTTTACCCAGCCAACCAGAGCCAATGGAGTAGATGATTCGATGCCAGGTCAGACAGTTTGAAAGATACGCTGTTGAGCCACTTTCAACTGACCCTGACTGCAAGTTTTGGCATCGACTGAGATCGCCTTGCCAAATGCAAACAAAGTCGAATCGTCGAAAACTGAGAGAGGTTATCGTAGACCTCAAAAACATGATCTTGTAACACCTAATAGTTTGTCAATACCTCTCATGAGGTCCAAGATACTAGCCCCAGAAGATTGCTGCCCAATCATGCTTAGTGCACCTTGGGGTCACTTGGGTCAAGTATGGTCGCGAGCGTTCTAGTGACTCTGTGAGCAGTTAGGGGTTTTCATTAGCATTTACCTGGCCAACCAGAGTTGATGGAGTAGATGGTTTGATGCTAGGTCAGACGGTTTGAAAGATACACTATTGAGCCACTTTCAACTAACCCTCACTGCAAGTTTTGGCATCGACTGAGATCGCCTTGCCAAATGCAAACGAAGTTGAATTGCCCAAAACTGAGAGAGGTTATTGTAAACCTCGAAAACATGATCTCGTAGCACCTAATAGTTTTTCGATACCTCTCACGAGGTCCAAGATATGAGCCCCAAAAGATCGCTGCCCAATCATGCTTAGTGCACCTTGGGGTCACTTGGGTCGAGCGTGGTCGCGAGTGTTCCGATGACTCTGTGGGTAGAATGGGGTTGTCACTAGCATTTACCCAGCCAACCGGAGCTGATGGAGTAGATGGTTCGATGCCAAGTCAGATGGTTTGAAAGATACACTGCTGAGCCACTTTCAACTGACCCTGACTCCAAGTTTTGGCATCTACTGAGATCGCCTTGCCAAATGCAAACAAAGTCGAATCACCCAAAACTGAGAGAGGTTATTGTAGACCTCAAAAACATGATCCTGTAGCACCTAACAATTTGTTAATAGCTCTCACGAGGTTTGAGATACGAGTCCCAGAAGATCGATGCCCAATCGTGCTAAGTGCACCTTGGGGTCACTTGGGTCGAGTGTGGTCGCGAGCGTTCCGGTGACTCTGTGGGAAAAATGAGGTTGTCACTGGCATTTACTCGGCCAACCAGAGCTAATGGAGTAGATGATTCGATGCCAGGTTAGACGGTTTGAAAGATACGATGTTGAGCCACTTTCAACTGACCCTCACTGCAAGTTTTGGCATCGACTGAGATCGCCTTGCCAAATGCAAACGAAGTCAAATCGCCCAAAACTAAGAGGTTATTGTAGACCTTGAAAACATGATCCTATAACACCTGGCAGTTTGTTGATACCTCTCACAAGGTCCAAGATACGAGCCCCAGAAGATCGCTGCCCAATCGTGCTAAGTGCACCTTGGGGTCACTTGGGTCGAGTGTGGTCGCGAGTGTTCCATTGACTCTGTGGGTAGAATGAGGTTGTCACTAGTGTTTAGCTAGCCAACTAGATCCAATGGAGTAGATGATTCAATGCCAGGTCAAACAGTTTGAAAGATACGCTACTGAGCCACTTTCAATTGACCATGACTGCAAGTTTTGGCATCGACTGAGATCGCCTTGCCAAATGCAAATGAAGTCGAATTGCCCAAAGCTGAGAGAGGTTATTGTAGACCTCAAAAACATGATCTCGTAGCACCTAACAATTTGTTGATAGCTCTCATGAGATCCGAGATACGAGCCCCAGAAGATCGCGGCCCAATCATGCTTAGTGCACCTTGGGGTCACTTGGGTCAAGCGTGGTCACGAGCATTTCGGTGACTCTGTGGGTAGAACGGGGTTGTCACTAATGTTTACCTGGCCAACCAGAGTTGATGGAGCAGACGGTTCAATTCCAGGTCAGACGATTTGAAAGATACACTGCTAAACCACTTTCAACTGACCCTGACTGCAAGTTTTGGCATCGACTGAGATCACCTTGCCAAATGCAAAGGAAGTCGAATCACCCAAAACTGAGAGAGGTTATTGTAGACCTCAAAAACATGATCTCATAGCACCTAACAGTTTGTTGATAGCTCTCACGAGGTCCAAGATACGAGCCCCAGAAGATCGCTGCCCAATCGTGCTTAGTGCACCTTGGGGTCACTTGGGTCAAGCGTGGTCGCGAGCGTTCCGATGACTCTGTGGGCAGAACGGGGTTGTCATTGGCATTTACCCGGCCAACTAGAGCTGATGGAGTAGATGGTTTGATGTCAGGTCGGACGGTTTGAAAGATACGCTGCTGAGCCACTTTCAACTCACCCTCACTGCAAGTTTTGGCATCGACTGAGATCGCCTTGCCAAATGCAAACGAAGTCGAATCGCCCAAAATTGAGAGAGGTTATTGTAGACCTTGAAAACATGATCCTGTAGCACCTGATAGTTTGTCAATACCTCTCATGAGGTCTGAGATACGAGCCACTTTCAACTGAGTGTTAGTGGTATGTTTGAAATTTGAACTGTGAAATTAATCATGATTAAGCTTGTTAAATTTGAATTGTGGAGCTTATTATGTTTGAGGTTTAACTTTTATAGATTTTTTGAAATGATAAAAAATAATATCCTTAAATCATTACAAACAACAATCAAACATGTAAGAATTCAAACCATGCAAATGACATAAGTATATGACATGTAATATCTCTTCTTGGCACTATTGGCCACCCATACATGATTTTGGTCATAAGTCCTTATGAAGAGTTTAAGGAAATTTAACTTTTAAATCAAATTGATTGTTACAAATTGCCATTATAGGCTTCAAAAGATCTCAATCAACCATTAAGGATCCTTTTGTCCTCCTATCCCTGATTGGATCCATGGTGACCATAGGCGTCTTCATAGGTGCTCCTACACAAGTTACATTCCACATACAAAACCAAGTTTATTGACTCAAAATACAATCTAAGAAAGGTCAAATTAATGTATTGAAATTAAGCTTAACGAACTTAGAAAATAATGCACTAAGTTAACTTATTACCTAGTCAAGTGTTCCTGAAGGGTCATCTCTTTGCTTCAGGGTCTCCAATAGTGCTTCATGATCAGCAGTAGTAATAGTCCAAAGTTCTTTTGTCTTTGGTCTTCCATGATGCTTTGACAACTTGACATTTTTTGCTATAACAAGGTGTGAATACATCAGAATAGTTTTGTGCTTCTCATAGTCTTCAAATGCGGGAACTCCATTCTTTCTAATCATGTATGTTCGCAACCATGTTCCCGCAACAACAACTGAACCAGTAGGATATGTGAACCCATCACCATCTGTCATCGGTTGTACAAGCTTCTGTTTACCTTGTACACAACGTGCTAACCAATAATTTGACCTCTCATCATTCCCCTGTGGTGCAACCAATGCAAAAACATCTCTTGGCTTCAAAAGATCTGAAAGATGGTCATAGTCAACTGAAGTGTCCATGTCATCATTTCTTATACAGAGTGTCAAAGATAAAGGAGTCAGATACTGTGGAACCCATGTATCCACCCACTTGATTCGCAATGATCCCAATCATACTAAAAACACATGGGGCAAAAACAAGCCAACTCTCATGTCCAAATGGTCCATGTACTACTATTGGAGCTTCGGAATGAATGCATTTTTGAAGAGTCTTTCACTGTTTCACAATCCAATCTATCTCCTATAGTTCCCTCCTCAACCAACCAAAAGAATCTATGCACTGTAGAATCAAGAGTCCCCCCCTGTGACAATGCTAAAGTACACCAATCAACAATAGAATGAGCATCAAGAAGTACAGCACCTGAAATCCTCAATTGCTCCTTAACTAGAGCTCTCTTCACACACGCACCTCCTCCGTCATGCTCCCCTTTCCCATGCCCTGACTCAAAAAAACTCCAAATATGAGGTACACCTCTCTCCACATGCATTCTACACAACCAATAAAACATTCTGGCATTCTTAAATTGACCGGTGCAATTATCCGACCAAATGAGATGCCTATCCATAGCAATACCATTTTCCTGCAAGAAGTCAAAATAGTTCTGGAAACAATGTTGAACAAACTCATGAGAGTGAGACCTGTCGTCGCTCATATAAAAATGGTACTCTCTGATTATCTTTCGCTCATCTTTTGTGCTATCAGGGGAATGTCTATATGTGATGTGTACAAAAATAGCAACCTGAATCAAATTGTAATATTGAGCTTGAGTCTCATTTTGGGGCTGCAATGTATAGTTCTCCGCAAAGTCTACAACGGATATAATAGTTCCAATGGGGAAAGTGTCCTTACATGTCCTGAATTGTTGATCCAACCATTGAGACCTGTGACTATGCCTTTCATACTTGTAAAAAAGATTTGTCTTGAAATCTAAGATAAAATCAGCAACATTGTATTCATTTGCAACTAACTCATATCTAGAGCCTTCACCTCCACTCTTCAATGTATATTTCACTATTTCATATACCTTTTTTTGGACGAGTGTCTTTCCAAAATTGTGTTCCAAACCCTCATGAAAACATGTTCTAAACTTGGACAAGCCACCACATTTTGAGCACTTGGCATTTAAGCAATCTTTTTTATAAAATAAACAACCATCATCTCTTTGACATAAAAATTGATCTAGCAAGTCTCTTGATGATTTGGGAAGACCACTTGCACCACAATCCTCTAGCATTTCATTAGTATGCAAATTAGAACGAATGGACCGTAATAATTCATGATGCTATGAAAACTCAACATGATATTTGCAACAACATGTATTTCGAATCTTAAGGGGTACACAATAAAATGGCTTCACGGATTCAAAAGACCTTTATGATATTTTCAATGTTGGATGTGTCTCGCAAAATTTTTTATACAACGTTGTTTGACTTACCTCCACATAATGTTTAGGATGTGGAGTGCGGTCTCGATTGCCAACTCTCAACTTCAAGACATCCTTCACATTTGGTGACACTCTTGAGTTAGCATCCCAAAATTGTTGAATTTCATCCTTGACAACATATGTTAGCTTCTTATCAAAATGTGGAAGTCTCCCACCATAAGCCCATGTATCAATTTGAAGGGGATCGTCAAGTCCTTCTCTTCTTGCAAGTGCTCTACCCAAAGTTTTACGGTCTATATTGAAGTCAACACAAGTTTGTCTCATCAAACGAGCCTTTCTCAACTGATGACTTACTAAGGAGGTTGTAATAACCCTCCGAGCAACTCTCTTGTCTTTTTCTTTGCTAGTCTTTCCAATGCTATTGAGAGCATTGAAAAGATTCTTCACAACAATGGCATTTCTCTCCATTTTCTTGTTCACACGAATCTTAAATTTCACAAGCACAGGTCTCATCTTTTGCATCTTTAACAACTGCACAAAAATTTGACATTTCTCAACCAATGTCTTGTTTCAAAAAAATTGATCATAAAGTCTTGAAGCCCACAACCTAACGGTTCTATGTGACCTCTTTCCTTCCCAATTATTCATAATGTTCTCCTCAATTTCAATTAACCATTTAGGTGTTCTTGAAAGCCCCAAATTTGAAGATTGATTATCTTTACTGCAAGGGACTTCATTTCGCATATAATTTGGAGCTGTATAACATTCATGTGGTTCTTGTGCAACATTTTCATTCCCAAAGTCTACATTTTCAATCTCCATCTGTGCATTTTCAAATTGAACATCCTCTTCACTTACAACTACATTTACGGGGTCACCTTGATTAATGTTTAACATACCTTCTCTCCTTCTTCGGTGATTTTCCTTATCTTTTTCCCTATATGCCTGAATTTTGTCATCTATCAGCTTCCTCTTGCGTTTAGCCTTTCAACGATTGGTGCTTCCCATGGTGAGACCACAAGTCGACAAAAATCAAACAATGGGCCCCAAATCACATTTTTTGTTTTGCAACGCATGAAAAAAGTATAAAATCCCATGATTGTCTGCTCTATGGGGACAGGGAATATTTTGGTCAAATATTGCCTGGGAATAATCGGGTACCCGAAAATATCAGGTACCCAATATTCTCCTGCCAATGAAAAACCGGTGGGAGCAAATGAAAACAATTGAACTTTTACATATATTTATGTATATAATATATCTATAAAAAAGAGGCATATGATATATATAATGTATATTATATATGTACTAATGTATTATAATAGACTAATGTATTATATATATTAATGTATTAAATATACTAATATATATAATATATTATATATATACTAATGTATAATATATACTAACATGTATATAATATATATATATATATATATATATAATATATATATATATATAATACATATACTAATGTATACTAATATATTATATATAATATTACAAATTAAGGAGAAACTCTTGCAGAAATATGGAAATTATAATCTTCCTCCTAGAGCATACATTAATGAAGTACTTTGTGCCTTAACAAAGGAAGCCAGCTGGATTGTTCAAGCTTACGATACTACATACAGAAATGCGGTATGTATTTTTGGCCTAAATTTTTTTCTCATTTCTTTTAGGTCTTTAAAGGTCGTCGGCTAAATCTTTGTATTAAATGTGCCTTTTACAGGCGTCGTAAACCCTAGCTACGCAGAAATGGAGGCTTTGAAGAATAGTTCACTGGAGGCAGAGAGAGACTCCCTAGGGGTCCATTGGAATGCTCAAGTGTGTCTTAAGTGATCCTAGGATCCTAATACCACTTAAGACACACTTGAGCATTCTAATGTGTCAAAAGGGGTTCTGGGGACTCCCTAGGGGTACTAGTACACCTTATCACGCATTAGGACACCTAGAGAGTCCCCATGAACTCTTAAGACACATTGGAATTCTCAAGTGTGTCTTAAGGGGTTGTAGGACCCCTTAGGACACACTTGAGCATTCTAATGCATCAAAAGGGGTCATGGAGACTCCCTAGGGGTCATAGTATGTCTTATCATGCCTTAGAACCCCTACAGAGTCCCCATGATCACTTCAGACACATTGGAACACTCAAGTGTGTCTTAAGGGGTCGTAGGACCCCTTAAGACACACTTGAGCATTCTAATGTGTCAAAAAGGGTCATGGGGACTCCCTAGGGGTCCTAGTACACCTTATCTGACACATTAGAATGCTCAAGTGTGTCTTAAGGGGTATTAGGACCCCTTAAGACACACTTGAGCATTTGAATGTGTCAAAAGGGGTCATGGGGACTCCCTAGGTGTCCTTGTATGCCTTATCACGCTCTAGGATGCCTAGGGAGTCCCCATGACCCCTTTTGACGCATTAGAATGCGCAAGTGTGTCTTATGGGGTCCTAATACCCCTTAAGACACACTTGAGCATTCCAATGTGTCAAAAAGGGTCATGGGGACTCCTTAGGGGTCCTAGTACTCCTTATCATGTATTAGGACATCTAGGGAGTTCCCATGACCCCTTTTGACACATTTGAAAGCTCAAGTGTGTCTTAAGGGGTCGTAGGACCCCTTAAGACACACTGGAGCATTTCAATGTGTCAAAAGGGCTCATCAGGACTCCCTAGGGTTCTTAGTATGCCTTATCATGCGTTAGGACCCCTAGGGAGTCCCGATGACCCCTTTTGACACATTGGAATGCTCAAGTGTGTCTTAAGGGGTCGTAGGACCCCTTAAGACATACTTGACCATTCCAATGTGTCGAAAGGGGTCATGGGGACTCCCTAGGTGTCCTAATGCACATTAGGACACCTAGGGAGTCCCCATGACCCCTTTTGACGCATTGGAATGCTCAAGTGTGTCTTAAGGGGTCTTTTTGATGCATTGGAATGCTCAAGTGTGTCTTAAGGGGTCCTAAGACCCCTGAAGACACACTTGAGCATTCCAATGCGTCAAAAGGGGTCATGGGGATTCCCTAGGGGTCCTAGTACACCTTATCACGTATTAGGACACGTAGGGAGTTCCCATCACCCCTTTTGACACATTAGAATGCTCAAGTGTGTCTTAAGGGGTCCTAGTACACCTTATCTGACATCGAGACTCTCTAGGGTAGGACCCCTTAAGACACACTGGAGCATTCCAATGTGTCAAAAGGGGTCATCGAGACTGTCTAGGGGTCCTAACGCGTGATAAGGTGTACTACGACCCCTAGGGAGTCTCTATGACCCCTCTTGACACATTGGAATGCTCAAGTGTGTCTTAAGGGGTCGTAGGAACCCTTAAGACACACTTGAGCATTTCAATGTGTCAAAAGGGGTCATGGGGATTCCCTAGGTGTCCTAAAGCACATTAGGACACCTAGGGAGTCCCCATGACCCCTTTTGATGCATTGGAATGCTCAAGTGTGTCTTAAGGGGTCCTAAGACCCCTTAAGACACACTTGAGCATTCCAATGCATCAAAAGGGGTCATGGGGACTCCCTAGGGGTCCTAGTACACCTTATCATGTATTAGGACACGTAGGGAGTTCCCATGACCCCTTTTGACACATTAGAATGCTCAAATGTGTCTTAAGGGGTCATGGAGAATCTCTAGGGGTCCTAAGGTGTGATAAAGCATACTAGGACCCCTAGGGAGTCCCCATGACCCCTTTTGACACATTGGAATGCTCAAGTGTGTCTTAAGGGGTCGTAAGACCCCTTAAGACACACTTGAGCATTCCAATGTGTCAAAAGGGGTCATGGGGACTCCCTAGGGGTCCTAAGGTGTGATAAGGCATTCTAGGACCTCTAGGGAGTCCCCATGACCCCTTAAGAGACATTGGAACACTTTAGTATTCCAATGTGTCTTAAAGGGTCATGGGGACTCCCTAGGGGTCCTAACATGTGATAAGGCATACTAGGACCCCTAGGGAGTCCCCATGACCCTTTTTGACACAGTGGAACACTCAAGTGTGTCTTAAGGGGTCCTAAGACCCCTTAAGACACACTTGAGTGTTCCAATGTGTCAAAAAGGGTCATGGGGACTCCCTAGGGGTCCTAAGACATACTAGGACCCCTAGAGAGTCCCCATGACCCCTTAAGACACATTGGAATGCTCAAGTGTGTCTTAAGGGGTCCTCTGACCTCTTAAGACACACTTGAGAATTCCAATGTGTCTTAAGGGGTCATGGGGACTCTATAGAGGTCCTAACGCATGATAAGGCTTACTAGGACCTCTAGGGAGTCCCCATGAGCGCTTTTGACACATTGGAATGCTCAAGTGTGTCTTAAGGGGTCCTATGACCCCTTAAGACACACTTGAGCATTCCAATGTGTCTTAAGGGGTCATGGGGACTCTCTAGGGGTCCTAACATGTGATAAGACGTACTAGGACCCCTAGGGAGTCCCCATGACCCCTTAAGACACATTGGAATGCTCAAGTGTGTCTTAAGGGGTCGTATGACCCCTTAAGACACACTTGAGCATTCCAATGTGTCTTAAGGGTTCATGGAGACTCTCTAGGGGTCCTAACATGTGATAAGGCGTATTAGGACCCCTTAAGACATACTTGAGCATTCCAATGTGTCAAAAGGGGTCCTGGGGACTCCTTAGGGGTCCTAAGGCATGATAAGGCATATTAAGACCCCTAGGGAGTCCCCATAACCCCTTTTAACACATTGGAATGCTCAAGTGTGTCTTAAGGGGTCATGGGGACTCTCTAGGGGTCCTAACGCATGATAAGGCATACTAGGACCCCTATGGAGTCCCCATGACCCCTTAAGACACATTGGAATGCTCAAGTGTGTCTTAAAGGGTCGTACGACCCCTTAAGACACACTTGAGCATTCCAATGTGTCTTAAGGGTTCATGGAGACTCTCTAGGGGTCCTAACATGTGATAAGGCATATTAGGACCCCTTACGACATACTTGAGCATTTCAATGTGTCAAAAGGGGTCCTGGGGACTCCTTAGGAGTCCTAAGGCATGATAAGGCGTATTAAGACCCCTAGGGAGTCCCCATAACCCCTTTTGACACATTGGAATGCTCAAGTGTGTCTTAAGGGGTCCTATGACCCCTTAAGACACACTTGAGCATTCCAATGTGTCTTAAGGGGTCATGGGGACTGTCTAGGGGTCCTAACGCGTGATAAGGCGTACTAGGACCCCTAGGGAGTCCCCATGACCCCTTAAGACACATTGGAATGCTCAAGTGTGTCTTAAGGGGTCGTACGACCCCTTAAGACACACTTGAGCATTCCAATGTATCTTAAGGGTTCATGGAGACTCTCTAGGGGTCCTAACGTGTGATAAGGCATATTAGGACCCCTTAAGACATACTTGAGCATTCCAATGTGTCAAAAGGGGTCATGGGGACTCCTTAGGGGTCCTAAGGCATTATAAGGCGTATTAAGACCCCTAGGGAGTCACCATTCCATCAAATTTTCATTTCAAACCCTAATGACCCCTTAATAGGCCTACCGACCCCGATTCAACATGAGGTCTTCCGAGAGCACCCCATGAACCCCTTTCAAGTTCTACTAGGGAAAAGTCATCCAAATTTTGTACATAGGTCGTATGATATGTCTTAATGTGTTCCAAAGGCTCACCATTCCATCGAAGTTGCATTTGGAACCCTAATGACCCCATAACAGGCCTACCGACCCTGATTCGACATGAGGTCTCTCGAGAGCACCCCGTGGACACCTTTTGAGTTCTACTAAGAAAAAGTCATCCAAATTTGGTATGTAGGTCCTATGACATGTCCTAATACATTCCAAAGGGTCACTGTTCCATCGAAGTTTCATTTCGAACCCTAATGACCCCTTAACAGGCCAATCCACCCCGATTCGACATGTGGTCTCCCGAGAGCACCCCATGGACCCCTTTCGAGTTCTACTAGGCAAAAGTCATCCAAATTTGGTACATAGTTCCTATGAAATGTTCTAATGCATTCCAAAGAGTCACCATTCCATCAAAGTTGCATTTGTAACCCCAATGACCCCTTAACAGGCCTACTGACCCCGATTTGACATGAGGTCTCCCGAGAGCAACCCATGGACCCCTTTCGAGTTATTTTGGGAAAAAGTCATATGAATCATGGAATTAGGTCCTCTTACATGTCCTAATTCATTCCAAAGGGTCACCATTCCATCAAAGTTTCATTTCAAACCCTAATGCCCCCTTAACAAGACTACCAACCCCGATTTGACATGAGGTCTCCCGAGAGCACCCCATGGACCCCTTTCGAGTTCTAATAGGAAAAAGTCATCTAAATTTGGTACGTAGGTCCTATGACATGTCCTAATGCATTCCAAAGGGTCACCATTCCATCAAAGTTTTATTTGGAACCTAATGACTTCTTAATAGGCCTACCGACCTCATTTCGACATGTGGTCTCCCGAGAACACACCATAGACCCCTTTTGAGTTTTACTAGGCAAAAGTCATCCAAATTTGGTACATATGTCCTATGACATATCCTAATGTGTTTCAAAGGGTGACCATTCCATTGAAGTTTCATTTGGAATCCTAATGACCTCTTAACAGGTAGGTACCGACCCCGATTCGACATGTGGTCTCCCGAGAGCACCCCATGGACCCCTTTCGAGTTTTACAAGGCAAAATTTATCCAAATTTGGTACGTAGGTCATCTGATATGTCCTAATGTGTTCCAAAGGATCACCGTTCATCGAAAGTTTCAGTTGGAACCTCGATGACCCCTTAAGTCACCTATCGACCCCGAATCGCACAATGGTCTCCCAAGAGCACCCCATGGACCCTTTTCGAGTTTGACTAATCAAAATTCATCTAAATTATGGATTTAGGTCCTCTGACATGTCCTAATGCATTCCAAATGGTCACCATGCATCAAAGGTTGTCTCACGAGCCCTAATGACCCCTTAAGACGCCTAGCGACACTGATTGGACATGTGGTCTCCTGAGAGCACCCCATGGACCCTTTTCGAGTTGGACTAGGAAAAAGTCATTAAAATTTGGTACATTGGTACTCGGACATGCCCTATTGCCTTCCAAATGGTCACTGTACATCTGAAGTTGCCTCACAAACCCTAATTACCCCTTAAGACATCTAGCGACCCCGATTCAACATGTTGTCTCATGAGAGGATTTGTTATAACTTAAATTAAATATTAAAAAAATATATAAAATATTTGAAAAAATACAATATTTAATAGACTAAATATATAATATATATATTATAAGATATATTAGATATTACATTTAATATATATTATCAAATATACAATATATTAATGTCCTATTCATTTTATATATTATATATATTAGACATTATATTATATTTTATTATATTATATACACAACAATATTTAATATATAATTTATAATATATACATATATATATTATGTAACATTTATATTATAATATAAAAGTATTGCATTTAATATAAATCTGAACAGACTATATACTTAGGTCGTTTAAATTGATATTATCGAATATATGATATATATACTATATAATATAAAATATAAAACATAAAATATAAAACCTAAATATAAAATATATAAATTATTCATTGTCAGGGTGAAAGAAAAAAATATCAAAATTAAAGGGAAATAAAAAAAGAGTGGGAGGGGGAAACTTTTCAAATTTGAAATTAAAGCAAAATCGGGTAATAGCTTTGGAAACCAAAGCTCCATGGTCAACGCTGAAGGTGTGCAAAAAATGTGTTTGTTCTCTATTTTTCTTATGTCAACACTTTGACCATTAGGTTGATGACTTTTTTTCCACCCGATTTCGATAAAATGAAAAGGGTTTCTTCAGATGATTGTCAGCTTTCCATCGATATAAGTGCTGTCAGATTTTGAATTTGTTAAGTATTTATTAGTTATTTTCTAGTTCACTTACGTCTAAACTCCTGATTGACATACTGATGGAAAAATAGCTATAACTTTCAAACCGTATAACATTTTTGAAATCCAAAAGATGCATCACATTCTATGCTTCATCTAGTATAAGAAAAAATTTAAAAAAATTGAATTATGATAAGTTTTCAATGAGTTAAGGTGGTCAGACACGAGAGTTTTTAAATTTTGAAAGCACTGTAGCAAAAAAATCATAATTAATTATCTATTTGGAATAAAAATACCAAAAAATATGTGTCACATCCAAGCATGAGTCAACTACTTATATATAGAATATTATAAAAAAATATTATCATTTACTTTTGATTAGGGTGGTCAGACATACACGTACTTCTTATTTTTTTGCTGAAATGTTTGTAGTGCTGCATTGCAATCTATACTTTTTACCAATCATATTAATTTTTTTTCAGAAAAGGCTTAGTAGTTTAGAAACTACATTCAATTTCCTACAAATTATATTCTTACAACTTTTTGATATTAGGTTGATAACTAGTTCATTTTTTCACGCCAAGTTGACTAATCCTGATTGTCTGATTTTTCATTGCCACTTAAGGGCATAGTTTGGCCCCTCATGATCCTGCACATACCCGGGGACTCTCTAGGTGCCCTAATACATGATAAGGTGTACTAGTACCCCTAGGGAGTCCCCAGAACCCCTTTTGACACATTAGAATGCTCAAATGTGTCTTAAGTGGTATTAGGATCCCTTAAGACACACTTGAGCATTCTAATGTGTCAAAAGGGGTCATGGGGACTCCCTAGGGGTCCTAGTACGCCTTATCACATGTTAGGACCCATGGAGAGTCTCCATGACCCCTTTTGACACATTGGTATGTTCAAGTGTGTCTTAAGGGGTATTAGGACCCCTTAAGACACACTTGAGCATTCTAATGCGTCAAAAGGGGTCATGGGGACTCCCTGGATGTCCTAATGCGTGATAAGGTGCATTAGGACACCTAGAGAGTCCCCATGACCTCTTTTGATGCATTAGAATGCTCAAGTGTGTCTTAAGGGGTCCTAATACCCCTTAAGACACACTTGAACATTCTAATGTGTCAAAAGGGGTCATGGGGACTGCCTAGGGATCCTAGTATGCCTTATCATGCATTAGAACACCTAGGGTGTTCCCATGATCCCTTTTGACACATTGAAACACTCAATTGTGTCTTAAGGGGTCCTAAGACCCCTTAAGACACACTACAGCATTGCAATGTGTCAAAAGGGTTCATGGGGACTCTCTATGGATTCTAACGCATGATAAGGCATACTGGGACCCCTAGGGAGTCCCAATGACCCATTTTGACACATTGGAATGCTCAAGTGTGTCTTAAGGGGTCGTAGGACCCTTTAAGACACACTTGAGCATTCCAATGTGTCAAAAGGGGTCATGAGGACTCTCTAGGGGTCCTAATGCGTGATAAGGCATACTAGGACCCCTAGGGAGTCCCAATGACCCCTTTTGACACATTGGAACGCTCAAGTGTGTCTTAAGGGGTCGTAGGACCCTTTAAGACACACTTGAGCATTCCAATATGTCAAAAGGGGTCATGAGGACTCTCTAGGGGTCCTAATGTGTGATAAGGCATACTAGGACCCCTAGGGAGTCCCAATGACCCCTTTTGACACATTGAAATGCTCAAGTGTGTCTTAAGGGGTCGTAAGACCCCTTAAGACACACTTGAGTTTTCCAATGTGTCATAAGGGGTCATGGGGACTCCCTATGGATCTTAACGCGTGATAAGGCATACGAGGACCCCTAGGGAGTCCCCATGACCCCTTTTGACACATTGGAATGCTCAAGTGTGTTTTAAGGGGTCGTAGGACCCCTTAAGACACACTTGAGCATTCCAATGTGTCAAAAGCGGTCATGGGGACTCCCTAGGGGTCCTAACGCGTGATAAGATATAATAGAACCCCTAGGGAGTCCCAATGACCCCTTTTGACACATTGGAATGTTCAAGTGTGTTTGAAGGGGTCCTAAGACCTCTTAAGACACATTTGAGCGTTCCAATATGTCATAAGGGGTCATGGGGACTCCCTGGGGGTCCTAACATGTGATATCTCAATCCCAATCCCTAGGGGTAATAATGTGCCCGCAATCCCTGCCATATTTCAGAGTACTGATGAGAAGAAATGGCAAAAGTCTGAGACAGAGGTGGTGCTGGCATTGAAGCGGTAAGACATTCTTCATAATATCGTGTGGGGGGGGGGCACCATCGAAATGGCAAGGCTTTGCTCATAATGTCGTGTCGCCACTAATCTCTTCTTTAAATTTATTAATGTGGTCACTTCTACGACACGTGCATCATTTCTAGTACAACTGCTCATTTTACCTTACCCTTCCCCGCTCTCCGTAATCTTCGACCAGTTCAAAGATCCATCTGGTTGTTCTTGTTTAACCTCCCAATGACTATGTTCAACTACCGGATTATCAATAGGCGTGGTACAATTGTCTGGCACGACTAGAACCTATTTCGAGAACCTTTACAATTTAGCATTTCGGTTGAAAAAGCAGGGAAAGATACCATTTCATAGCCACAAGTGGTGGAAACAGAGTGATTCTCTTGCCCTCTGCTTCTATAATCCGCCTCCAGTGAACTATTCTTCAAAGCCTCCATTTCTGCGTAGCTAGGGTTTTTGGCACCTATAAAAGGCACTACTATGCCACTGTAGGGACTCATGCTCATGCTCTGAATCATATTAAATAATATTTAAAATGTATAATGTATATTATATAATATTTAATATATAATATATAATATTATATATAATATATAATCTAATATATAGTTTTTAATATTAATATATATTAAATAATATTAAATATAACATTTAATATATAATTCATATTATATAATATTTAATATATAACTAATATATAACAATTAATATATAATTGACATTATATAATATTTAATATATAACTAATAACTATCAATTATATAACTATAATTGATAAAGTGGAACCAAATTTCAAAATTAGAAATTAGAGAAAGTGGAGGCAAAGCAAAAATTTGAAATTCTACCGCCAGATTTGGGTACCCGAAAATATCGGGTACCCGATTAGGCTCGGTATTGGTCTGTGCACCAAACCTACCTGGTCAACTCTTCAAGTGTCACAAAAATGTGTTTTTCTTCTGTTTCTCTCAGTTCCAGACTTCGACCATGTAGCTGATGACTTTTTTTTCACCCGAATTTGATAAAATGAAAAGGGTACCTTAAGGAGATTATCAGCTTTCTATCGATATAATTGCTGTCAAATTTTGAATTCGTTAAATAATTATTAGTTATTTTCTAATCGAGCTACCTCTAAAGTGTTGATTTAGATACTGATTGAAAAATGACTATATCTTTCAAACGGTATAACATTTTTGAAATCCGAAAGATGTGTCACATTCTATGCTTCATCTAGTATAAGAAAAAATTTAAAAAAATTGAATTATGATAAGTTTTCAATGAGTTAAGGTGGTTAGACACGAGAGTTTTTAAATTCTGAAAGCGTTGTAGCAAAAAAATCATAATTAATTATCTGTTTGGAATAAAAATACCAAAAAATATGCGTCACATTCGAGCATGAGTCAACTACTTATATATAGAATATTATAAAAAAATATTATCATTTGCTTTTGATTAGGGTGGTCAGACATACACGTACTTCTTATTTTTTTGCTGAAATGTTTGTAGTGCTGCATTGCAATCTATACTTTTTACCAATTATATTAATTTTTTTTCAGAAAAGGCTTAGTAGTTTAGAAACAACATTCAATTTCCTACAAATTATATTCTTACAACTTTTTGATATTAGGTTGATAACTAGTTCATTTTTTCACGCCAAGTTGACTAATCCTGATTGTCTGATTTTTCATTGCCACTTAAGGGGCATAGTTTGGCCCCTCATGATCCTGCACATACCCAGGTATAAGGATGACATAGTTGTAGGTTATAATTAGAAAAGGAAGAGGTTCATGTTATTGACTGGTGAACCTAAGTAGAAGGCTGAGAAGAGCTGTGAAGAGCTGAACAAAGTTGAGGTGATTGCTTGAAGGGATTTTCAAGCAAATTAGAGATGAAGATGATAATGAAGGCCAATCAGTAAATCAATATATGATCTTATTGGATCTATATTTGCAAAGTGAGTTGTATATTTTAGATTAGAACCTATTTTTACTTTCTAACCATTGTATCAATCAAAAATCCTTTAATCAAGGTTGAGCTAATAGTCATTTGTAAACCCTTTAATCAAGGTGACATTCTAATGGGATGTTCTTAAGTCCTCTAAGAAGGCCACTCCTAACAGGGTGATTAAATCCTTTAATAGGGTCACACCTAGAAGTGTGTATTGTAAACTTTAACAAGGTTGGCTCCTCACAGAGCTCACTTCAGAAAAGTGAAAATTTGGTAGCATGTTACTGGTGGTTTTTCTCATATTGGGTTTCCACGTTAAATCCTGGTGTCATACTTGTGTGAATGATATTTGATGTTTTATGTTGTTAAAAGTTTAATATTCTACAAGTTGATTACTTTTGGATAATGGACTACAAGTTTTATGTTACTGATATATTCTATAGAGACCGAGTGGATTGTTGAATCGATCTAAGTTGGTTGAAGTATTGAAAATTTCAATTGGTACATCTAGACTTGAGGATAACTGATTCACCCCCCTCTCAGTTATTCTAAAATCATTCTAACAATTGGTATTAGAGCCTGTGGTGCTTGTATAGAAAAATTTTAAAGGTACTTAAAGATAATGATCAAGATGTGCTAAAAGGAGGTACCAAAGCTAAACAAGGAGAACTTCCTTGCATGACAAAGTTTGATGAAGATTCACATATTTTCAATGAAATTGAAAGATCTAACTAAGTTCAACATGGTTTACCAAAAGAGAAGGTTTCACTGAAAAGGTTCCTGATGAAGTAGTGCATGCATAAAGTAATATAGCGATGGAGAAAGATTTAGATTTTATCGAAAAGAAGCTTTATTGATGAAAGGATGGATATCAAACAATGGAAAAAGTTTTACTTAGAAATCAATATTTCATCGAAATCCCATTTCGATGTAATGATCATAGATATCCATCAAAAAGAGAAGATATTAATGGAACGACATGCTTATGACAAAGATAAGAAGGTTTATTTAAAAGGAAGGCTTTTATCTAAAGGAAGCACATTGATGAAATTTGTTTGGCGTTTTATGGAAAACATGGTTTAAAACAAATGGAAAGTTGTTTCAATGAAACACTAAGAAGACTGTAGTGAAAGAAAACTTTATCAAAGAAACATATGGAGTCTAACAAAGTGAAAAATGTTACTACAAAACAAGTGTTTCATTGAAAGGGATCACATCAAAGAAGTGGTTTTATTGTTCCATCGAAAGCAGACTTATTGACAAACTGAGGTTTCAATAAAACATTCTACGGGTCTAGCGAGAAAATAGTTTCATCAATGAAAATAATTCGATATAAGGCATAGTCATTTGATTGAAATTTATTATTGATGAAACATAAGAATCGATAAAATAAAAGACGGATAGTCTGAGAATGAATGTTATATCGAAAATGAAACTATTGAGGGAACTATTCATTATTTGATCGTAGACACTACTTGTAGCCATGAAAACTTATATCGATATAATAGGAAGAGGATTCAATGATATTTTGCTGCAATTGTAGAAATGATATTAGAGAGACAAGTAAAAATTCCACCAAAAGGGAAAAAGAAATAAATGAAGTTTGTCATGAATTAATAGTGTGTTGATATATGTCACATAGACATAGATATTTGAATTCATGCCATCAAGGACCATTGTATTACCACATAGATGTAACTTTTTCATACTAGATTATGTAGTAAGATAAATGCTTGTTGTGAACATTTGAAAGAAAAATTCAGAGGTGATCAACTAAGGATTTGTGAATTATTTGTAGACATCCACATCTCAGGCTGGTAGGAAACCAAGTAGGTTACTAAACTTCATTGGTTTATTTATATATTTAGTATGGAAGCCTCATATTCAAAAAAAACCTAGGGCAAAGAAACAAAAAGACCCCCTAAACTATAAATTAGTGAGGACATAGAAACCTAAAAGGTAAAAAAGGAAGGGTATGCCTCTGAACCAAGACTTGTTAGATCGATTCCCCTCATTCAGACAAAGATCAAAATGGATTAAACCCAGAGAAGATGGATTGGAGAATAAATTTGAAGAACTTGATGACATTTGGATAGAATTAAGAGGGCATAAGAGAAGAAATGAAGTAGAACCAGTGAGTAACCCATGGAAACTGAATTTGGGGAACTTGGTTGTTCCAAATATTTTTGTGAATGTTGAATTGATGCAAGCCATTGTTGAAAATATTATCCTGTGAAAATAATGGTCTATGATTATAAGGGAAACCCCATTATTACCAATAAAAAAAGAGTACATAGAAAAGGTGTTTGATCTAGATTGGGACTGTGAAAGCCACATTGATATATACAAGCTTAGAGAAGAGTAAATTTCACCCTTGAAAGTGCATATAAGATGTGAAGGTTACCAATTCATAGACTGAGAAAAGAAAGGGCCATATCTTTGGTCAAAGAAGAGGAAAAGTCTCCATATAATGTGAATCTATTTCATCCATATGTAAAGTATACCTATTATACAGTAGGGCAAGCGTTATCGATTAAAGCTCCTCCTTTGATGAATATTACTACCATGGTTTTAGTTGTTGATGTACAATTGCATGATGCCCATGATTTAAATTATGATGCTTACTTGGCATACCAGATCAACCACTCATTGGAATAGATAAAAAATTACTCAAGCTCGGTGTATTTCAAGAACTATTCTCTTTTGATGCACATGTTCCTATACAGTGAACAAGAATTGAGGTTATGGAAGGATGAACTTCCAATGTGAGAGTCTGATAAAGCTAGTTTCCACAAGCTTGTGCAATTGTGGCTATCTATCTAGGATCAAAGGTTTGATTTCTACCAGTATTTGTATTTTGAAGAGAACTTTGTTAAGCCATTGTGAATTTTTTTATTCATTCCCATGATCACACATTGACCCTAGAAATAAAGAGATTCCTTAGACCCAAAGATTTTGAGGAAAGTGTAATTGATCAAAACTAGGGTGATTGGTATGCTTTCAAAGAATATACTTTTTGGAAACTACAATTGTTATAATGTCATTTCAATGTCAAACCTTAATTGGTGAGATAGTTGCTATCTAGTTAAGTACCATATCTTTTGATTGAGGAAGAGGATTTGAAAAAGGAGATAACAAGAGGACCTAGTGAAAGGTTGAGTTATGAGAAACTACAATGGGTACTTGATTAGTTGGCACATTGGCAAGGTAATGTGGTGTTTATCTATAACAGTAAGTGAAGAAGATAATTGATTTGAAGCATAGAAGAAATGAGGAAAGAAAGTCTGCAAGCATAGGCTTAACTAAGCAAAAGAGAGGAAATTTAGTGTAAGTCAAGTGATGCTAGTGTTGACTGAGCACTAGTATAAGGCGAGCAAATTTTAGTGTTGACCGAGCATCAGTAATTATCGAGTATCAGAGAATCAACCAAGCGAAGACAATAATTGCCGAGAATAACAGTTTTAGCGATGACCAAGCTATCCAGTGATGATCGAGTAGATGAACACAATATTGGTCGAGTGTCAGTAATTTATAGTTTGTGAAAGAATTGATATTCCCAACTGACATAGTTGAATTTTTCGGATATGTAAAACCTATTGAAGATAAAGATGAATGACCTGGAGCATTTAATGCATGGTAAAACATTTTCTTATGGATTCAAGGAGAAGTTTTGATAATTATCTAGAAGGATAAGGAGGAGAAGAAATGTTAGAAGGATTCGATGAATCTGATCTAAACCTAAGATCTACAGAGATGATTAAGAGGCAAAAGATTAAGCTACCTAATGAAGGAGGTATAAGGATGACGTAGTTGTAGGTTATAATTAGCAAAGGAAGATGTTCATGTTATTGACTGGTGAACCTAAGTAGAAGGCTGAGAAGAGCTGTGAAGAGCTGAACAAAGTTGAGGTGATTGCTTGAAGGGATTTTCAAGCAAATCAGAGATGGAGATGATAATGAAGGCCAGTCAGTAAATCAACATATGAGCTTATTGGATCTATATTTGCAAAGTGAGTTGTATATTTTAGATCAGAACCTATTGTTACTTTCTAACCATTGTATCAGTCAAAAATCCTTTAATCAAGGTTGAGCTAATAGTCATTTGTAAACCCTTTAATCAAGGTGACATTCTAATGGGATGTTCTTAAGTCCTCTAACAAGGCCACTCCTAACAGGGTGATTAAATCCTTTAACAGGGCCACACCTAGAAGTGTGTATTGTAAACTTTAACAGGGTTGGCTCCTCACAGAGCTCACTTCAGAAAAGTGAAAATTTGGTAGCATGTTACTGGTGGTTTTTCCCATATTGGGTTTCCATGTTAAATCCTAGTGTCATACTTGTGTCAATGATATTTGATGTGTTATGTTTTTAAAAGTTTTATATTCTGCAAGTTGATTACTTTTGGATAATGGACTGAAAGTTTTATGTTACTACTATATTCTATAGAGACCGAGTGGATTGTTGAATTGGTCTAAGTTGGTTGAAGTGTTGAAAATTTCAATTGGTACATCTAGACCTAAGGATAACTGATTCACCCCTCACCCCCCTCTCAGTTATTCTAAAATCATTCTAACAATTGGTATCAAAGCCTTTGGTGCTTGTACGGAAAAAAAAAAATTTAAGGTAATTGAAATTAATGATCAAGATGTACAAAAAGGAGGTACCAAAACTGAACAAGGAGAACTTCCTTGCATGGCAAAGTTTGATGAAGTTACACCTAGCTAGAATTGGTGATTCACAAAAATATTATTTGGAACATGGTTATGTATTAGTTGATGCACCTATGATAGCCAAGGAGATGAAGGAAAAGCAAGAACATAATCAGTCAATGTTGGAGTTTGCATCCGCCCTAAGTTATCCTGAATTTGAAGATATCAAGGACTGCACTAATGCAAAGCAAATGTGGGACACACTGGAAGCTATCTATGGTGGGGACACAAATGTGCTAAGAGCCAAATCTAAAATCTTGAGAGGTAAGTTTGATTAAATGATAATGTTAGAAGGTGAAAGTATTGTTCAATATTGTGCCAGAGTTAAAGAGGTAGTAAATGCTATTAGAGGAGCTAATGGAAACATTGATGATGAAACTGTTATTAGCAAGGTTTTGAGAACTCTGCTTCCTATTTATGCTGTTAGAGTTTCTGTAATACAAGAACTGAGATGTGCTCCTGGTAACAACTTAATGTTGGAAGGTCTTGTTGGTACGCTTACTGCTTTTGTGTTGTCAAATTTTGATAATTTCACTACTCATAATATTGAATTTGCATTCAAGTCTCAAATGGTTCTTCATAAGTCTAAGAAAGGAAAAGAAAGATGTGTGAGCAGTGACAGTGACACTTCTAATGATGATCTTGATGATCTTTAGGCACTTATGGCTAGAAGGCTATCGAGAGGAAAAGAAAAATTTAAAGTTAAACTTCCTATAATCTATTTTTCATGTAACAAAGTTGGTCATATTGCAGCAAGATGCCTAGACAGGAATGACAAGGATGAAAGAAGGGAAGACAAATATAAAGACAAAAGGAATGAGAGAGATTGCAAAAGGTATAAGGACTACAAGGATAAAGGTAAGAAGTCTTGTTATATTGTTGAAGAAGAAACTGACAGTGATTCTAGTGAGTCTGATGATTGTGATGTAGAAGTTGTGTATGTTGCTATGAAAGATGATTCTGATGAAGATGAGAAAATTGTTCTTATTTCATATCTGAGTAAAGGTGATAGATGGATAATTGATAATGGTTTCTCACATCACATGACTGGTGATAAAACTAAGTTTGAAACCCTAAATCATTACAAAGGTAGTAGTATTAAGTTTGGTACTGATGCATCATGTCTTGTGAAGGGAAAAGGATCAATAAGATTGACTGACAAGATCAAATGTGACAATGCTTATTGGGTTGAAGGTCTTAACTATAATTTGTTGAGTGTTGAACAGTACTGGTTACCGAGTTGAGTTTCATCACAAAAAGGCTAAAATATTTGATGCCACTGGTGAACTAATTGGAAGTGGAGAATAGACAAGAGGTAATTTTTTTTATCTAGACCTATCTAAAGAAACATGTTTGTTTGCACAATTTGATGATGTGTGGTTATGGCATAAGAGGTTGTGTCATGTGAACTTTGACAATTTGGTAAATATTAGTAAAATGAAAAAATTTAGATGATTACCAAGATTGAAGAAACCTAATAATGTGATGTGTAAACAATGTCAATTGGGAAAAATGACAAAGTCTAGTTTCAAGAGAAAGACATATACTTTTGATGATATTTTGGAATTGGTTCATACTGAACTTTGTGGACCTATTGGTGTGAAAATTTACTGTGGTGATAAATATTTCATTCTAAAGAAAATTCTAATGCAGGTTTCAGTTGTTTAAGTGGTATTTGGCAAAAGTTGAGAAAGAAATAGGTAAAATATTGAAATGTCTGAGAACTAACAGAGGAGGAGAGTTCATATCAAATGAGTTCAACATATTCTGGAATGATAGAGGAATAAAGAGACAAATGTCTACACCAAGGACACCTCCACAGAATGGTATAGCAATGAGAAGAAATAGATCAATCATGGATTGTGCTAGAACACTGATGATAGAGAAGAATGTTGCACAAAAGTATTGGAGAGAAGTTGTAAGCACAACTATTTATACCTTGAACTGAGTACAAATCAAGAAAGGTATAAATGCTACACCTTTTGAATTATGGCATGGTTATGCACCTAATGTAAAATACTTTAAAGTCTTTGGAAGAAAATGTTATATATTGAAGGATAATAGGAATGGAAAACTTGATGCTAAAATTGATGAAGGCATATTCCTAGGTTATTCCACTAAGAGCAAAGCTTACACGTGTTTGAATTCTAACACTAACAAAGTTGTAGAAAGTGAAAATGTTAGAGTTGATGAATATGTAGAAAAGAATGAAATTGAATGTAAGCAGGAACCTGAAGATTACAGATCTTTTGTATACATGGAAAAAGGAGAGACTAATAATGTATCTGAACTAGAAAACAAAGATGTCGAGCATCAGGAGGATGTTGTCGAGCAATCAGGAGATGAAGCAAAAATACAAGATGAACTTGAAGAACTAGAGAAAGAAGAAAGGAGACCTGAGCCTACATTGGTACAGTATGTGAGAAGAAATCATAAGCCAGATCAAATCATTGGAGCTAAATAATTTGGAGTCATGACAAGAAGCAAGTTGAACGGCCAAGCATGATTGTTATGTGAGTTTGAGCCTAAGATAGTGAAACATGATTTGGAGAATGAAGATTGGATACAAGCCATGAATGAAGAGATTGAGTAGATAGAAAATAACAAAACTTGGACACTAGTGCCGAGACCAGAGGACAAGAATGTTATTGGAACAAAGTGGATGTTCAAAAATATGTTGAATGAACATGGAGAAGTAACAAGGAACTAATGGAGATGATGAAAAACAACCCACAGCTTCCAAGAACACCTGCACAAAAACACCTGTCAGAGAAAGAGAGAGAAGCAAACAGCTATGGAGGCCTAAACGCATTGATCCACGAGAGAGGAGAAATCCTTGATGTGAAAAAATAAAAGTTGCAATCAATAATGAAATGTCAAAAAAGGTTACAAAGTGTTATGAGATCAATCCTTATAAAAGAAGATCAGAAACCCTAAAAAGGTAAAACCCTAGGTTGCATAATAATAATTAATAAAATACTTAATTATTATATGCCTAAAGTTTAGCTTAAGTAGAAAGAGGTAATAAGTGATTGAATAATTAAATCAATATGATTCAATTAATCAGTAAACACTTTATTACTCTAACACCCCCCCTTAAGATAAACTTTGGGAGAAGCTAAAAACCTAGAAAGAACAACAGAAAGAAAATGGGTCCCAACAACAAAGGCCTGATCAGGTACCCAAGTATGAAAGAGAGTCTCTGCAAAGCGGAGAAATAGAGAAAACCACATGGGAAAAACTCTACTCCAAAATGAGACAAAGACTAGTCTGAAGGACTGAAGAAGCCTCCAAAACCAGGAATGTTCCAAAAAATAGGAACAAAGATGAACATGTACAACATCACTGAAGCATGAAACTGCAAATGTTGTCAAGAAGAAACTGATGATCTGAAGATCCTCCACAGAAATATGACTAGGTAGAGAAGACTGTAATCTGCATGAGTGCCCTCAAATAACACTACTCGAATCAGGAGGCAAACAAAGGAAAACACCTGAACTCAAAGATATAGATGGCATAAACACCAAAAGCTTGAAGAGTTGATCAATCAAAGCTGGAAGAGTGCATCCAAAAATAGGAAAGAAAAGAGTGTCCATATGGTAAATGATCCATCTCATCAGAATGCATAGGTACCCAGCCACTGCAACCGCCTAGTACATAGGATCAAATACTAAATACATGGCTCACACAATCAAACCAAAGAAGCAGTAGAACCAATATTAGAAACCCCCCCATACTAATGACAAGGGAGTAATGACAATTACACTGAAAAGATCATCCAATATGAACTGTATGATGAAGAAGAATCTAGAACATCGAATGTGCAAAGAGAGTACAAACATAAATAAAGATACCTGAGGCTAATGTCATTGGAGGAATGCTCACATGACAAAAGAAGATGGCAAACAAAGGCAAACATCAAACCCCCCTGGCACTTTATAATGGAGTGCAAGTACAAATAGCACAAACATGTGCAAGATCCCATCAAAGCAATAGAATGACACTTTATCTCAGTGTGTGTGCATAAAATAATGCTACAAAAGTGAATTATACACTGCTCAAAGAAGATCAAAGGCTATTGAACCAAAAGAACAACCTAAGATGAGTCATCCCTCAAAGGGAAGAGATCCCAAGACTTGAAACAACCAAGATATCCACCAAACTGCAAAAAAGAAAAAATATGAATAAAATGAACCTAGATCAAAATCTGGGAAAATGACTCATAGCACTAAAAATCTCTTTGAACAAGCTTTCCAACAATATATCATTTTCTGAAAACGGAGTCCGGATGTGCAAGATAGAGCTCCTGGAGTGCAGAACTGAAGATCTGATTTTGACAGAAAAAAAAACCATCAGAAAAATAAAACTAGAAAATATAACCTCTAGATCTAGAAATATCTTGGAATCAACTTTCTGACAATATCTCGTTTGCCAAATTTTGACACCGTATGCTCAAGATATGAGCAAAAAACCAACAGTTGCGCTGGAGGGCCCAAAGAAGGTGTTTGCAAGGATCTGAGGATGGATGACGTCATAAAAAGGACAAAAAACCACATGAAACCATCAAATCTGATAAAATCTCAGAAAGAGATTTCTAGAAATATCTCGTTTGCCAAAAATGGAGCCCGGATGCAAGAGAAATGGATCCCGGAAGGCAGGAGGTCTGAAACGCCACGATCACAGAGAACATCTGACTTTGACATTAAAAAAAAAAATCAAAATGGAAAAATCACAAAAACATACCAAAAAATTTGGATCGGGCTTGAAATCATCTTTCTGACAATATATCGCTTGAAGAAAACGGAGCCCGGATGAGAAAGGTGGAAGCTGATAACCAACAGGCAGTGTCGGAGGGAAGGCAAAACAGAAGCCCTGACTTTGAAGGACTGGTGCGAAAATTAGAGGAAAAAAATCCAAAATCTAAAATTCCAAAAATATGCACCTCTGAACCAGCTTTTCAACAATATCTCTTTTGCCAAAAAATGCTACCGTAGGCCCGAGATACGCCCAAAACAACGCAGGAGGGCTGAGATGCAAGAGCACAGAAACGCCTCTGCCTTTAACTACAATAAATGCAGCATTAATGGAAAAATCAGGTAACCACTCTAAAAAAAACACATCCATCTCAGAATTACCTTTCTGGTGATATCTTGTTTGCCCAATTCTGATATCAGATGCCCAAGTTATGCACGAAAAATCGCCTTCCTATCTAAACTAATGCTTAAAAAAATCATGCAACTAAATTTTTTTTGAAAAAGGTTGCATGAGGATGATGTCATGCTGATGTCAGCATCGGAAGGGTGTGTGGGGGCCATGTGTGAATGCAATGACATAGGCATTATGTCAACAATGCGGACGTGGGTTAGCCGGCCGGTGGATTAACTGGCGGTGACCGCACGGTTAGGCCACCATCGGTAGTGACCGCGGATTGACCGGCGGGATCACCACTCGGCGGTGACTGCGGGCTGCTGCTCGGCGGTGCTCACTGGGTGGTGGACCGATGGCCGCTGGGTGGTGTGCCCCAAATTTAATTTTTTTTTTTAAACTTTTTTTTAAAAAAAAATCACTGTACAGCACCTCGGAGTGCGTGTCAAGGCCGTACGGCCCTAGATGCAAAAAAAAATTGCCTCAGAAGCCAACTTATCAGAATTTGACAAGTCTTATATGGATTTTGACTATCTCAGGCCTTTCAAATGCAATCATAAGGTCCGTTTGGGCTAGAAGTGCTCCAAAAAAATATTGATCACCTCGGGATCCGTGCTGGGGTAGATTGGAAAAAAAATTTCTCACAGATTCCAACTTTGTCCAAATTGGACAAATTTTATATGGATCTTGGGGTGCTTGGATGCTCTAAATGCAACTGTGAGGTCCATTTGAAGCCAAGATGACCATAAAAATAGGTCCCCCCAGATCTGATAGGAAACCCTCTCTGAAAATGCAGATCTGACGAACACGGCCGAATCTCTCAGGAAGAGGACAGGGGCAAGCAGATCTGAAGCTCTGATACCATGATGGATTTGATGAAAAACAACCCATAGCTTCCAAGAACACCTACATGCAAACACCTGTCATAGATAGAAAGAGAAGCAAATAGCTATGGAGGCCTGAACGCATTGATCCACGACAGAGGAGAAATCCTTGATGTGCAAAAACAAAAGTTGCAATCAATAATGAAATGTCAGAAAAGGTTACAAAGTGTTATGAGATCAATCCTTATAAAAGGAGATTAGAAACCCTAAAAAGGTAAAACCCTAGGTTGCATAATAATAATTAATAAAGTAATTAATTATTATATGCCTAAAGTTTAGCTTAAGTAGAAAGAGGTAATAAGTGACTAAATAATTAAATCAATATGATTCAATTAATCAGTAAACACTTTATTACTCTAACAGGAACAAAAATAGATTGGTATGCAAGGGATATGCACAGGAAGAAGGCATTGACTATGGGGATACATTTTCCCCAGTTGCTAGATTGGAAGGAGTGAGAACTTTAGTTGCAGATGCAGCTTACAAAGGATTCAAAGTGTATCAAATGGATGTCAAATTTGCATTTCTGAATGGAATACTGGAAGAAGAAGTATACATTGAACATCCAGAAGGATTTGTTGATCCAAGAAAGAAGAAAATGGTCTGTAAATTACACAAGGCACTGTATAGATTGAAACAAGCCCCCAGAGCATGGTATGAGATATTACATAATTACTTGGTCAAGATTGGATTTGCAAGAACTAATGACAACATCAATCTGTACTTGAAGACTGAAAAAGGTAAAGAGATATTATTAGCTAAAATATTTGTTGATGATATCATATTTGGAGGACAAGATGCACTATGCCAAACATTTCTAGATGAGTTGCAAACTGGATTTGAGATGTATATGTTTGGAGAGATCAAATTCTTTGTTGGTTTGCAAGTTTATCAGATGAAGAAAGGTATCTATATTACACAATCTAAGTATGTCAAGGAGATACTAAAAACTTTTTGCATGGAGGACTCTAGACCAATAAGTACACCCATGGCTACTAGAGAGAAACTATCAAAGAATGATGATACAGCTGAAGTGAATCAACCCTTTTACAGATCAATGATTGGAAAGCTACAATATGTTCTTTACAGTACACCAAATATTGCATTAGCATTTGGGATTGTTGCAATATTTTTTGCCAATCCTAAGGAGAATCACATGGTGGCAGTAAAAAGGATACTGAGATATCTAAAAGGAACAAAGGATTATGGACTGTATTATAAGAAGAATGAAAAGTTTGAATGAAAAGATTATACTAATGCAGATTGGGTAGGAAATGTGGATGATAGAAAGAGTACAAGTGGTAGATAATTCTTTCTAGGAAAGAGATTAGTCTCTTGGACAAGTAAGAAATGGAATTGCATTTCCCAATCTACAACAAAAGTTGAATATGTAGCAGTAGCAGTTAATTGTTCAAACATGTGGATCAAGAAATTGTTGAAAGGTATGAAGGAAGAAATTACTGAGCCGATTGTTATTTTCTGTGATAACACAAGTGCTATCAATATATCAAATAATCTTGTGATGCACACTAAGACTAAGCATATTTCTATCAAGTATCATTACTTGAGAGGGTTAGTTCAAGACAAGGAAGTGAGATTGGAGTATGTGAATACAAAGGAACAGTTGGTAGATATATTCACTAAGGCATTGCCTAAGGATTCTCATGAGTATCTAAGACATTAATTAGGGGTGATTCCCCTAACTGGGGCTACCTAGAATCATATAGGATCATTGCGTCAAATGTACTAATCAAAATATATGACAAATTGATGCAAAGGAGGTCACACTTTAGGAGTTGCCTAGAGTTGTGAAGACTAAAGCACAAGATGTTGATCAGTCATAAGAAAGATGATAGAGGGAGTGTGAATTTTAGATAACTAACATGAAGATATCTACTTGGTGAAGATGTATGACTTTGGCATTATTGTCAAAGAGGGAGGGATTTAGTGAACCTCAGGGAATGATACAAATATAGATTCAGAAGGAGTTACCCTAAGCAAAGAGGGAGAGATTGAATAAGATGAGGGAGAGATTGAGTGAGTTGATATTTGGATGAGAATCAAAATGAAGCTAAAAAGCTAAAAGTATGTAATGAATCTGAATGAACTTTTTGGATTGTATGGTAACTTGCATATGGTGTTGTATGTGGCGTTGCCATCAATATCAAAGAGGGAGATGGTTGGAAACTACAATTGAAACAATGTTTATATTGTCATTGATGTTAAACCTTAACTGGTGAGACAATTTCTATCTAGTAAAGTACCATATCTTTTGATTGATGAAGAGGATTTGAAAAAGGAGATAACAAGAGGACCTAGTGAAAGGTTGAGTTATCAGAAACTACAATGGGTACTTGATTAGTTGGCACATTGGCAAGGTAATGTGTTGTTTATCTATAACACTAAGTGAAGAAGATAGTTGATTTGAAGCATAGAAGAAATGAGGAAAGAAAGTCTACAAGCATAGGCTTAACTGAGAAAAAGAGAGGAAATTCAGTGTAAGCCGAGTGATGCTAGTTTGGACCGAGCGCCAGTATAAGCCAAGCAAATTTTAGTGTTGATCGAGCATCAATAATTGCCAAGTATCAAAGAATTAACCGAGAAAAGACAGTAATTGCCGAGAAGAACAATTTTAGCGGTGACCGAGCTATCCAGTGATGACCAAGCAGATGAACACAGTATTGGCTGAGTGTCAGTAATTTATAGTTTGTAAAGGAATTGAGATTCCCAATAGACATAGTTGAATTCTTGGGATATGTAAAATGTGTTAAAAATAAAGATGAATGACCTGGAGCATTTAATGCATGGTAAACCATTTTCTTATGAATTCAAGGAGATTTTTTTAGAAGTATCTAGAAGGATAAGGAGGAGAATAAAATGTTGGAAGGATTCAATGAATCTGACCTAAACCTAAGATCTACGGAGATGATTAAGTGGAAAAAGATTAAGCTACCTAATGAATGAGGTATAAGGATGGCCTAGTTGTAGGTTATAATTAGCAAAGAAAGAGGTTCATGTTCTTGACTGGTGAACCAAAGCAGAAGGCTGAGAAGAGTTGTGAAGAGTTGAATAGAGTTAAGGTGATTGCTTGAAGGGATTTTTTAGCAGATCAAAGATGGAGATGATAATGAAGGCCAGTCAGTAAATCGTCATATGAGCTTATTGGATCTATATTTGCAAATTGAGTTTTATATTTTAGATCAGAACCTACTGTTACTTTCTAACCATTGTATGAGTAAAAAATCCTTTAATCAAGGTTGAACTAACAATCATTTGTAAACCCTTTAACCAATGTGACATTCTAATGGGATGTTCTTAAGTCCTCTAACAAGGCCACTCCTAATAGGGTGATTAAATCCTTTAATAGGGTCACACCTAGCAGTGTGTATTGTAACCTTTAACAGGGTTGGCTCCTCATAAAGCTCACTTTAGAAGAGTGAAAATTTGGTAGCATGTTACTAGTGGTTTTTCCCATATTGGGTTTCCATGTTAAATCCTGGTGTCATACTTGTGTGAATGATATTTGATACGTTATGTTGTTAAAAGTTTTATATTCTGCAAGTTAATTACTTTTGGATAGTGGACTACAAGTTTTATGTTACTGATATATTCTATAGAGACCGAGTGGATTGTTCAATCAATCTAAGTTGGTTGAAGTGTTGAAAAGTTCAATTGGTACATCTTGGATATGAGGATAACTAATTCACCGCCCCTCTCAATTATTCTAAAATTATTTTAACAATACTATGATAAGGGTGTATGGATTTGAGGGGTTCCCTTATGATCTACCAAAGAGTGTTCCCAATAGGTTAGTGTATCTTGAGATCATCAGACAATTATCTACATCTAGCACTTTACACCTTAGTTCTCACAAGAAATAATCTATCATGCCTAGATCACTATCCTTTGGAGTTTTCATAGTGAAGAGCACCAAATGTTATGATTTAGTTTAAATGGAATTAGAAAATTATCATATGTTAGTGGGTGATCCTAGAATTAACTTTGATCTAGAAGGATATATTTAGAGGGAAAAAGCTTCTCAAAAACTTAAGACATTTGAGCATGAGCTTATGTTAATTGATGACTTGATCAAGAATATGGAGAGGGATAGAAGAAGGATCTATATGATAAGGTCGTAAAGGCCTATGAGTAGAAAATAAATAGGAACAAGATTAATCTGCAAGTGATACAAGGCATTTAGGATCATGTGATTAATGAAGAGAAAATGTTTCTAGCATAAAGAGGAGATTCTTCATGATGAGGTTCCCTTATATGTATTTAGAGACAAACCAAAGGATGTTAGAGTAGTGAAACCTCTATCCCACCTTTCACCAAATTCAATAGTCGAGTTCAAGTACAATGATGACTTTATGAGGGAGGAGACATCTTCTCAAATTCCTGTTAGGATTTTATCCTATTAGGATTTGGTAACACTAAGAGGGGGGGTGAATCAATGTTACAGTATTTAATTGAATTCTCAATATTCTTTAACCAACATATAAAGGTGTAACATAAAATAAATAACCATGCAACAAAGACAAACATAAGAGAATTCATAACACCATATTTGTTTTCGAGGAAACCCTGTTAAGGGAAAAACCCCGGTGGGGATGGTACCCACTAAATTCTGCACTATGAATCTTGAAACCCTGTTAGGACTCATATCCCTATTAGGAGCTGATTATTACAATATAGGAAGATCCATGTTAGGGGATGTATACAATGAGATCCCTGTCTAGGAATCAACCCTATTAAAGATCCTATCCCTGTTAAAGGAAAACAAACCTTGTTAGGGGTGCACAATAGGTGCAACAACACTAACAACCAATTTTGTTGTCTTGAATACAAAGATTTAACAAATTATTCCTTGAAGAAAACATCTTGTTCTCCTTTCTCTCAAAATATTCTTTGCCTCTTATATGCCTTCATAGTTCACATCTATCTAT
This sequence comes from Chamaecyparis obtusa, assembly GCA_027943335.1. Classification (NCBI taxonomy): domain Eukaryota; kingdom Viridiplantae; phylum Streptophyta; class Pinopsida; order Cupressales; family Cupressaceae; genus Chamaecyparis; species Chamaecyparis obtusa. The sequence goes on along the minus strand of BSBK01005423.1, from coordinate 19,786 downwards.
CTCATTATTATCATCATCATCATCATCATCACTAACTTATACAAAAGTGTCTGTATACTTATACCTTGTTAGAGGTATACTTACAAAAGCTAGTCGACATTACTCTAGCTAAACATCATATTAGTTAATGCGCAATTGCATGCTTTATTAACATCTTTAGTCAGCCTTAGATCCAAGATAGCATCCAAAAATAACTTTCTAATTGTTCACAAATTTGGCATCAATGATCGCTAACATGTTATGCTTTGTTTACTGTCTTCACATCCAATAAACTAAGCATATCTCTTTGATCCTTCATTATTAACATGTGAGACCTTACACATGTATTTATTCATGTCTTATAAGCATGTCACTAAGATCACATGCCTTAATACAACTTTTGTGAAACTCGCTAATCTTTTTTGTTAGACTGGGTTACAAGAACAGTCTATGGACTTAGGCATTTTTCCTTCTTCAACTGCATTCAAATGTATTCATGATATCCAACATGTGCAATCATAAAAATAATAAGTGTTTCCATAAATGATAACAGTCCATATATGTTCATGTTCCTACATGTGCATATGTGTGCATGTGTTGACCACTTGCCAACAATCTCCCCCTTTGGCATTGATGGCAACACTTAGTGACAATATGACTAAGTGCAACATCAAGACAAAAATGTAAAAGGAAATATATTGACATAAATGAAACACATAGAAATTTGACACATAGCCTTCAGAGAAAACTTTTCTTTTATTTACGTTTTCTGTATTTTCATTTTACATACTTGTTATCTTTTTCTCATTACATTTTTTCTTTTATCTCTCCCCCTTTGACATCAATGGAAAAGGGTGCCAAAAATGTCTGAAGCAGCTGCCAAAACAACAAAATTAAAAATGTACAAAAGCACAACTGAACTGTTTGTAGTATGTCTATGTAGTTGGTCTTCATGATCTACATGTCTGCATCCCAAGCTGCTTTGATTTATTCTGCGACCTGAATTAGTCCATTGAGACCAAATACGGCCTTGTCTACTTCGTCTACATCAATAGGTACTAGTCCCTGAAATGTTTTGAGGAAAAACTGAAGGTCCTCATGAGTACTCTCCAAGACACTGACCTTTGGAGTTAAAAAGCTTCTTAATTCAGAGAATATTTTCTGAACTCTGTCCTTTTCCAACTTTAGGGTATGGATTTTATCCATGATCCTGTTTGTTTCCTTATTAATGTCCATTATTTTCTTATTTTCAAAATCCTCTTTACATGCTTGTGCGAATTTATGTTGAGTCTATATAGATCTTGTCCATCCTTAAGACAATATTTGATTTCCTTTTCAGTGGCAATCAGTGTATTAAGATCACTCTTGATCCCATCAAGAGTATCTTTCATCCTTAGCCTTTTAAAGTCATCTACTACTTTTATTCTTGTTGCTTCTTCTAATGTACCAAAATTTTATTCTACTAAACTTAGAACATTGTCTCGAATATTTACAAGATCTTCAATATGTACAAGAGGTGTAGTCAAAAGCTTACTCAATATTGTGTTGCTCAGTGGATTGTCTTTGTAGTTTTGTTAGTATTCTTCTTTGATTTTTATTTTGCTATAGCAAAAGCAAGTATTGACCATTTCATCAGATATGTGACATTCATGTCGTCTAAGTTAGTTGGAAGTGATTGAGATTCACTTGCCAATAAACTAGGTGTAGCAAAAGGGGTGATAGGCAATCCTTTTGGTTGTTCCTCTTCTTTTTCTTGTTCCTTCTCCTTTTATGCTTCATTTTCTTCACCTTTATCTTTTGATACTTGTTCCTTTTCAGGTGTTTTCTCCTTGTGGTGCTCTTTCTTAGTTGATTCTTCTTGAGCGATCTTGGGAGGCTCAAGATTCTTTACTATTTCATCTATATTGGTCAAAGTTTCACTTATTTGAAATGGATCAGATGCATCCAGCTTTGTGTCAAGTAAAATCCCAACATTATCAATGTAGAAATCAGGTAAGGTAGTATCAACTACCTCTGTCACCTTTGGAAATTCATTCTTTTCTACAATTTTGGTAATTGTAGGCTCCGTGAGGGTGATCACTAGGGTTGGGGTCCTTATAGACTTTCCAAGATTAGGTTGCTCCTCTAGGAGTAGCTATCCAACCTTTTCATGTGTTTCTTGTTCAACCTCTTCATACTTTTGGGCCATGAGCTTAATGATTCTAGTTTTTGTTCTTAGCTTTGTCCTTAGCTTCTCAAGCCAATCTCCCATCTCATTCCCTGTCATAGTAGGAATATTTTGTAGAATAATATCATGTCTCATCTTGATGTCCTCATCCAAGGCTCTCTTCTTTCTTCCTTCTAATCTCTCAAATAGGTCTTTACTTATTTGACCTTCTATCTCAATTAGATTCTTTTTGAAGGTGAGCATGTGCTTGACAACTATATCTTCTATCTTGTTTTTCTCTTCTTCATCATATCTATCAAAGTACCTTTTGATAGAATTGAGCTTGCCATCATTCACTGCTCTCTTTTGTAGAACTTTTAAGTAGGGTTTAAACAGATTCCTTTGTGTTTCCTTCCCTTTCTTTTGTTTAGCTTCTTCTTCTTTCTTCCTATCTGCTTCAAGTGCCCTTATATTTTCCTCTTAAAGTTTCCTATCTGTTTCATCTTCTTGTTCCTTCTTCTTTTGTTCTTCATTCTTCTCTATATCCATTATTTGAGCTTCCTCATTTTGTTCCTATTTTTATGTAGTCTTTTACTGCTTATACTTCCCATACGAAGATGGAGGAGTGTCAAGTGTTTTCCTTTTCCTTCCTGGTCCACTAGCCATGGCCTTAGGTCTAGCTTTGGGAGGTTTTTTTCCTTGTGTAGCTACTCTTGCAGCCTGCCTCTGTGATGTTCTCCTAGTAGGTTTAGGAGTGTCATATTATTTTTCTCCTTCTTCTTTAACCTCCACTACTTGAGGTGCTTCAATGTTAGGTTGAGGAGGGGTAATATTGTATTTCTCCCCAAGTTCTGCCACTTTTTCCCTGATAGCGTTCATCTCTTCTTTGGATATCCCATGTTTCCCTGCTATTTTTTCAACAAAGGATTCAAACTTATTCTCCCTTCTCCCTTTTACCATTTCTTCCTTAATTGTTGTGTATTTTTATTCATATGTGCCCCATCTAGGAACATTGGGGTCTTTAGGGGACTATAGAACATGTTGAATGTGAATTTCTAAGATGGTACATAGTCTACTTCATAGCCCATAGGAGTATCTCATGAAGTTCTAGGTTCCACTACCTAAAAGCATGTGTTGTCAGTCTCCATGATGAAATATGTCATTCTTATACTTATCCACTATTCTCCAAGGGATCCTTTCTCTTTCATGCATTTATTTTTGGAAGAGTTTCATCATTCCTACAGCCTCAACATACCTATTCTCCTCATCACTTATTCAGTAGTAGTTACTGATCATTTGCATGGAACATCTATCTGATCTCCATAGGTACATGTTAGGGAATATTCTCATAACATGAAATAATATATATTATTAGTGATCCAAATCTGAAATGTGTTGTCATGTTCCTCTTTATCCCTGCTAAATTCTCCATTAATTGTTGCCTTAGGACCTTGCATAAATCATATTCCTCATCTTCAACTACAATCTTATATGCCATATGAACAAAACTAGTTGATGCATTGTTTATTCTACTGTTTTACTGGAACTTGTATCCCAATATCATTGCCACGAGTTTGACATCTTGTGGGATTTCATTTACAGTCATGGCTCTCTTGTTCCACTTACTTTTTTTAAGTTTCTCTACTTCAAACCTAATGTTCTTTTCTGCAGTGGGTACTTAACCTGTCATATGTAAACCAGTGATCTCATGCAATATTTCTTTGGTGATCTTTGTTGGGGTTCCACCAATCCATATGAATTCATCATGAATCCTACTCAGCACAATCTTGATCCAATCTAATTCATCAAATTTAAATCTCTGCATGTATTTGACTATTGGTGACTCATGAACTTTCCTACATTCTTCTCTTAGGGTTTTATCTGCATTTTATAACCCTAGCATTTCATCATATATCTTTGTGGTGCCTATGAACTCAATCTTGTTATGTATGTATGCCCTAATGTCTTCAACATGAAGAACACCAACTGAGGTATGCAAAAATGCACCCTCTTGATCCTCTTCAGTAGATTTGAAGGGATGGCTCTTAAATTTGTATTTATTCCTTTCAATAACATTAAAAACCTTAGGTGTATCCATACTGATTGCTTTGCAATGAAAATTGAAAAATATTTCTTGAGTTAATCACAAATACCTAGCTCATGTGGTCGTGTGTTTGGGAACACAAATGCAAACACTTGAAGCTTCAACTATTGTTCCAAGCTCTTCAATGCTCTCTGATCTTAGTGTAAATGCTAAGTAATTCAACTACATTATTATCCTTATAGACAATTTGGCACAAGTCCCAAAAAATTCCCATAAAGCTACAAGAAACTAGTGCTAGCTCAAATTGGTACACCTTCTCATAGAGATCTTCAAAATATATGTGATCCCGTCCAAGACCCATAACATAGTAACTAATCTTCCTTCAACCGGTGCACAACTTAAATCATCCATATAGGGGCTTTGTATTTGACTGGTGTTAATATGTCATGCTCCCCCTGAGGTATACACTTCCCATCATAAAGATGGTGAAAAAATTCACCCTAGTAATGATTCAGCAATACTCTTAGGACACTTATGAGTGCTCGCACTCTGCTCTTCATCTTTCTTAACTTCAAATTCCATAGGTTCATTTTGTTTGACCCATTTCTCCTTAAATTTTTCTTTTAGTTCTGCTAGCTCTCTATCTTCTTCATTCAGTTCCCTTTCTTTTGCAAATGGTCTGAAGGAATTCTTCACTAGTCCTCTAAATATGCAATACTTCACAACATGTCCATAATTGTTACACTTGAAACATGTCACCTTATTAGGTTTCAATTGATTGTAATCAATCTGCAACTTACAATACTTGGCAATATGACAAAAGTTATTGCATTTGTAACATACAATATTTCTAGGTCTGGTAATAGGTTTCTTAACATCTTCCATTGTCTTGTTACCTTCATCCTTACTAGTATTAGAAACACTGTCTTGCATAATATAATTTTATTTACATGTTTCCTTATTCTCAGATTGTCTATGCTCTGCATCTTTACTACATTCACCTTTTTCAACATTTGCCTCATTCAAGCTTTTCTCTATTTGTTTCTTGAGAAAATCATTCAAGTGATCATATGTAGATCTGCTAGACCTCATATCAGGTTTTCTATATTCTCTTATCTTGTGTCCATACAAGTAGCAATTAAAACAAAAATCAGTAAACTTGCACTTAAGAATAGCTTTTTTAGTTAGTTTCTTTGATTGATCTTTGTGACTGCAATCCTTGTCATTGTCCTTGCAAGGAGGTATCTTAGGTTATGCTATCACAACCTTATAATAGAACTTCTTTCATGAATCAAGATTCACCACAACTCTATCTTTCCTCTAATCAGGATTGTCATTAAATCCTACTCATGTCATGTCTCCAACAGGCTTCTGCATGTCAGTTTGCTCATCCAATTTCTTTTTTCTCTCATGAAATTTTTCTATGGGACCTTTGGTCTTCTCAAGTTCACCAATAATGGTGATACAATATCTTTCTAGATTTTCATATATATTTTTTAATGTATTTAGTTCATTCTCCAAGGTTTTCAATCTATCCTTTGTGTTTGATAGTTCATTTTGCAACTTTTCTTTTTCTTCTTTTTCAGCATCAAGTTCAATTTTGTGACCTCCATTTCATCCTTCAAGGAATATTTTTCATGTCTTAGCTGATCAATCTAATCTTGATATGATAGCTCCTTATTTTGTGCTTCCATGAGATCATCTCTCAATTTTCTCTCATGTTCAAGTTGTTTCTTTAATTTCTTGATAAATTCATCTTCCTTCCTTAGCTTGTACTTTAGATCCACTATATCTGCATTAGCAATGTCCACATCTTCCAAGGCCATATCATAATTCTTCTTCAAGTTTTCCAAATCCATCTTAATCTCCCCAAATCTATTAAGCTTTTCTTTTAGGGGCCTGAGGCTCTGATACCAATTGTTAGGATTTGGCAACACTGAGAGGGGGGTGAATCAGTATTACAATATCTAATTGAATTATCAATATTCTTTAACTTCTTTAACCAACATATAAAGATGTAACATAAAATAAATAACCATGCAACAAAGACAAACATAGGAGAACTCATAACACCATATTTTTTTTTTGAGGAAACCTTGTTAAGGGGAAAAACCCAATGGGGATGGTACCCACTAAATTCTACACTATGAATCTTGAAACCCGATTAGGAGTTCTAGACCTGTTAGGAGATGATTATTACAATATAGGTAAATCCCTATTAGGGATGTATATAATGAGATCCATTTTTAGGAATTGACCCTGTTAAAGGTCCTAGCCCTGTTAAAGGCAAACAAACCCTGTTAGGGGTATAGAATAGGTGCAACAACACTTACAACCAATCTGCTATCCTGAATACAAAGAGTTAACAAAGTATTCCTTGAATAACACCTATTGTTATCCTTTCTCTTGATCTCTTCTCTGCCTCTTAGATGCCTTCAAAATTTGCATCCATCTATCTCATTATTATCATCATTATCATCGCTAAATTATACAAAAGTTTATGTATACTTATACCTTGTTAGAGGTATATTTACAAAAGATAGTCGACATTACTCTAGCTAAATATCATATTAGTTAATATGCAATTGCACGCTTTATTAACATTCTTAGTCAGCCTTAGATCCAAGATAGCATCCAAAAATAACTTTCCAATTGTTCACAAAGTCGACATCAATGATCACTAATATGTTATGCTTTATTTAATGTCTTCGCATCCAATCAACTGAGCATATCTCTTTGATCCTTCATTATTAACATGTGTGACCTCACGCATGTATTTTTTGGTGTCTTGTAAGCATGTCACTAAGATCACATTCCTTAATATAGCTTATGTGAAGCTTACTAATCTTTTCTGTCAGATTGGGTTACAAGAATAGTTTGTGGACTTAGGCATTTTTCCTTCTTCAACTGCCTTCAAACATATTCATGATATATAGTATGTGTGATCATAAAATTGATAAGTGTTTCCATAAATGATAACATTCCATATATGTGCATGTGCCTACATGTGCATATGTGTGCATGTGCTTACCACTTGCCAACAATTCCACCACTAGAAATGGATGATAACCTCCCCAATGAGATTGTGTTGGATCAAATACAAACATAAGAGATTGAAGATGAATGAATACTTGATCATGAAGAGTTTATTTTAGATCAATTTTTTATTAATACCTATGAGTTCAAAACATTCCTATATCACCATAAAGGTAAATTTATTAGGTGGAGGTTAGACAATGCGTCAAATAAAGAGAAGTTATTGGAAGAATTGTAGGTTGACTATAGGTAGAGATGAATGCAATGACCCCTCAAAGGGGGAGATAAATCCTAAAGGATGTAGGAATAATTATTTTCCTGGGATGGAATATGAATTCTACAATAGTGTTTGATAGTTTTGCAAAACAATAGGATCCTGAAAAAATAATGATGCCAGATCAGGTGGACAATATTTACACAAGTTCTTGATATGACCTAGATCAAAAAGCTTTACTAAAGTGGACTTTATATCTCAAGAATAAAAGACCCATCCTGGTAGATACAAAAGAAGCAATTGGGTATTTGATGATTTAGCAAGTAGGAAAGAATGATCCCAGAATAATTGTAAAGATAACTTTAGATGTTGCATAATTAAATCAAGCCCAAGTTGAACAATTACTTAGAGAAAGAAACACTTATAATCCTTTATATGAGAATGCCCAAGAGGAAAAACATCAATGCCAAGAGAGAGCCACCCAAATTACTGAAAGAGGAGAACCATCTTATGATTATGAACAAGAACATAGAGTGTGTTTTCTCTCCAAGATACTACATTTTGGAGACTCAAAGCACAAAATCTTCAGAGGAAATTGAAGGACATAATTGAGAGAAGTGAAGGAAAAGTGAAAAAATTAGCAATAGAGATGGTCAAACAATGTTTCAAGGATATGATGAGACATACAATGAACTTTTGGAGTACTTTCACGGGGACAATTAAATCCCTTGAAGAGAATGATCGACTGTATGTTGGAAAGTGATGTTTTGGGCACTAGGGATCACTTAAGGGTTGTCATTTATGGCAACACTTATTATTGAAGTGATCGCATGTTAAGAAGATTTCCACTGGAGTCACAGTCATGAAAATGACTAAGTCCAAAATTAGGATAATAGGGTACATTACTACAGTTTTGGTCAGCAACAAAGATATACAAGGTATTAGGGCTTGCAAAGTTAACTAAAGGTGTTTTGGGATGTATACATGCTTTAGTTAAGAGTGTATGAGTTTTGGTGACTAGATCTATGAGATACATTGTTCGGAAGGTATGCGAAGATAGTAAAACAACATAACAAGGTATATGAACAATTGGGAAGATCAAGGAGAGTATAGTGGATATGGTAACGTGCTAAGATAGGTGAATAGAGTATATTTCTGACTCTTTGGTAATATAAGATCACCGACTCCATAATTATCATTTGCATAAGTTATTATTCTTTTTATATAGTATTTGTGAAGCCAACTTGAAGGCTGATTTTTTATAAGTATACAGAAGTTTTGTGAAAGTGATGTATGGTTATGTTTTGATGATGAAGAAATATTGTGAATCTATGAGCAAAGATCATATGCAAGATCAGTAAGAGGTCGAGCTATAACTGGGACTATCTAAGCAAGATAAGTGCTTGTATTGTTCACATTTTGGAGAACTCTTTTGAGACAGTTTTTTATTGCATGAGCAAGTGTGCTCACCACCTTTAACCAGGTGTTTTGTATACCCCTAATAGGGTTTTGTATTCCTATAACAAGGAAATATATTGTGTAACAATCAGCTCCTAACAGGGCTAGATCTCCTAATGGGGATATTATATTTTAGTGCATATTTGTGGGTACCATCCCCACCGGGGTTTTCCCTTGGCTAGGGTTCAAGAACAAATCATGGTGTCATGAGTAATGTGTTATGCTTATATGTTCTTTTCATTTCTGCATTACTTTGGATTGTTTATAATTGTTTGAAGTTTAAATCAAATTTATGTAATACTGATTCACCCCTCTCTTAGTATTACCTAATCCTAACAATTGGTATCAGAGCTATTGGCCCTTGTAGAGAAACCCTAACAGCTTAAGGGAGATCAAAATGGATTCGAGAGACTTGCAAGAGAACTCTAAAGCTACACTTGAAGATTTGGATAAAGTGAAGGTTGAGAATGGTGAATTAAAATTCAAATTAAGAAGAGCAGATGGTTTCATCAGGAAACTGAGAGAACAACTTGAGATTACAAGAAGTCAAAGACAAGACCTTATGGAGAAGATCAAAGAAGATTCAGATAGTGATACATTAGAAAAAGTGAAGAATCTGGAGCAAGAAAAAGAACAAATCAATCTGGAGCAAGAAAAAGAACAAATCAATCTTTTGATGATTAAAGAAATTCAGCATGAAAAGGATGAAAGAAACAAAGTTGAAGAGTCACTAAAAGAAGCTAATATGAAAATAAGTCAAATAAAGACTAAAATTGACCAATAAAAAGATAAATATCAGGAATTTGAAAAATACAATTAGATCATTAAAGGTGAACTCACTCAAGCCAAATTACACATTGAGAAGTTGCACATGAGCAGTGACAAGATTGATGAACAAAGAGAAAGAGAAAAGCCTAAAGGAGATATGACTGGGGTTGGATTCAATGAAGCAGAAAGTTCAAAAACCCAAGAAGAATTAAATGAAGCAAATACTAAAGAAAGACCTACTCCTAAAGAGAGACCTACTCATGAAGAACCTAGAGAACAGTTCAAACCCTTCAGAGGTAGATGTTTTGGATGCAACAAAGTTGGACACATGAAAAGAGATTGCAGAAGTAAAGGTAACTCTAAGCCCTTTACCAATGACTATTTTAATTTCTATGAATATAGAAACAAGAAAGAAAATTGTAGAAAACCTGATCAATCCAGGTATAAGCAAGACTATGTCAGAGAAGAATCAGAGGTCAATATTACATGTCAAAAATGCAATAACTTTGGGCATACAGCAAGGTATTGTTAGTTACAGACTAATCAAGATAGAAGGAGACCTCCTACTTGTTACAAATGTAACAACCTAGGATACACAACAAAGTTTTGCAGATATAATGGAGAGGACAACAGAAGAGGACCAAGAAGATCTAGTGAACCAAGAGGACCACCTCTTGTGGTTATAAGGAAAAATGTTGGTGACAATGGTAAGAGTCTTAATGAGTACATGGATGAATTTGGGAATCATTTCAAGAAATCAGAGAGAAAGGAGGATGATCAGATATGGGAGGTGAAAGTTTTAAACAAAGTAGTGGTTCAGGGAGAGATAGTAGATGACACAGTGTCTTTGCATGATGAGTTCTTTGAGGCATCGACCTAAAGGGTCGCATGGCCTTATGGGGAGCATTGGATGTAGTAAATAGAAAATATACAGCTCTTGTATATGTGGAGTAAGCTCATGCGAGCTTAGGTATGATGTGTACAAACACTAAGGAGTCTTTGGATGAGAGCGCAACACTTGTAGATTCATCTTTTGTGTTCGCGAGTTTTGTATCAATTGGACGACATGCAAATTTGAGATACCCGTGTTTAATAGACATACTCAACTTGCAATGGATAAAAGGACTTAAAAGACCTCAAATCTACACCATTTATTGATCAGCACTTAAGGAGAATAGAGTTGAGAAGATTATCAGTTATCTAGCATAGTGATTACGTGATCGTGTGAAGCAAAGCATCGAATTCAGGTGTGTTTAAGGTATTTAGACCTAATCTCTTAGAGAATTCATGGATGTACCAGTAGTTTATGATGTTGTAGATAGACCTAGGTATAAGTTCAAGAGGCATCCATTCAAATCCTATGAGGATAATCTGGAAGGATCATTTTCACAAACCCCCATAGGCATGTTGCATGTAGAAGACATTAGGGCATACACACACTACAAGTATGAAATCATTGGTGAGGTTAACATCTATAGTGAAATGGATAGTATGATAGAAGCTGATGGAACCATGGTAGAATAATTTAAGAACCTACAAGGTCAATCAATCCTTAAGTTAACCCTACTCATAGAATTCACAGAAGTTGAATTTTTAAGATCATTCTTAGTAGAGTTCATGATTAGTTTTTGTGGATTGGTGATCAACCTGTGAAAATATGTGAATAGTTGATTCATGAGATCATAGGCCTTGACAATGAAGGATCCCTACCTGTACTAGAAAATAACCTAAGGAATCTGGAAGAAACCCTAACACATTCAAAGTGGGATAAGAGGGCAATGATAGTTAATGACATTTAATTGCAGGATGTCAGATTGGTAGCAATGTTGCTAGGCTACAAGTTTTTTTATAGTAGTAGACCTAATTCTGTATCTACTAGAGTCATCATGATGGCATACATAATGGTGAAAGAAAAAAAGAAGTATAATCTCTGTGAAATCCTAGCATAATATTTTATTGATAATGTGAAGGCTATAAAGAAGTATCTAAGGCATTTAGGTTTGGATCATTGCTAATTCATATGTATATTCATATCATTCACAATTTTCCTGGCATGCATCCTAGAGCATGGAAAGATAATGAACCCACTGGACTATAGATCTTAGAGTACTATAGAAAATAGAATAAGGACTGGGTAGATGGAGAATTTTTTGGCATGATTAAGATACTGTAGAGGCAGATGAAAGAGAGGTATAGGATACCAGAGAATTTATTGGAAAAATATGAACACACTATCTATTTCATGGTTGAAACTGATTGTGTCTTCTTTGAGGTAGTTGAGTCTAGAACAAAGTGGTTCTATCCTATGGGATATGATGTAAATGCTGAGATCCTAACTATGCAAGTGGAGCATGTAATGGCAGCAGAAAAAGACCCTACCCAAGAAAGATGGGGAACATATAGGGAGAAGTATGAGAAAGTCAAAGAAGAGAAAGAGAAGGTTACAAGGAAATGGAAAGTCAACAAGATTATTGAAGATATCATTGCAAAGGTGGGAATCACAAAAAGGTAGTTGATAGATACGAGAAATAAGATGGAGGCACCTTCTAGCATTTCCATTGATGTACCCATTCCTTTGGAGATAGAAAAGATAGTAGCTCCTACTGTTAATATTATTAATTTGTTAGCCTCTCAAGAGGAATAAATACAATATGTTGTGCCTGTAGTTATTCCCAAAAGATCCACAAGAATAGGTAAGCAGGACAGTCCTAAGGAAAAAGAGACAGAAGTGAAGAGGAAGAAGAAGGAAGAAAAGGCAGTTGGAAAAGAGGGAGAGAAAATAGATCAAAAGGATCCATAAACCTTGTGGAAACCATACCTTAAATCAATATAGAAAAGATTAATCAAAGATGGAAATCTATTAATATTAAATAGATATTATGAGATATATAACTCTGAAGACCAAGTAGTCATTGAAGATATTATCATTGAGCATCTACTAGCTTTTAAGAAGAACCTGTTGGAGATTGAAGGAAGCATTCCCAAATACCTTTACAACAAACTGGAAATTAGAAAATAGTTAGCACATTCAGAGGATGAGAACATAAGAAACAAGACAATTGAAGATATTTTATCGGTTGTATCTCTACAGGAAAGAGAGAGAATCATAAATGCACTAAAACCCCTTCTAAGGACAAAGGCTAGGCTAGTCAAAATTATGGCTAGGAAATATGATGAGGTGATTGAGGACACCCAAAAGGAATTATACCAAGTTTTAATGTATGATATGTCAAAGAAGGCCTCACCTCCCAAGGCTTCTAAACCTATATCTTTGGGTTTAGGAGAAAGTTCCAAGGCAGTGGATGAAAGTGTTCAAGATAGCATGCAACCAGATTTCTTTGTCACTGGTATGCCTGTGACCCTTGACACTTTGCAAGATGTTAATGATCCATTTTTGGATAATGTGGATAGTGCAATGGAGGTTGGAGATTAGGAGCAGATAGAGGAAGAGAAATTGGAAGAGAAACAAGAAGAAAAAGTACAGGAGGAAGAAATTCAGCTGAAGAAGGTAGAACATATCAAATTAGAAAATGTTGTCGAGGTTAGTTTGGACACCTCCTTATTGTTTGAAAGTATGGCCAAACTAGTAAGTTCTGATGTGGACAACATGGATGAGGATGAGCTGATGAGACTATCATTTATGGCTTTTGCTAAAGCTAAGGAAAGATCAGTTTAGAAAGGTGACAAAAGAGTTAAGGTAATGGTTAGGGTTGTAGAAATAGTGAACAAGCTACTCCCCTCACTAGTTATCTTTCAAAGAAAAGGATGAAGCTGAGAACCTTGGTACAATATTGGATAGCTTTGATAATCATTTTGATTCATTGCTAAAAACTGCAGAAGAAAAGGCTAAGAAGAACTTTTTAGAAAAGAAGTTGAGAGAAGTCTGCAAGTCCATTTCATGGGACTTAAACATTCTCAAGGCTACTACTCTTAAGGCCAAGAGTTGTGTAGCACAAGGTAGGAAAATATACAACTAATGCATAAATCCTTACAAGCACATAAAGAACATTAAGGAGATCATAGCCAAGGATAGGGCTACCCTTGACAGTCTTATGGACAGTTGTGAATCATCTTCACAAACTATGGGAGAAATGAATAAAGAGACATCTAGGCTATTGGATAAGATAGGGGTATTGGAAATAGAGAAAGGAAAAGTTATAGATAGATTTGGCTTATTGAGAAGCCTACTGACCCCTAAGCTTACAATGCTTGAATCACATCTTTTAGAGATGGTAAAAGTTGAAGGCTCAATGACTATTTCTACACTTACAGAGCTCAAGGTAGCAAAGACATCATCATATACATTGAATGGATTAATCCATGTCAATGAGCTTCTATTAAATTCATGGGCTGAGGAAGTAAAGACCTTGGGAAACTCTTTCCAAGATGTCCTAAATCTGGTAAGCACTAAATCTTTTGTTCTTAAGCTTTGCAATTTTGAATGTACCTTTGCCATTGATGTCAAAGGGAGAGGAAGAGAAAGAAAAATAAGGAAGAGAAAGAAATATGAGAGATTAGAATTTAGAGGATAAAATAGTAAAGAAAATAAAAGATGTGTAAAACAAAAAAAATAAATAGAAAAGAGAAAAAGAAAAGAAGAAAGTTGTATTGTGACACTTAGTCATTTTTCTAAGTGTTGCCATCAATGCCAAAGGGAGAGATTGTTGGAAAGTGATGTTTTGGGAACTAGGGATCATTTGAGGGTTGTCATTTATGGAAACACTTATGATTAGAGTGATCACATGTTAAGAAGATTTCCACTGTAGTCACAGTCATGAAAATGACTAAGTCCAGAATCAGGATAACAGGGTACAGTGCTACAGTTTTGGTCATAGACAAAGATATACAAGGTATCAGGGCTTGCAAAGTTAACTAAAGGTATTTTGGGATGTATACATGCTTCAGTTAAGAGCCCATGATTTTTTGTGACTATATCTTTGAGATACAATGTTTGGAAGGTATGCGAAGACAGTAAAACAACATAACAGGGTATATGAATAGTTGCGAAGATCAAGGAGAGTATAGTGGATATGGTAACATGCTAAGATAGGTGAATAGATTATATTGACAAATCTCTAGTAATATAATATCATTGACTCCATAATTATCATTTTCATAAGTTATTATTATGTTTTATATGGTATTTGTGAAGACGACTTGAAGGATGATTTTGTATAAGTATATAGAAGTTTTGTGAAAGTGATGTATGGTTATGTTTTGATGATGAAGAAAGATTTTGAATCTATTAGTAGAGATCAGATGTGAGATTAGTAAGAGGCCAAGCTATAACTGGAACTATCTAAGCAAGATAAGTGCTTTTATTGTTCATATTTTGGAGAACTCTTTTGAGACAATTTTTTATTGTAAGAGAAAGTGTGCTCACCACCTTTAACTAGGTGTTTTGTATACCCCTAACAGGGTTTTGTATTCCTCTAACAAGGAAATGTGCTATTTAATAATCATCTCCTAATAGGGATATTATATTTTAGTGCATATTTGTGGGTACCATCCCCACCGGGGTTTTCCCTTGGCCTGGGTTTCTTCGAGAACAAATCATGGTGTCATGAGTAATGTGTTACGCTTATATGTTCTTTTCATTTCTGCATTACTTTGGATTATTTATAATTATTTGAAGTTTAAATCAAATTTCTATAATACTGATTCCCCCCCCCTCACCTCTTAGTATTACCTGATCCTAACATTGTAGGGAAGGATAAATGAGAAGATGCAAATGAATGATGCTTTATCACTAGATGATCTCACTAAAGGAAAGGATTTTCTCAAGAACCATGAAAGATTTCATAAGGACCTAGTGGATAACATGAAAAGGCTAGAAGGAAAAGAGACTAGCATACTCCTTGATATAATGCATGATGGAAGGCCTATATCCTTGGAACAATGGTAGACTAAATTGGCTAACATTCTATCTCAGGTAGTTGAAGATATTGTAGGAGACAATGATCTAGTACCCCATGTGATAAATATTACTAATACCTTTTACAAATAGGAATATGCCATGATATACTTGTGTTAATATCACCATGTATAAGGATTAGGATTACATTGATCATCTAGGAGCAATAAATTTCTTTATTTTGAAAAAAAGTTAGTTATTCGTTAAAGTCATATTTTTATATGCCAAAAGGCATGTCTTTTCGTTATAAAAGTTTATCTTTCATATATAAGGAAGATTATTTTGAGTTGTAATGGGATCATCATATGGAATACATTTTCTATTTTCATAAGTAGTAAAATACTTTTATCACTTTGAGAAATACAATCAGTACCTTTTCTTTTTTCAATTTGTGTTTTGGAAAGTATTTTTCTAGATAAGTTCTCTATGATTTTCATTTAAAGTGAATAAATTCTATCTTAAATCCTTTTATGAAGAAATTATCTATTATCAATGCAATTTTAACATCAAGATTCATTTGTGAAGTTATCCATTTTTCTCTTGTCTAATCGATCTTCTAGGAGAAGTTAAATTCAATTGGATTAATTATGGTGGTGATATATAGTTATATAGTATTGAGGGTTATATAGTCAATAGATTCATCCATGGGGAGAATTTAAAAATTGTCTCACAGGGTTATACATGAAGGTTTTCAATAGAGGTTACTCTATTACCCAAAGGAAAAGAAGGTAGATAAGAATCAAAGAAGTAGAAGTAGAAAGAAGATAATCATAAAGTTCTAAAGTAATCAAGTAGTCAACAGGTATATAAGTTTATTTCAAGAATATATGTCACTCTAAAATAGAGACTAGAAGTAGAATACTGGTAGAAGATACAATC
This sequence comes from Chamaecyparis obtusa, assembly GCA_027943335.1. Classification (NCBI taxonomy): domain Eukaryota; kingdom Viridiplantae; phylum Streptophyta; class Pinopsida; order Cupressales; family Cupressaceae; genus Chamaecyparis; species Chamaecyparis obtusa. Next base: position 3,348 of record BSBK01005423.1, on the reverse strand, counting down.
TTCTATAAAAAAAAAAACATCGGCTTGAAAGATCCAATTAGTGAATAGGTGTACCCGCCTAGGTCCTATAGAGCATAAAGTCTAGGGGAAGTTAACCACAATCGAGTTAGTCCAATTTTTTGGCCAAATCAATTGGAAGGTTTGAAAATAGAGCTTTGCATACTCTTATAAATTTCCAATATGTTGATTTGGGAACCAACATAACACTTTCTTGATGTTTTACTTATTCACAAATTTTGACAATGCATGGAAATGGCTTGAAGATTTTAACCTTATTGAGCATTTTTTAAGTATAAATTTCTTTGAAAATATGCTAAGGAGTCTATTCAAATTCATCAAGTTCCCTCATGGGGATCATGTGGAGCCCATTTAGAACCTTACTAAGGGTTTCTTTTTTTGCTCCGCTAAGGTTAATTTTTTTAATATGGTTGTCCCTCAATACATCCACATCTCTTTATTAGTTTTTCCTATTAGACTCAATACTATTGTCTCTAAGGAACCCATCTTATAAGTCCTCATTTGGGTCAAATATCCTAGTCATTCCCTACTATTGTGGCCCTTTCTAGACCAAAATGAACCTTGTTAGGGAAATACCATTCATATTAATCAATAGTTCTTTTTTTGCCTATATTTAAGAAAGGATTCATGTTGAAGTTGACTTATCCAATGACATCAAAGAGTCTATTGATATCTATATAGGAACCTATAGCCTCAATCAAAGATTGATGTATCTCAACTTGAAAAAATCTTAATAGTGGTGTCAACCCTTAATATATAAAATCTAAGATTTTTTTCTAGTTACTTGATACCCCAAGCCTTAATCTAAGAACCCTAATAGGGAGTCTTCTAAAAGGAATGAATATGGCTGGACCTTGGAAAAGAATAAAAAAAATACTCATAATTCTAGAGCTAAAAGAGTTGGTCACTAAAAATTGGCTATTAGGCCTCAAGTTTCAAGTCTTAGTAGGGTAAATAAGTTGGTTGATATGTATCCCTCAAGGAGGTCATTAAAATCAATTACTAAGATATCACTCCATATAAATCATATGCCAAAAAAAGGTCTTATATTCCCTGCCTAATGAAATCAAAGAATATATTGATATCTAAATAGGAACATAGAGCCTCACTTAAAGAGTCATGTATCTCAACTTGCCTAAATCTTGATATTAGTGGTATACATTAGATTTAAAAATATAAGAATGTCCTTTAGCTACTCAATAATCCAAGCCTCAATCCAAGCACCCCTATTCGGGAGTCTCCTAAAAAATGAGGATGATTGGACCGACATTGGATATTAGGCCTAAAGCTTCAAAGCTTAACAGGAAAAGACAATGATTCATATGTAGCCTTTAAGGAATTCATCACAAGAAACCACTAAGACATGATTTAGTAGAATATTGCTTCCTACTAGTCTAATGCATAAAAATGATTCATGTTGAGGTAGATATATGATGACATTAAAGAGTGATGTACCTCAAGTTGTCAAAATATTGCTTCTAGTTTTACCCCTTACGATATATAATATTATGCTCATGTTACTCAATGCACCAAGCCTCAACCCAAGTTCTTTTTTGAGTAGTCTCCTAAAATAATGATATTGGTTGGACCATGGTAAATAATAGAAGAAATAATCATAAGTTTAGAGCTAAAGGTGTTGGTCATGAAGAATTGGCTATTAGGTCTCAAGTTTCAAAGCCTAGCAAGGTGAAGTAAGTGGTTGATATATATCCCTAAAGGAAGTCATCAATTGAAACCACTAAGAATTGATTTAATAGAATACCACTCCTTATGAATCATATACCTAGAAAAGGGTTCATTTTGAGGTTGTCCTATCCAACAATATCAAGAAACATAGGACATCACTTAAAGAGTAATGTACCTTAATTTTCTCAAATATTTTGATTAGTGTTAGTACTAAAAGTATAAATCTAATATTATCATATAACTACATGATACCCCAAGCCTCAAACCACATAACCTATTATGGAGACCATCCTAAAATATTTATAGAGATGAAGGTTTTGGTCACCAACAATTCACTACTAGGCCTCAAGTTTCAAATCCTTGCAATGTAAAGGAGGTGGTCGATATGTAGCTAATTGTACAATAAGAAAAGAGAAGTGGGGAGGATATAGATGGAGGTTCAATCATTATTTCCTATTGTACATGTTAGGATGTAAATATAACCCAATAGGCTTATAAGGGTCCAAGCATTGAATATGTACTTAAATTCCTTTGTTAATATAGACAATTGATAGGAAGATATGAGATTTAAGATGAAATAGGAGAAGTGATTAACTTTTTTTGCAAACAGATTGACATAAAATAGAAAGCTCCATATAGGTACTAGAAACAACAACTAGAGAAAAATACTATCTTGAGATCTCAATTTGATGTTGTTTTGAAGGGAAAAGGGCAGTTGAGGTGTCCTATTCCCAGGAAGAGGTATCTTCTTGCATCCTATTCCTTTTGGTTTTGACTGAACTCAATTGTAAACTATCCATTAGGTTCTAAATTTTTATACTCGATCCAATGTGAATGCCACTTGTACCTACACACAAAAAAAATGAAGAATATGTTGTGTAGAAAGGGGTTTCCCTTAGTCAAAACCAATTTGAGGAATCAACCTTGAAATAGAAATGAAATTGCATGAAAGGAAAGCATGTAATGTAAAGTAAATATTAGATCTACTTTGTAAATGCATATACCTCCATACATAGATATTGAGATTGTGATGTCTATGAAGATGATTTTGTGTTGCTTGAATGTATTTTTTTGTTGACTTTGAATGTAGAAAAAAATCAACGATGCCTTTCACAAATACATATATCTATGAATATTCCTCAATGATATCCAATGGTGTTGTGTTTAATTGATTCTTGCCTTGAAGAATGGATGAGTGAATGAATTTATATGTAAAAAGGATATTCTTTCTTGATTTAGGTCTCCTCTACTTGTCCATCATAGGAGAGAAGCTTTCTACATTGGAGAATATTTCCTTCAAAGTTTTTTTAGATGCTTTGAAATGCTTTAAATCTTGATCTCAAATGATTGGATGCAAAATTGTAGGAGAGAACTTGAAATTAGAATTGTCTTATGTCCAAATGAGGATAAATGTGTATCTTTTATACATCTCACAACATTTCAAAGCTAAAAACTCAAAGGAGGTTGATAGGAATATAGAAATTGTACTAAAACAATGAGACGGGCCCCTAATTTTAATTTAAAGGAAAGACATAGGGAAGAGGTCAGCCTAGGAATCCTCTTCCTACCAAAAGAAGATGGAATTTGGTTTGGGATTTGGGAATATGGAAAGAAAGCCATAAATGTAGGAAGTACGGGGATGCA